>BLKR01000695.1:0-425145 GCA_011170035.1 Teleogryllus occipitalis | reverse complement strand
AAACGAAAAACGAGACACGAAAACCGAAATACGAGACACGAAAAACGAGACGAAAAACGAGACACGAAAAACGAGACACGAAAAACGAAAAACTAGACACGAAAAACGAAAAACGAGACACGAAAACCGAAATACGAGACACGAAAAACGAGACGAAAAACGAGACACGAAAAACGAGAAACGGAAAACGAAAACGAAACACGAAAAACGAGACACGAGAAACGAGACACAAAATCGAAAAACGAGACACGAAAAACGAAAAACGACACACGAAAAACGAGACACGAAAAACGAGACACCAAAAACGAAAAGCGAGACACAAGAAACGAAAAACGAGACACAAAAAACGAGACAAGAGACACGAAAAACGAGACACAAAAAACGAGACAAGAGACACGAAAAACGAGACACTGAAAACGCAACACGAAAAACGAGACACGAGACTCAAAAAACGAGACACGGAAAACAAAAACGAGTCACGAAAAACGAGACACGAAAAACTAAAAACGAGGCACGAAAAACGAAAAACGAGACACGAAAAACGAAACACGAAAAACGAAACACGAAAAACGAAAACTTAGACACGAAAAACGAGAAACGAGACACAGAAAACGACAGACCAAAAACGAAAATTAAGACACGAAAAACGAAAAACGAGACACGGAAAACGGAAAACGAGACACGAAAAACGAAAAACGAGACAGGAAAAACGGGACACGAAACACGAAAAACGAGGCACAAAACACGAGACACGGAAAACGAAAAACGAAACACGAAAAAAGAAAAACGAGACGCGAGACAGGAAAAACGAGACACGAGACATGAAAAACGAAAAACGAGACACGAAAAACGAGATACGAAAAACGAAAAACGAGACACGAAAAACAAGACACGAAAAACGAGACACGAAAAACGAGACACGAAAAACGAGACACGAAAAACGAAAACCGAGACACGAAAAACGAAAAACGAGACACGGAAAACGAAAAACGAGACACGGAAAACGAAAAACGAGACACGAAAAACGAGACACAAAAAACGAGACACGAAAAACGAGACACGAGACACGAAAAACGAGAGACGAAAAACGAAAATCGAGACACGAAAAACGAAACACGAAAAGCGAGACACGGAAAACGAAAATCGAGAAACCAAAAAACGAAAAAAGAGACACGAAAAATGAGACACGATAAACGAAAAACGAGTCACGAAAAAAGTAAAAACGAGACACGAAAATGGAAAAACGAGACTCAAAAAAAGAGACACGAAAAACGAGACACGACACACGAAAAACGAGACACGGAAAACGAAACACGAAAAACGAAAAAGAGACACGAAAAACGAAAAACGAAACACGAAAAACGAGACAAGAGACTCAAAAAGCAAGACACGGGAAGCGAAAAACGAGACACGAAAAACGAGACACGAGACACGAAAAACGAAACACGAAAACGAGACACGGAAATCGAAAAACGAAATAGAAAAACGAGACACGAGACACGAAAAACGAGACACGAAAATAGAGACACGAGACACGAAAAACGAGACACGAAAACGAAAAACAGGACACGAAAAAAGAGACACGAGAAACGAGACTCGAAAAACGAGACACAATAACGAAAAACGAAACACGAAAAACAAAAAACGACTCACGAAGAACGAGACACGAAAAACGAGACAAGTAACACGAAAAACGAGACACGGAAAACGAAAAACGAGACACGAAAAACGAGACACGAAAAAAGAGACACGAAAAACGAAAAACGAGACACGAAAAACGAGACACGAAAAACGAGACACGGGAAACGAAAAACGAGACACGAAAAACGAAAAAAGAGACGAAAAACGAGGGACGAAAAACAAAAAACGAGACACAAAAACGAAAAACGAGACACGCAAAACGAAAAACGAGACACGAAAAATGAGACACGAAAAACGAGAAACGAAAAACGAGACACGAAACACGAAAAATGAGAAAGGAAAAACAAAATCCGAGCCACGAAAAACGAAAAACAAGACAAGAAAAACGAAAAACGAGACTCAAAAACGAGACACAGAAAATGAGACACTAGACACGAAAAACGAGACACAGAAAACGAAACACGAGAAACGAAAAACAAAAACCAGACCCGAAAAACGAGACACGGAAAACGAAAACCGAAACACGAAAAACGAGACACGAGACTCAAAAAACGAGACACGGAAAACGAAAAACGAGACACGAAAAACGAGAGACGAAAAACGAGACACAAAAACGAAAAACGAGGCACGAGAAACGAAAAACGAGACACGAGAAACGAAAACGAGAGACGAAAAACGAAAAACAAGAAACGAAAAACGAGACACGAAAAACGCGACACGAAAAACGAGACACGCAAAAACGAGACACGGAAATCGAAAAACGAAATAGAAAAACGAGACACGAGACACGGAAAACGAGACCCGAAAAACGAGACACAAGAAACGAGAAACAAAAACGAAAAACGAAACATGAAAAACGAAACACGAAAAACAAGACGCGAGAAACGAGACACGAAAAACCGGACAAAATAACGAAAAACGAGACACGAAAAACGAGAAACGACACACGAAAAACGAGACACGAAAAACGAGACACGAGACACGAAAAACGAGACACGGAAAACGAAAAACGAGACACGAAAAACTAAAAACGAGACATGAAAACGAGACACGAAAACGAAAACGAGACACGAAAAACGAAAACGAGACACCGAAAACGTGGACACGGGAAACAAAAAGAGATACGAAAAACGAAAACGAGACGAAAACGAGGCACGAAAATGAGACACGAAAACGAGACACAAAAATGAGACATGAAAATGAGACACGAAAACGAGACACGAAAAACGAGACACAAAAACGAAGAACGAGACACGAAAAACGAGACACGGAAAACGAAAACGAGACACGAGAGACACGAAACGACACGAAAGACGAGACACGAATAATGAGTCATGAAAATGAGTCACGAAAAACGAGATACGAAAAACGAGACACTAAAAACCAAAACGAAACACGAAAACGAGACGCGAAAACGAGACACGAGACATTGAAAACGAGACACGAAAAACAAGACACGAAAAACGAGATACGAAAAACGTAAAACGAGACACAAAAATCGAAAAACGAGACAAGAAAAACGAAAAACGAGACTCCCAAAACGAGACACGACACACGAAAAACAAAACACGGAAAACGAAACACAAGAAACAAAAAACGAAAACGAGACCCGAAAAACAAGACAGGGAAAAGGAAAAACGAAACACGAAAAACGAGACAAGAGATTAAAAAAACGAGACACGGAAAGCGAAAAACGAGACACGAAAAACGAAAGACGAAAAACGAGACACAAAAACGAAACACAAAACACGCAAAACGAAAAACGAGAAACGAAAACGAGACACGAAAACCGAAAAACGAGATACGAAAAACGAGACACGAAACACGAGACACGAGACACGAAAAACGAGACACGAAAATAGAGACACGAGACACGAAAAACGTGACACAAAAAAGTAAAACAGGACACGAAAAAAGAGACACGGGAAACGAGACACGAAAAACGAGACACAAAAACGAAAAACGAGACACGAAAAACGAAAAACGACACACGAAAAACGAGACACGAAAACGATACACGAAAAACGAAAAACGAGACACGGAAAACGCAAAACGAGACACGAAAAACGAAAAACGAGACTCAAAAAACGAGACACGATAACGAGACACGAAAAACGAGACACGGAAAACGAAACACGAAAAACGAAAAACGAAAACGCGACCCGAAAAACGAGACACGGTAAACGAAACACGAATAACGAGACACGAGACTCAAAAAACGAGACACGGAAAACGAAACATGAGACACGAAAAACGAGAGACGAAAAACGAGACACGTTACACGAAAAACGAGACACGGAAAACGAAACACGAAAAACGAAAACGACACCCGAAAAACAGGACACGGAAAACGAAAAACGAAACACAAAAACGAGACAAGAGACTCAAAAAACGAGACACGGGAAGCGAAAAACGAGACACGAAAAACGAGTAACGAAAAACGAGACACAAAAACGAAACAAAAGACATGGAAAACGAAAAACGAGAAACGAAAAACGAAAACGAGACACAAAAAACGAAAAACGAGACACGAAAAACGAGACACGAAAAACGAGACACGAAAAACGAGACACGAAAAACTAGACACGAAAAAGAGACACAAGACTCGAAAAACGAGACACGAAAATAGAGACACGAGAAACGAAAAACGAGACACAAAAACGTAAAACAGGACACGAAAAAAGAGACTCGAGAAACGGGACACGAAAAACGAGACACAAAAATGAAAAACGAGACACGAAAAACAAAAAACGACAAAAAAACGAGACACGAAAAACGAGACATGTAACACGAAAAATGAAACACGGAAAACGCAAAACGAGACACGAAAAACGAAAAACGAGACTCAAAAAACGAGACACGATAACGAGACACGAAAAACGAGACACGGAAAACGAAACACGAAAAACGAAAAACGAGACACGAAAAACGAGACACGAAAAACGAGACACGAAAAACGAAAAACAAGACACGAAAAACGAAAAACGAGACACGAAAAACGAGACACGGCAAACGAAAAACGAAACACGAAAAACGAAAAAAGAGACACGAAAAACGAGGCACGAAAAATGACACAAAAACGAAAACGAGACACGAAAACGGAAAACGAGACACGAAAACGAAAACGAGACACGAAAACGAGACACGAAAATGACACGAAAAACCAGACACGAGAAACGAGTGACAAAAAGGTAGACGCGAAAAACAAAAAATGAGCCACGAAAACGAAAACGAGACAAGAAAACGAACAACGAGATTCAAAAACGAGACATCGAACGAGACACGAGACACGAAAATGAGACACGGAAAATGAACATGAAAATGAAAATGAGATACTGGAAAATGAAATGAAACACGAAAACGAGACACGAGATAAAAAACGAGACACGGAAAACGAAAAACGAGACACGAAAACGATACACGAAAAACAAAAAACGAGAAACGAAAAACTAAACACGAAAAACGAGACACGGAAAACGAAAAACGAGACACGGAAAACGAAAAACGAGAAACGAAAAACGAGACACGAAAGACGAGACAAGAAAAACGAGACACGCAAAACGAGACACGAAAAACGAGACACGAAAAACGAGACACAAAAATCGAAAAACGAAATAGAAAAACGAGACAGGAGACAAGAAAACTGAGACACGAAAAACGAGACACAAAAACGAAAAACGAGACACGAAAAACGAGACACGAAAAACGAAAAAGGACACACGAAAAACGAGACACGATAAACGAGACACGAGACACGAAAAACGAGACACGGAAAACGAAAAACGAGACACGAAAATCGAGACAAGAAAAACGAAAAACCAGACTCAAAACACGAGACACAAAAACGAGACACGAGACACAAAAAACGAGACACGGAAAACGCGACACGGAAAACGAAAAACGGGACACGAAAAACGAAACACGAAACACGAAAAACGAGACACGAAAAACGAGACAAGAAAAGCGAGACAAAAAGGAAAAACGGCACACGAAAAACGAGACACGAGAAACGAGACACGAAAAACGAGACACAAACACGAAAAACGAGACACGAAAAACGAGACATGAGACACGAAAAACGAGAGAGGAAAAACGAGACACGAAAAACGAAAAACGAGACACGAAAAACGAAAAACGGGACACGAAAAACGAGACACGGAAAACGAAAAACGAGACACGAAAAACGAAAAAAGAGACACGAAAAACGAGACACGAAAAAGGAAAAACGAGACACGATAAACGAGACGCGAGAAACGAGACACGAAAAAGGAGACACGAAAACCAAAAAACGAGCCACGATAAACGTAAAACGAGACATGAAAAACGAAAAACGACACACGAAAAACGAGACACGAAACACGAAACACGAAAAACGTGACACGAGACACGAAAAACGAGAGACGAAAAACGAAAAACGAGACACGAAAAACAAAAACGAGACACGAAAAACAAAAAAAGGACACGAGAAACGAGACACGAAAAACGAGACACGAAAAACGAGACACGAAAAACGAGACACGAAAAACGAGACACGAAAAACGAGACACGAAAACGAGACAAAAAAACAAAAACGAGACACGAAAAACGAAAAACGAGACACGAAAAACGAGACACAAAAGCGAAAAACGGGACATGAAAAACGAGACACGAGAAACGAGACACAAAAACGAGACACGGAAACCAAAAAACGAAAACGTCGTGATTTTCGTGTCTCGTTTTTTGTGTCTCGTTTTTCGTGTCTCGTGTCTCGTTTTTTGTGTCTCGTGTCTCGTTTTTGGTTTTTTGTGTCTCGTTTTTCGTTTTTTGTCTCGTTTTTCGTGTCTCGTGTCTCGTTTTTCTTGTCTCGTTTTTCGTGTGTCGTTTTTCGTTCTTCGTGTCTCGTTTTTCGTTTTTGTATCTCGTTTTTCGAGTCTCGTTTATCGTGTTTGGTTTTTCGTGTCCCGTTTTTCGTTTTTGTGTCTGGTTTTTCGTGTCTCGTTTTTCGTTTTTCGTGTTTCGTTTTTCGTGTCTCGCTTTTCGTTCTTGTTTCTCGTGTTCGTGTCTCGTTTTGCGTGTCTCGTTTTGCGTGTCTCGTTTTTCGTGTCTCGTTTTTCCTTTTCCGTGTCTCGTTTTTCGTGTCTCGTTTTTCGTGTTTCGTGTCTCGTTTTTCGTTTTCCGTGTCTCGATTTCAGTGTCTCGTTTTCCGTTTTTCGTTTTCCCGTGTCTCGATTTCAGTGTCTCGTTAATCGTGTCTCGTTTTTCGTGTATCGTTTTTTGAGTCTCGTTTTTCGTTTTTCTTATCTCTTCGTTTGTCGCTTTTCGTGTCTCGTTTTTCGTTTTTCGTGTCTCGTTTTTCGTTTTTCTTGTCTCGTTTTTCGTTTTTCGTGTCTTGTTTTTTGTGTCTCTTTTTTCGTTTTTTGTGTCTCGTTTTTCGTTTTTCGTGTCTCGTTTTCGTTTTTGTGTCTCGTTTTTCGTGTCTCTTTTTTGTTTCTCGTTTTTTGTGTCTCGTTTTTCGTTTTTCGTGTCTCGTTTCTCGTGTCTCTTTTTTCGTTTTCCGTGTCTTGTTTTTCGTTTCCTTGTCTCGTTTCTCGTGTCTCGTTTTTCGTGTCTCGTTTTTCGTGTGTCGTTTTTCGTGTGTCGTTTTTCGTGTCTCGTTTTCGTGTGTCGTTGTTCATTTTCCGTGTCTCGTTTTTCGTGTCTCGTTTTTCGTTTTTCGTATCTCGTTTTTCGTGTTTCGTTTCTCGTGTCTCTTTTTTTGTGTCATTTCGTAACTGATTCTCGTTAAGTCATTAAAAGCATATTCACTTAATTCACTTAGCAACCATATTTCATCTGAACAGAAAAACCGAAGCATTGAACCGAAAAACCGAACAGCTGGCAATAATATGAGTAACGTTGAAATAAATTAATGGAAAATTAAATTAATTTGTACACTTAACTAGATTGTAGCTTCTTGCTTTGATGCAGGAGTTTTTAATTTTTGGGCACATCAGCAATATTGAAGCAATATTGAAGTTCATGCAATAATATATGCTTAGTATGTAGTACATATTTTATGTCACAAGTGAGTCACAATCATATCGAACGCATTAATGCTTATTTACTTATTTCACTTTGCAATTGTACTTGAACCAACCAAACAAAGTAAAGCTGTCGGGAACAATTGACAAAATGAGAGAATTTTTTAATGAAATGAAATTGTCTTAAATTCCCAATCCAGTAATTTCCAGCTCTCTCATTCTCCAAATCACAGTTAGAACCACCATATACTCTTAATTTGATTGTGGGTGGAAGCTTCACGGTGTCAGTTGTTTAAGGTTAAGTTTCGACAATTCCATTAAATCTATATAACCTTTCACTGAATTTTTCCACATTTCTGACATGACATGGTAATGCCGTAACATATTTTTATAGATTACTTTTATTTTCATTTGTTTATTAAAAAGGCAGGGTTGTACAAGGCCTCTGTAATATAGAAAGAAAAGTAATTATGATTCCAACATCGTGGTCTAATTCTTATGGCGTGCAATAAGAAGTCAATAGCTTACCCTTCACAATTTTCGCTGCTCTCAGGTAGTTTTATTTCTTTTCGATAATTTTTTCCGCTCTTGTACTTACACACTTTCAGAAGAACTTTACATACTCGTTAAGGCCCAGATTTTCCACTTAACTGGAGAGCTATTTCTCGTATTACAAGACACTAATGATAATACCACGCACAATATACAATACAAGTTCCCTTCGGAAACAAATCGCGCACTCGAAACGCAATGTAATAGCTCCTAAATAAGAAACGCGGGATCGAGCTCGCTCGCGTAAGCTCTCAACGCAGCGTTTTGCCGCTTAGATGGCTGGAGTTGATACACAGTAATTTTGACAGCACGCACGCCAATCTCCAGCGAAGAAAAAATCCCTAACTGATATACTTCCATTACATGAGGGATTTAAGTTGGGGTTGACCCTCCAACCTCTTCCAACTTAAATTGTAATTAAAAGTCCATGAGTCAATGTAGTAAGTATGGTGGGTGATTTACGGGAGGTTGGTATTGCGGGTCACCCCTTTCATGAAACACATCTTACTCCGTGCTCGCGAGCAAATACGTCGCGAGCAAATACGTCTGTGAGTATTGGAGGGTCAATCGTTTAACATTGCCGATTCTTTGTTCAAAATAGTTTTTTTTCACGCATGACATGCTGAAACTTGTACGCCGCCTCGAGATAGGTTGGTTGCAAAGAGCTCTTCTCCCGCTTTGGTCAGAGGCCCAAAACGTAACCGCTTTCAGCGCGCTCTAGCGTTCGCAGAAGTAGCGTTCGCTATAGCATTATCAGAAAATTAAAGTTCATACAGGCATTTTGTGAGAAATTTTATCGTCTTTAATTTTGTGAAAAGCAATCGTTTCGCTAAATCGCATAGTTTTGACGGTATAAGCGAAAAACTGAAAACAGAAGGAAATTTTTAGTTTTTTTTTGTGCAATTTTCTCTGTGAAGCCGACTTTTTTGAGATGGCAAACATCAAATTCGAATCCAGCACCCGCAAAAAAAAAACAACAAACAAACAAACAAACAAAAAAACACCTTAGAACCGCTGAGAAAAAACTTCCGGAATATTTTCCTGGATTGGCCCCTTTTGAGCACCATTTTACTGGAGTGTTGTAGACCCACAGACACTAGATCTACGCGTAACGAAGAAGGTTGTAAATTATGTAGATTTTATATTTTAGCGACGCGACGTCAAACACCTTTGGTGATGTATAACAACAAATTCAGGGGTAACAACAACAACAACAACAACAACAACAACAACAATAATAATAATAATAATAATAATAATAATAATAATAATAATAATAATAATAATAATAATAATAACAACAACAACAACAATAATAATAATAATAATAATAATAATAATAATAATAATAATAATAATAATAATAATAATAATAATAATAATAATCAACTGAGCGAAGTGGCTCAGTGCGGAGCGCTCTGATTTCCCTGGCGGGAGGTCCTACTCTAATCCCTGGGCCAGCCAACCAGATCGAAGTTTCCGTGGTTTCCCTCGGTCACACAGGCGAATGCTGGAATGGTTTAGAAAGGCCACGATCACCTCAGAATTAACCTCTCACCTCGTAATTCATAATTCAAGGATTAACAACCTTGGAAGGGATACACCCGAAAAGCTGTTCCTCATAATTACACTCCAGAACAGATTATGAGTGGGTATCGGAAGAGAACCTGTAGTGTGATCAGAAATGGCCGATACGCAAACCATAATAATAATAATAATAATAATAATAATAATAATAATAATAATAACAATAATAGAGAATAGGTATTGAGTGAGTTGTCTAGAGAAAAAACATCTTTCATTTTTTTCATGCTTCATAAAATCAAGTTGGTCGTCTCTGAAAACAAATCACGAGGTATGCAGCATTTCACTAAGTAAAAGCAGATTCCGCCAGGAGATTCGTTATTTGACTTGAAGCGAGCGCAGCGGGGGTGCCGCGCACGCGAGGCAGCTCGAGACGCCCCCTCTTGGCGAAGCGGCGCGGGCGGAACTTGAGGAAAGTCGACCGCGCGGAAAACGGGCGTGGCCGGCCGGCGAGTGCGCGCGGGGACAATAGGCGCGGGCGCTGCCACCTGCAATTACCACCGGGCTAATGAGGCGCTCCAGGGCGGCGACGCCGGGCGCCGAGGGCTCGAGTCGCCTGCTCCTGCTCGAGGAGCGCGCCGGGGCATGAGGAGCCGCCCCCGCCCCGCCCCGCGCGCGCAGCGGCGCCCCAAAAAATGCGTGCGTTTGTTGGAGGCCGCGCACGCTGCCGCGACCCGCCACGTCGCGTCGTCTCGCTGCTTGTAGGTGGCAAATAGCAACTTCGAATTCAGCACAGCTATGTCGAATACAGTCGCTGTCTGGAGGAGAATTCTAGCGGCCGGCTGCTCTGATCGGTAGTGTTCTCCGATCAACACCAGGCGATATCCGGAGCAGTACCCTGACAAACGGGCCACGGACCGCGCGCGATCTTTCCTTCCTTTTCCTTGTCCTATCCTCTCCCTTTACACACACTAACATGCACTACACTACCACCTATTCCGGGAGACCTGTCGGGAGCTTAGAGCTTGTCCCGGCTGGGGGGGTGCCCCGCTGGTGATAGATACCTGGTTCGGGGAGCTGGCAAGCTGACGGGTAGGCCGGCGCCAGGTCTCACCATCCAGCGCGGCAAGATCACCGCCATCTCTCGAGAAGAAAACATACACTACACTAACGGGACTAATGACCAAAGCAGTTGACGTGCCCGGAAACACGAAAAAATCAATCAATCAATCAATCAATCGAATTCAGCACCCTCAAAAACATATAGAAGCGTTGAGAAAAAACTTCCGCATTATTTTCCTGGACTGTCCCCGTTTGAGCACCATTTCACTGGACTGTTGTAGACCCACAGATACTAGATCCACGCGTAACGTGAGAGACGGGCCTTGTTCGTAGGTACGACATGGTCTCGTGCAGGAGGTAGGCAATGGACGATGTTGTAACCGCAGCAGATCACCAAAATAATGGAATTCGTAGAGCTTTTACCTAACATACAAGGTAGCATTGCAATGTATTCGATAGTTTTTTCACCGGCAAAGATGGCTCAGTACATTAACTTATGTCACTGAAGGACCGGGAGGTCCTAGAGTTCGAGAACGGATGGTAGTAGGATATTCAACCTAGCTAGGTCGAGTTCAGAGAGCTGCCTGGAGGAGAACTCTAGAGGCTGTCTGCTCTGATTGGTAGTTTTCCGTGATTTCTCCAATCAACACCAGGCGAAAGCCGAAGCAGTAGCCCAACGAACGGGCCACGTACCGCGCGCGATCTTTCCTTTCTCTTTCTTGCCCTGTCCTCACCCCTTACTTACGCACTCTTGCACTCACAGGCACTGCATCATCTCAGTTCCAGTAATCAGTGGGAAGCTTAGAGCATGTCCCAACTGGGGCAGTTCCACGCTGATATGAAATACCTACTCCCGCAAGACGACGTAGGTCGGTGCTGGATCTCACCATTCAGCAGGAGATGATCTCCGCCATCACTCGCTATAAAGCATGCGCTACACTTACGGGACTAATGATCTCGGCATTTGACACACCCGGAATTACTAGTCAGTCAGTCAACCAATCGGTAGTAGTTAATATAATTATTCTTGGGTTTGAACAGTTTTGCGTGGAATTTTATTTGTTTTCCGACAAACGTACTCACCATTTGTTGTTGTATGGGGTACCTTTCTGACACGATTCTGTGTTTTACTAATAAATATCCGGATTACAAATAATATGTGCCTTTATTTTTCACGGTTTGCACACAAGTTGCCAGTTACAATTTCAGTACGTTACTCGATATTTTCGTTTTGTGTTAACATGACAATTAATAGTCGATTGACAAACTATCTTTTTTGGACTTCTTGAAAATGCTTATCATATATAAATATTTTTTATTACATTCTTTTGGGATACATATTACGTTTGACATTTAACGAGAAAATTCCTCATATTTTAGGAAAATCAATACAAATGAAACCAATATTTCCATGAAATTTCAGGTCCTTTTCAAGTTTCAAAATATATTTGAAAATACCTTTGTCTAATATATCCACAACAAGTCTAGAATATCTTCACAAGTACTCAAGCATCTTTGCAACTAACTATTTAGAATGGAAATGGGCAATTGAAAAGAGAGAGAAAATTCTGGAGAGTTACTTGAGACAGAATTATAAGGTAATGAAAACGACGGAGCTGAAGTAATGAATTACATTAAGTAACAATTCATAAGTTTTAACGAGTGAAAAGGGGGACGGATAAACTTTAGAGCTTCTTTTGCATTGTGATGTGGGAGCTTTAAACGCTTTCAGTGTTCTAACTTTCCGGCAGGATTAGCACATGTTTAACATAAACGATTAACTACGTGACTTCCTCAAAATTCGAAAGACATTCGTTTGTCCTCTGAGTGTCATTCTCGCACATATTTTAGCAACTGTGTCAATTCTTGTTCATTTTTTCATCTTTCATTCACATCAAATCGACTGTTTACCAGTCTTAGATGTTTTTAAAACTCATTGAATTCCTATAAAGATATTCAACATTATTTCAATTTACAACCAACTAGCAACGTTTGCCATATGTGAAAAATTGTGCAACAGCGAAATGTTAAAAACGTAATGATTACGTAGGAAACTGATTTGTATTTGTAATTGGTATGTTGTAATGTCTCGAGTTCATATGAATAGAAACTATTCTATTTTTGTGAGAGACATTTAGGCAATTCTGAGTTTCTTTCAGAACCCTAAATTAAAGGCACCCAGCCCGTAATATCGCACCAAGACGCGTCACCCTTCCCATTGCGAACCCACGGAGCGTCGCTATGGCAACGCGGGCGGCCGGAGCCGCTCCGCGCCCGCGCTTCGGCTTTGTCCCTGCGAGGCGGTATCCCGCCAAACAAATTGGATTTTTCCGCATTTGGCCGCGCTAACGATAATGCAGCAACGCCCTTCCGCGCAACCCCCCCCCCGCCTCGCCTCGTCCCGCTCCGCTCCGACCCACCCCGCTCCGCCCCGTTCCTCCTCGTCCCCCCGCTCCGTCCCGCTCCGTTCCGCTCCGCTCCGCCCCGCCCCGCTCCATTCCACGAAGGTTCGGCCCGCCCCGCTCCAACCTGCCCCGCCCTGCCCCGCCCTGCTCCGCACCCGCCCCGCCCTGCCCCGTCCTGCCCCACCCTGCCCCGCCCCTCCCGCCCGCGCTTCCTTCGCCTCGCCCCGCACCGCTCCGACCCACCCACGCTCGCCCCGTTCCTCGCCCCGCCCCCGCTCCGCCCCCCTTCCTGCTCCGTCCCGCTCCGCTCTGCCTCGTCCCGCTCCGCTCCGCCTGCTCCGCCTGCACCGCCTCGCCCCGCCCCGCTCCGCTCGCTCCGCTCGCTCCGTTGCTCTCCGCCCCGCCATGCCCTTTTCCACTCCGCCTCACCCCCCGCTCTACTCACTTCGCCACGTCCCTTTTCGCTCCTCGTCCCGCTCCGCCCCGTCCCCTTTCACTCCACCCCGTCCTGCCTCCCGTCCCGCTCCCTCCACTCCCCGTCCCGCTTCTACCCGCGCCGGTCCACCCGCCCCGCCCCTACCCGCGCCGGTGGGGCGCTCGCGCGACCGAAGTGAGGGGGAGCGCCTCCGCGCACCTTTTCCGGCGTCGCGGTGCCCGCGGAGAGAGGCGAAATTATTCACGTGGCACCGTCACCGTGGGGCGAGGGCCGGATTAGCCAGCGGACAAAGTAGGCATGCGTTCGCAATATGCGTGGAATAGGATTACCAAAGGAAAAGCGACGTGCTTTATTGGAAATTTTGCAAGGATACAAGGTTGGGATATGGAGTGTCAGGGGAGAAGCAAACAAAAAAGCTTTTGAGGTTGGTACATTGCACATGAAGGTAACTAATAGGCCTTTGTTTAATATAATACTACAGCAACTTTTTATATTTCTTAAAAGCAAATGACCTCTTGCAAAATCGTTCACGTGCACGCTAGGTGCTAACAGTACATATTTTCACGCCAAGTTACTCGAAAAGTGCTAAAATTTTCGAAAAAATTGACAGGACTTTATGTCAAATCCTATCTTTAAGGAATAGATTTCATTAAAGGAAAAATATCTATCTTTAATATTTCAGGAAGACTCCCAGAGACTTGTAGGAAGTCTCCCAAAAACACTTTGAACATTTGGAATTTTCGAAAAATTAGGGTTTTCAACGAACGTGAGTTATACACCATTCTCTTAAACGTCCTTCACACTATCCAACAACAAAATTTAATCAAAAACGAGGGACATTTTTTTTCGAAAATTGGGAAAATGTTCCAGGGACTTAATGTAAAGAACTCCCAAAATTAAAATATCGGTTTCAAATTTAAGGGACCGCGACAGCGGAGCGGACAGCATCAGTCAGATGGATTGTGGAATATCAACTTTGGAGAAAATTGGTGTAGCCGATAGCGTTGTTCGCAGACAGACAGAAAGATGTTTTGCTGTTATTCAATCTTCGATACAAAACAACAACAACAACAACAACAACAACAACAACAACAACAACAAACAAATATGGATTCTGGCTACCCACGTGTTAGAGCAATTTTTTCTAAATTTAACAACTGGAGTTTTTCACTTTTTCGTTACCAGTGCTCTGTAATAAGAATTTTCCTGCCGAAAATTCGCCGTTTTTTTGCGCAACATTTCTCACTCCAGAGTGAGAAAGTAAAAACAATATTAATTGAAACAATTAAATGATTGCAACTGTTGGACAAAAACAAGTACGTGGAATTCACGCTCTGGTTTTGCTCGCTCTGACAGATGTAGTTCTGCTTCTGTTCCAGCGGACAATCAAGGGCAAGCAAGATAATTTGAGAACGGAAATATCGCTGGCTGGTCGATAAGTGAACGACAAAGAACAGAAGAATATTTTTTTACCAAAAACTGGTTTAATTGTGTATTGCACCGAACTCGGTCTCCCAGACCTACCTTTGCTTACCTGGGCTCGTGTGGCCGGCTAGCTCAGGAAGCATGTAGAGTAAAGAAGAATAGATGGTGGACGGATATTTAAAAAAAAGATGATGATGAATTTAAAATAAAATTATTGAGAACACAAATGGACTTTAATGAAAAAACTTAAATTTTAAGCATACAAAAAATTAAGGTCTTAGCAATTACTTTTTCTATTTTTATGCTATAAAACTAATGTATTACAGGGAACTTAATAATGTAAGGAAGTCGCCAATGCGCGGCGAGCAATTCCTTGATAAGAGTTTCTTTAAACAAGCGTCGCGCCTGAAGGGCGCACTGAAGATCTTGCCGCAGCTCGACAATCAAAACACAGTCACCGTTCGCAGGCAGGTCCGCTGGGGTGGGCAACCTCTACAGGTCGCCGAACCTCACACCAGGCGGCGTGTCCCGTGGGTGTCGGGGAAGGCCCTTTGAATCCCGCGTCGGCGGCGGTGGCGAAGGCGGTGACGCAGCGTGGCCACGGCGACGGCGGCGGCGGCGGCGGCGAAGGCGGTGGTGCAGTGATGACGACGAAAGCGACGACAGCTCAAGATTCAGGTGTCCAGTAACGCGATTATACTCGTCGCGTGAATTGTGACGGGCGAAGCGGGCGTGATCGGCAGAGATCAAAAGAGAATATATTCGACAAATGAGCAATAGGAGGAACTACTCGTCCTCAATTTAAAGCAAAAGGGGCACTGCCCTTCTCCGGCTCTACTGCTCTGCGAGCTGAGCGCACCTCAGCGCTCACCTCTCCTACCCTTCTGCTCCGCCTACTAGGATCTCTCACACCGTTCTGATCTGGCTGCTCGGCGCATGCCAGCGCTCGCAAGTCTTTTCTCCCCCCCAGTTTCCCAAATGTTCTAGAAGTTTCCAAAATTTTTACAAAATGTGTTTCTATTGGCAAAAGGTTCCTACGTCTTACTTAAATTTGGTCCAATAATATCTTGCGTTTCGTCGGTGTGTCGAGCGGAATTTTCCATGAGGCGCTCTCACTCGCACACTTTTCGTAAATAAACGCAGGTGGTCCCTCCCAGAATTTCCAAACTGCGCAGCCCCCCTTCCCAGCTAGATCCCCAGGGATAGACCCGCGTCGGCGTTGGCGAAAACAAACACAGTCCCCCCGTTTTTGCTTGGCGCCGAGATGTCGCGACAGCAGTTGTGCGTAACGAATCAGCCGCCCGACGGCTCAGAAAAGACGCAAAAGCGCCAGTGCGTGATTACGCAACATTTTGTGTGCGATGAGCCGGGGTATAATATTCGGTATCGTTACAGTATAGCTTAGGTTTACGTTATTTTAGTAGAAACTGCGTAAAGGAAACATACGTACAGTTATTAAAACAGCTTATTAAACAGAATACAGATATATTAGATAAGAAAATTGGTTATAATTAAAATTAATATAAAGAAAATATAATTTGTGATTTATTTTTATTACATAATAATCCATATTTGCGACAAGAATTCGAGAAATGAGAAAAGAATTTTCCAGATTGTACTCAGAGATCATTTGTTTTGATTTTACTCTCCCAGAGAAGACAAGTTGTTCGTAAACGTAAGTAACACAAATATAAGTGTCAAAGCAAAAACCGACGTATGTTTGTAGCAGATTTAATAACGGTCCCGAGGTGAATTTCTGTAAAATCTTAATAAATTTATTGCACAATAAAATCGATATTTTGGCTATTAACCTAAGGTCACTTAACTGTATAGAAAGTTAGTAGGTTCTGTATCGCAGCCGACCGAATACGTCGTAGCAAAATTACACAATTTTATCTCAAACACTGTTAAATATTCAAAAAGAGAACTCGCTTCTGATTGTAATTACATTATCTCCGAAAAATGGCAAGCATTCATAGAAATATAATTATTCCGTTTGAGGTTGGAAGTGGGGGATCAGTTAGCTTCAGTGTCGCTCATTTTCCCATCATGTCCATAACGTTGCTGCAACGAAATGTTCGAGAGGCAGGAACTTGTTCGATGCTACTTCAGCAACTTCCGCTAGTCGTTGCGTCGCGTCATGTCGGCGATGCTCGCGAATCTGCCAGCCGCTTCGTCCGCGGAGAAATCTGTTGCCCAAGTCTACTCTTTGGCTATGCGCCAGTCCTCAAGCTAAAACGTGGATAGTATAGAGAAGTCAACCATTTAACTCAACCCACCATTTTAAAATTTTCAATGCATCGGACGTCTTTGGTGGGCAAGTCTCCCTTTTCACAGAATTCCAATTCTTCATTCGCACATGAATAACACTAGTGAAGCAATTACCACCATCTACAAAATACTTCATATCAAATAAAATTCACAGGCAGTGTTGGTTCAAGCAAACTCTATTGTCACTACAATGTTTCTGAGCGGGAGGTCCTAGGTTTGGAGACTCGATTCGTAGTTTTCCGTAGTTTCTTCGATCAATACCAGGCAAATAGGTCTAGCAGTATCTTTACAAAAGAGCCACAAGCCGCAGCGATCTTTTCTTCCTCATCGTTGTCCTCCTCATCTTCCCTTACACACACACACTCACTCTTAAACGTACATTACTACACTACACATATCGACAGCCCGGTCGGGAGGTTTGAGTTTGTCCCGGATGCGGCGGTACTCTCCTGGCGGAGGTACCTCAAGGGTGTAACTTGCCGACATCTACAATGAATTTGTGGACCACCTACCACCAAATAAGGGTATTGTATTTTCTCTATTTTGTAACATACTTCTTTTATAGAATACTATACACTAGCAATTCTTAGTACAGTATTTTATATTTATAGAATATTTATTTACATTATTTGGTAGATATTGTAGGCATTTTTAATTGTTCGTAACTTAGTATAAATTTGTTAACCATATCTGCGAGCAGTTCCTCGGAAAACTCATAGAAAAAGCATATTTTAAAACATCATAAAATTCCCTTCGTTACAATCCAGGAAGAATACACAACGCCACAGGTCACAACAATGGATTTTCGCAGCTCGCTTCAACAGCAGCTCCAGTGGGCATAGCAGATCAAATTTCGCTCGGTACAGGTGCGTTCTTGATTCAACACCGCCCCACTGACCAAATATATGAGCGGGGGTCTGACCTACGCGAACAGCCCTGTTATCATAATTCAGCCTTAGCGCATCGCGGGTTGACGCAGGTTAAATATGGCTGGGGCGCCTCCACCGCGAGGTGCGGAGCGTCGGGGAGCGGGGGCGGGAGGGGAGGGGAGGGGAGGGGAGGGGAGGGGCGGTGCGAGGCATCGAGGCGAGCGATGGCGGTGACGAGGCGAGGCGGGGCGGGGAGGAGAGGGTCTCAGGTGACGAGGTAGTACAGCGCCACGGCGCATTTATCACAATAAGCGTCGCCCCGCCACGCCGCCCCCGCGCCGCCCCCGCGCCGCCTCGTGCGTAATCAACGCGTGACGGAGCGCGCATAGGGAGCGCAGCCGCCGCCGCCGCCGCTGAGATCGCTCGCGACGCCACTGACGCTAAGGCTGCCTACGGTTAAGGGATGTAACGGCACGGAGATGCAACACTAAGATGCCTGTTAGGCGGTTTCTTGGTCGCCCTCATTCACTTGCCGCTTGAGGATCTCAACGATAGTACCAACGACCGAGACGACAGTAACGAGAGGAAGCCAATTGGATTTCAATTTCAACTGAAATTCCAACCTGGAAGTACACGCAATATAATGATTCAGGCGTTAAACATTTTTAATTGGTTGAAAGATCAAAAATATTTCGTGGTCGTGTAGTGCATGAAATTTCTTGTATCATTTATTCTGCATCACTAATTTCCACAATAGCTTTCATGGTAAACATGGACAATGGAAAATATGAGATATTGCGTGCTCTCCCGTGTGTGAACATATCTAGCTGAGCCTCCTCTGCATTATACATGGTAGGAGGAGCTGAATAGGTGTGCTAACGGGTCTTGTGGGGAAGACGCCAGAGATGAACTGGCTCATGGGGTAGAAATTGCTGTATCTCAACGAGGATTCGTAACAGTTTTGTATCATTTAAGTTTAACAAGAAACAACGATTTTTAGAAGAAAAGTTTACTCACTCATTATAATGAATTTGTATCCGTATTCGTATGGAGCAATACAATATTTTATTAATTACATGTCAACGATACAGAAATTTTCTTGTATTTCAAATCACAAAATCATTAACAGTCAGTAAGTAACCATTATTTCGAAGCGTATATACTGTGAGCAGACGGAAATAATTGCAAAGAAAGTGTCAAGAATTTTTCTGTTGTGGAAAACTTTATGTAAGTAACATGAAACGTGAGAGTATCGGTATTCCTTTCTTATTAGATACTGGTTCTCGAAACAATAGTTTAGTTTATTACAATTAATTCATTTAAAGGAGAAAACAGGCCGTCAAGACACGTGCGGATTCAAGGGGCACTTCAGGCTGAGAGAGACATTTCTGACCAGCAATGTCTAGAAACAACATGCGAGTAGTTTCTATCTAAATAGATTTTTTAAAAGTATTCAAAAAGAACTATAATGAATTTGAAGAGCTCGATGGCTGAAGTTTATATTCAATTTGTCTGAAAATATGTACCACAAAAACTGTGTTACTAATTTTCCATGCGCGTAGAAATTGAAGAAAGTTATGCAGCATCTGTGTCGTGTCGGAGGTTCTTATGGTTTCGTTAGATACCCAGGCATTCGGGCAAAATTACAAAACAATGACACGATTTTGATTTTGACAGAAAACTGCAAATATTGGATTGTATTATTTTGCGCGCAGCAACTGAATGATCATACTGCAAGTGTGATCTCTGTTTATGTCAGGGATGATGTACGACGGCAAGGCTCCAAGGAAGAGGTTGCCTGCCATTAAATATTAGTTATTCACATCTTGCTTAATGGAACAGAAATTTTTTGTTATTCTTAGTAGGTAAAAAACTTGTATTGCAAGTAAACTAGACCATGTTATTGCAGTTTTTGTAAAGAATGTTTTTGTTAAAATATTTAATTAATTTTTTTCTTATGATAAAGTATTTTTTTGTTGTCCCTGAGCAGTGTATTTTGCGTGCTTCATTTAAAAAGCTATTTTGTATGGTTTTACTCACCAGCATTTTTGCTGCAGTAGGCAAATATTTTACATTAAAGAATGAAGAGGTGTTCAAAAAAACTCTTGTTAAAATAAAGACCAATCTAATATTCACATACGCACGGTAAACCAAATCACAATATCTCGTTTGTATTATAGTTTACATAAATATCTATTTCCTCAGCGATTTCTTGCCCAAGCCTCAAAACAACTAAAAGTCATAGGACATCATTAAGAAAAATAATCACAACAAATTAAGAAAATTAATCACAAAAATCTAGAACCACAATAAGGTCATTATATGACTAATGGTCTCATTTTACGAACAGCCTCACAACAAACTACACTAATTGAAACCTTTTTGGAAGAATCATCAAATTTACACTTAATTTTTGCTGAAATGGAAGGAGGTAGGAAGTAAATATTTTGCATTTAAATACAATGCTATGTTGAGATATTAGGTGTTAAATTTAAATTTTCTTACTTGAATAATGAGGAAACTATAAAATAATAAACTCTGGAATTATTATTGAAAGCTATTGTTTTCGTGTACGTTTTATTACATTTTGGAGATTGAATTAATTTGATGGACAATCAAATTAATGTTTTCAAAATATTCCAAAACTACTTTTTCTAAAGAGGTAGGTTTAAAAGAATTTCTAGAAGGTACTTTTCTGTAAAAGGGTGAAGATGCCCTATTTTGGGGCGTTTTGCTTAAATCGTCAATTTTAAACTTAATTTATGAAGGAGTTACCAAAAGTGCTAGGAGGTTGAGAAACGATGCAATGTTGATATGTTATGACCCAAATTTCACTTTTCTTACTTTATTTAAGTAAGCCATTCACTGTTAAGGAAGCTGTTCAATGTTAAAATGTGCAATATTTTTAACACTAATTTTTTCGACATCCTTGCTGCGATGTTTCCACTGTGAGTTAATACAGGAATATTAGTTTCATTTAGTTGAGGTAAAAAGTTGTAGAAGTAAGCTCAATTTCATTTATTTAGCAATAACGGAGAAGGAATCATTGTATTCATGAAACAAACCGCTCTACCTCAGAAAATTATATCACTAGCGAAGCGATAACTTCACAAAAGTGAAATTGAGACATGTTTGACTCGACATACAAAATTTCATCAAAATCCGAGAAGGTCGCACGGGGAACTCTCGATCACTTGACACAGAACGGCACAATAGCTTCCCACCGTGGCTTTCGCAAACGGAACGAATACACAGGCCTGAAGCATTTGGGTCGGGGCGCGCGGGAGCCCCTAACAAGGCAGGCGAAGCGGAGACACACTGAAGGACCCGAGTGTCGGGAGGCGGCAGGGGGGGGGCGTTGGGAAAGTCGCGTCCTCGCCGTTAGAGCGCGCCGTTAGCAGCGCCGGCGGCGGCGGCGGCGCCTCGGTGCTCGCGTGGGCGGAGGGGGAGGGGGAGGGCGTGATCGCCGCGCGCCCTCGGTCGTAAAACCCGTCGTAATTGACGAATCGACTCTCTGATGGGAACTGATCGTCGCTGATGCGGCGTAATACGCGCGTGGTGCGCGGCGCGGCGGGGCGAGGCGGGGCGGGGCGGGGCGGGGAGCGGGGCGGGGCGGGGGGGCGGGGCGGGGCGGGGCGGGGGGGCGGGGCGGGGCGGGGGGCGGGGCGGGGCGGGGGGGGCGGGGGGGCGGGAAGGGGGCGCAGGGGGCGGTGTGGGGAGGGGCGGGGAGGTGTGTGGGGAGGGGCGGGCGGGGCGGGGCGGTGTGGGGAGGGGCGGGGCGGGACGGGGCGGACGGGAGCGCGGGGCGGGGCGGGGCGCGAGGCGGGGGGGGGGGCGACGCGGGGGGGAGGCGGAGGAGATGACGCGACGTGGTTTGATTCGCGCGATTTCCTCGGCCCGGGAAGCCTGGAGAGCCACATGGAGGCGCCCGCTATTAAAGTAACAATGGGTGCGACATAAACTCACGTGACAGAGGGAACCAAGTACGTGAGGGATACGTCCAATGCAAAATTATATAATCAACGCGGTAAATAAAAACAATATTCCACATATCAGATAAAATCTTTACTATATCATCATTATCTGGACAAAATAACATTATTAATTTGCTTTTTTTTGGTAGCCAGAATTAAATCGCTCAATCCTTTGGAATTGTGCAGTCAACCATTTATGTTGTTCTTGGCAACATAAATCACGATTTTGCTTTCTAGCAAATAAAAAATAGTGCTGAGAATTTGATTGATCGATTGATTGATTGATTTCGTGTTTCCCGGCGTGACAACTGCCATGGTCATGATTCCTGAAAGTGTAGGACATGATTTCTCACGGAAGAAGGATGAGTTCACCCACCGCTGGATAGGGAGATTCGGCGCCGACCTACCCGTCATCCGTGAGGTTTTCTACATCCAGGTATCTCCCATGCCGGTGGCACCGCCTCAGCCGGACTAGTTCTAACCTCTCGACTGGTCTCCTGATATGTGTGGTAGTATATTATAGTATATTACATGTGAGAGTAAGTGTATGTCAGTAAGGAGTAAGGATAGGGCAAGGAAGAGGATGGAAAGATCACGAGCGGTCCGTGGCCCGTTTGTTAGTGTACTGTTCCGGCATTCGCCTAGTGTTCATTGGAGACACAACCGACCTGAGCAGCTGGCCGTTAGAATTCTCCTCCAGACAGTGGCTGAATTCGATGTAGCTATCTTGCTAGTGTCGAAAACTCCTGTCATCCTCAGGACTCGAACCCTATCATTCAAATCATTCAAAGCCACGTGTTATAGGCGCAACGTTCTTATTTCCGGCAGAGCATCACAAAAGACATTCTCCCCGCCGATCCAAATGTTCACATTGAGTGGTTTCTTATGACTCTGCACCTAGAGCGAAGTAAATACTCGACCTGTGTGTGCATCGAAAGCGAGAGTGTGGATGGGACAGCGTTGTGTGCATGTTGGTCAGTTTTAAAACAATAAAATAGGGAGAAGTGGTGCCTCAATTGCACATACTTTCTCACAATATTTGTAACGGCTACACAATATTCTCCGACTTGAACCTGAAAATTCTCTCTTTGAACAGAGATTTCATTATCAACACATACATTCTCGCATTACTTCCAACGTTTGCGATTTTTGAAAATTCAAAGAGTTCTACAAAAATGAGACATGCGACATTCTTTTAAGCGTTACTTGTTCTATTCGTGAAAAAAAGTTTAAAAAATTGAATCCGTTTCTGAGAAAAATACTTTTTTATAATATGCATTAAATTCAAGCAGAACTACTTGATTTTAAAAAAACATTGTACTACATGACCATTGTAAAGATCCAATGTTTAAAATAGATATCATTTAAGACACAAATTCTCTCATCTACAATATTTCACTCTTGTAATGTTAACGTTTTGCAATTTTCGAAAATACGAGTTTGCTGGAAATGAGACAAGCACTATTTTTACTGTCCTTTGGTACATACGAGGAAAAATTTTAAAGAAAAAATTGGAGCCGTTTCAAAAGTTTAAAAAATTAAAAATTGCAAATATTTACCGCAAATTTACGCAAAAATTACTTATATTTTCGAAAAATTGTGCATGATTTTATTTCAAGATCTGTTTTCAAAGAATAGATTTCATTAAATAAACGCTATTTATCTTCAATATTATTGTTGAAGAAGACACCGAAAAATTTTAAACTTTTACAATATTCGAAAAATCAAGGATTTTAACGAATATGAGACCTGCACCATTTAAGTGTTTTTTACACTATCAAGAGACGAAGTTTAGTAAAATTTTGAGCGATTTTTGCGAAAATTTTGAAAATGTTAAGGCTACCCCAAAATAAAGTACCTCCAAAAATCAAATTATTCCATTCAAACTCAGAGAACCTCGAGTTCATTTCAATTTCAAGTTCACGGACGGACGGACGGACGAACGGACGGACGAACAGACGGACAGTCAGACATGGTTTTGCTGTCAATTGATTTTTCGGTATCAAAGACCCACAAAACATGAATTCTGACTACACAACGTGTAAGAGGAAGCTAAATCGCTACATATGAAGCAAATATATTCACAACATCCCCTTCTTCAAAATTTAGTGTACTGGTCCCGCTACGTCAATGATGTTGTAACAGGACCGGTACAACTTATTCTTTTCCACTTTTTGTAACATCATTTGCTACTGGTTTTAATTATTATTACTATTCCCACCTTTTTCTGTCTCTTTTACTATTTAATCATGTGTGTTTTCTTTATTTATATTTCATATTTTGCAATTTGGATTGCTATTGTATTTACTTGGTATTTTATTTATATTAGATTTTGTTTGAATTTGTAGACTGATGATGATGGCAAAGCCGTCGAAATCCGGCCCCCTAATTAAACATCTTAAATTGACGGAGATGACTTCTTTTATTTCTTCACGTAATTACGTCAACAACACCGCATCAAAATTCCCACAATACATACGAGTAGGAACGAATATTCATAGAAACTCGAATAGGAAAAGGAACAAGATTTATCCATTTGTTCGTTACTGATGGTCCACAATAATTTTCCAGTCGAAAAAATTTACTTTTCCGACGCACGATTACAATACTTTCTCATCTTAGGATGGAAGGTGAGATAGAAAAAATATCTTTCTTCAGAACTATACTTGTAGGAAGTTGCCGAAACAATTTAAAACTTTTGCAGTTTTCGAAAAATCATAGATTTTAACGGAAAAGAGATCTGCGCCATTCTTTTAAGCAGTTGCTACGCTACCCAAGCACAGGGTTTAATCAAAGCATTTGGAGCTATTTTTGAAAAACACTTCTAAATTGTTGAGACTTCATGTAAAAGTGTCCCCCAAAATTCATATATTCATTTCAAACTTGCAGAGCCTTTGAATTCGTTCAGATCGATAGGGGGAATATACTTTGCACAATGTAGCAGTATTCAAGTTTGTTTATCTTTCAATAGAATTGAAACTCACTCATCATAATAATGGCGTTCTTCCTGATGTATATTCTCTTCAACTTGACAGTCAATTAGTTGCCTTCTATGCAAGACAGAGAGCTGCTTTCCTTATCCTCTCTGGACGTCGGAAGAGAACTAACAGAAATTAACCAGATACGGAGAGCTAAGTGACACAACCAGTCTGGTTGGATCTACCAGAGCCGAATACCTTTAATTAGATATTCATAAGACGGAAAGATAACTTGCTCAATTCGATACGTTTACTGTTCAAAAGTAAATAAAGAATCTCATTTCGTTCTGTCAGGTTCGTCGATAAAATGGGTGTAAATCACCATTGAAATACGAAATACTTTAGAAAGAGAAGCAAACACAGGCTCCAACAACGTTTCAAAAAACCAATAACTTCATGAAAACGTTAAAACTACTGATTCATAAACAAAAAACAACAACCATTGAAAGAGTAAGTATTCATATACATGAATGAAAACAGTGCGAAAGTTTTAAGTCCAAAACAGTAAATGAAGGCAAGAAGAAAAAATTTAAATACTTTTTATTTGCGAGCTGAATCATATTTATTGTCTTTTCACATCGTGGAGACAGTGTTCTTCCACCAAATGAAATTTCAAATCAATTTCACTTACATTCCCAGCACACATGACTATTACGTTCTCAATTGCAGGAAGAGTACATGGATTCTTGTCTGTTTAAAAGGATCTAAGTTAAAAATCACTTAAATACATAATTTTAGTGTCTGAAACTCAACCTATGAATGGGAAGCAGTGATTATGATCTTAATTAGGATGAATCGTGTTAGTAAAACTATAGTTTCAAGCAGAAGAGTATGAATTACCCTATTGAATTACTTCATCAGTACAGCTATCACTTTTTGCGTTTTGATGTTACTATAAGCAAGGAAATTAATTGTGCAATGCTAGTTTTACCTGACGATGGGCACCAACAATTCGGGTCGTTCGTCGTAGTTGGCGCGTTCGCCGCTAGAGGCCAGCCACGTTCCTGGCAGCAGTCCCTTCTGCAGCGCCGCCACGCGCTCTCTGCAAATGCCAGCACAAACGTAAGAGAATTATGCAAGGTGCAGTCAAGCTCTTTTTTCTTATAACTAGTGCACGTTTAACCTCGTGGAAGGCATCCTTTCATTATTTTACATTATCCACAGTCTAGCCTAATAGCACACTAAGAGCTGTATTTCTTCAGAAAAAGGCTGCGCGCCGGCATCTCTGCTAAAACCTTTTCCTTCAGAGACCTATCGCAGAGTAATCAGCGGTATCCGAAGAGAACTATCTTGAGCGACTTTTGTCATTCATCGCCTGGGGTACCGTGGGACATGGGGCCCAGCCAAGCTGGAGGCATGACAGCTGTCATTCCTACATCGCACTTTGATTTAGTATTACTGAAATAAACGTGTGACAATAGACGAATGTCATGATATGCATATGAGCTATGGGCAGGCCAGCTGCCCTGTGGACACTAGTGATTTCGATAGAAAACTTTCAAGGGGGTTCATCGGCGAGGAAGATCGTGAGGCTTCTTTACCAAAGGCAGACTCACGCTCTCGAAATTTTTAAGGGGAGCGCCTTTCAAAATTTTCAGAGGGGTCACGGCTCCCCAGGTTCCTCCTATGCCGTGCCCATGTTACGATGATTTGTGCAGGTGCTGTAAAGAGTGTAACTCGAGTAAGGGACACGGAGTACGAGAGAAACTTTCGAGGAGTGAAAGTGGAGGTGAAACAGTGTTTGAGGAACAAGTAAATAGTAGAAGACATCGACTGAAAACTTTAGCATTTTCATCATTTTTATAGACATATTTTATAGACACCAATTAATCTATAGCTGCTTTACCTACGTATCTACATATCTATATCTATACAAATATATAAAGACACTAGGGCGTTGCATTATAGCTCGATCTTCCCTGAAAGTACTGGACTAATATCGATTAAACTTTTGTGCTAGCTTTTTTGAAGGTCAGGAGTACTGTAGGCTATGATTTACAACCATAAAACTTAATATATTAAAAAAAAACAATTACTTTTCTGGAATTTTTTCGCCCACCATTATTCGCCCACCCAGATTCCAGAGTGCATCAATGCGCAATAATTTAACTACGTGCCACCAGGGGGTGACGACTGTAATTTACAATTGAGATCATCAATGAACACAATTGTGTATCTATAGGAGAAGGCTGTTCGTTTAATTTCAATGTCAATGGTCTAATCCGAAATGATTCTGAGCTTATCTTCGCTCTATTTATAAAAGTAACTTGGATATATTAAGGCGTGAATATATTAAGTGTACCAAAGATAAGAAATGATGGGAAGAAATTATTTTCTGATGGGTGTGTTTAATATTGTCATAAAAAGGTATGAATGCACGCATGTTTAGTTGTAGTAAATTAAGCATGATTTTGCAATTAAGCAATTTGTGGGTTTCACGAGCGACAGTGCCCGCGAAAACATACTAAGAGTGATTTACGTGTTATTCTGAAACTGTAACGGATGGATGAATTTTTGTAGGGAAGTGTTTTACTATAGTGGAGAGTGAAAGTATATCTTTGAACGAATGATTATTTAAATTGATGAAAGTTCGGCAAGAAATGTAATTGAAGTAAAACGCTTAAATGGGTATTTGGAGAAATTGAAAGTGTGTCAACGTTGATTTTCAAGGTTGTTGAAACCAGAACAAAAGAGGTTATTTTAGATAACAGAAAACTTTTGTGAAGCCGGGATGCTCTGTGATCACGGAATTTTGGAGATATTATAATTGTGTAAGTTTTTAATGGCTCATTTTCGTGAGGCCCTATTTACCAAGGACATTGAAACGCGTAATCGAATTCAATTAAAACTACTTTAATTATATTTAAACGTCAATTGTCGCTGCAAGATAAATTTGAAACTTTTCTTTATAAATACGTGTGAAGAAAAAAATATGAAAAAGAGTAAGTTTTACAATAGGGCAGTTGATTGTAATGATTTACAAAATTTCACAAAAAGAATATCCGTTAGAACATGTATTTAAAATGCTTAAAACTTAAGGTTGTGAAACTATAAACTATACTGTTTTGAGTGAACTACAAAGTATATCTTTACTCGTAAGATTTCGAGTCTTCTTCAGAAAGTTTTGTAAATCAGTGAGATTTAACAATTACCCACATACATCGGTTAACTGTAGCTCTAATTTGATCAACGTCATATTGAAAGGTACTTACATGTCGATTATATAAAGAAAAGGTTAGATCACATAATGTTTACGTGAAGAGATAGGATCCGTAGAATTAACATTTCAAAATGCCGGATTGTCCAAATTGGATGAAATTGAGAAGTAATACGGTATGTAAGTACTTACTTCAACATTTCGCCAATATCTACCGGAATATTTTTGTAGGATAGCTTTTGTCATTTTACGCTGCAAATATGATCTGTACCTTGAAAAGGGTCATTAACGCGATCTTTGATCATGTGTGGATGCACGTCTATCATTTAAACGCGTGAGCTTCAAACGCACCGGTAATTAATAAATAATTCTCCTGTACTGAAAACAAGTTGTCCAAACAACTGACAACTAACAATCCCTTAACTCCGAGCGCTTTATAGAGAGTAAACGGAGTTGGATAATTTGGAGCTCGTTGGAGCTCGAGCCGGGGAAAAACTTGGTGGGGCGGTAGTTTAGTAATTAGTACACCGGAATGTAAAAGAACGCCCCAGCCTTTGCCGTACACAAAATAGTAGAATACCCTTAACATTAACCAATTATATCAACTGAAAATGAGAGAGTTAATAACGGAATATAAACTACCATTTAACACAGAGAAATTGAAATTAATAAGTAAAAGAATTATGTTTTCGAATCCTGTTTACAGTAGCTAAATTGTATTAATTACCCGTGTTAAAAGTAACAATCCCACGAGGATTCGTATCAAAACATACGAAGTACCTATCGCACGAGAATTAACACAGAATATGAATTGTAAGGACAAAGTAATCCAAAAAACAAAATAGCATATCATGTTTTATTATAATTAATACAATTATTTTTTAATAACATTAACAAATGCTATTTAACATGGGCCATTTCACTACCTGTGGCCATTTTTTGCCTAGTAGATTAATTCGCATCCAACATTTGTAAATAAATATAACAGAATGTGAAAATGCAATATTTTGCGTATGAGAAAAGCCGAAGAAAGAGGAAGAAACACGAATAAGAACCAAAATATGTAGCTAATTTGTCGTTGAACATAGTTTTTTTTTACACGTAACCGAACATTACCTTAGTGACAAATCTTGCCAGAAAACACTTTTTAACTTGCACTCATAATTTAACTTAGTATAGTATTAGGGTCCCTGCACACGAGCGTTGCATTGACGCGCGTTACGTAACGGCACACGAGCGCTTTCAACGTCCCGCTTAAGATCCAATGTTAATCTATAACGTACGTTACTTACCGCGCGTCAACGCAACGCTCGTGTGACAGGCCTTAGAGGTAGGGGAGGGATTCCAGAACTCAACAAAAGGAGCAAAAATCGCACTTCTCCCCCATAGAATGTCACATACAGTTTTTTAGCTGTTATGTGACGCACGTTTCGTTTATCGTGAGTTCCTCCAGTTACGATAAACACGTCACTAGACTTCAAGAGACTGAAATAAGAATTATATGCAATTGCATCGACACATTCACCATTAAATGAAAATACTCGAAGTTGCATCTGGAACAAGGATATCTTGAAGATTCAGCTTCTAGGAGTACATACGTATCATTCTGACGGCCTCCGTCGCCGATTATCAGGTGTTCCAAACACCACTGTAACGAAATAACTGGACGAAGTATGTTACCGGTGTACAACACTATATTAAACGTATCTTATTCAATGAAAAATACTTTTACCTTCACTCTGTGCTCTCCTTCCTTGTTGGCTTTGTGAGTTCCACACTAACCTTAACTGGCGTATGGCCGCTGTCACTTCAATGAAATACCATAGCTCATGCCTGCACAGCCTTTTGCACTTTCACTGACCTCGGGAAGCTACGCGCGAGCCACTCGAGTGAAAATGCGGAAAGTTAAGGAAGGGCGGGGATGAGACTCATTATACGAGTGGGGACCACAAATGAGAATGCGCAATTCGAACCGCAGCGCGTAAATTGAAAGGGCAATCGGCGAGATGGACGATTACGTACAGCTCAAGTAATATTGCCTTTTGTATTATGTTAGAAATCTTTGTCGTCGATAATGACAACGAGAAACATGAACTTAAAATGAATGAGACATACAAATTTGATTTGGACCCCAAGTATTTTAATTGCTTGTAGGGTTGATAAAGTAATTCTGTTTGCTACGATGTAATTACAAGTTAAGTGTGGTGCAAAATACAAAATAGTAATATTGAATGATTTTTGTTTGATGATGACAGTAATAACCTATATTTTCAATAACTGTGTTTAATTGAATGAGATAGTTCTATCAAAGCTAAAAATCGTATTCTTAAAAATTATGATTCCTTTCTGCTCTAATATATGACAAGTGTACACTGTAATTTAAAGTGAGCTTAAACTGAAAAGAATCAGAAAAGGAAAATATGCTGATACATAGCAGTGTCCAGAAGAACTCAGGCAGTGAATTATGGCTGATGAAGCTAGAAATAGGGGACAATATCCATTTGAATAAGCGGGCAAATAAATTTGCAGCATGGATCATAGGATTAGACGCCCAAAAATTCAATCCACGTGTCGCGTTGTCCCCACGGAGGAACGTCAGGCTTCATCCCACACCACACAGCTTACTACCCCCCACTATTTGCACTTTCGGTGCTCTTGCGGGCAGGCGTTCGGCTCTCGAATGCAAAATGTCCGCCGAAGTAGGCGTTACGCAGGCCTGCCAGAGCTAGTTTCTTTCTTGAATTTGATCCAGTGCCACACTACTTCTTAATGCGACACAATATGGCACACTCCTGTCCTAGATTAAACAATGATTAATTATTTTCTGTAAGTCACATTAACTCAATTTCTCACTAACTTTGAGAGAAAATTGTACAATCCATGTTAATTGAGATTTCAAGAAGAAGTTGAGGTGACGTGGCCTCTAAAAAATATTGAACACTTCTGAACTTCTTTGTGAAGTTTCTGAGATTCAAGCGAGAACGTGACTTCCCAGTAGTGTAACTGTGCTGTGTTGTAATTGTTTCCAATGCCCTGGCACTGTAAACTTGTCATTTTCTCACCTTCTACCCTAAGCTGAATTGTTGGGAATTTTCTACCAGTGATTCGACACCACATACGATCTCAATATTACCCATTTATTTTGAATAAATGCCCAATAATACCCAACTGGTAGGAAATGGTGTGACGTTAACGACATTTGTATCATATAAATGAATTTGAGGCGTTGTTTCGTCGTATGCATTTATTTTGGCATAAAACTTTTTCGGCCGAATTGCGACCATCTTCAGTGCTATTCTGAGGCGGCTGGGGGCCTCGGTCCAACAATACAGCCTCAAACGAAGAAACAACGCCTCAAATTCATTTACATAATACCCAACTGTCTCGAACATATTTATCTACTACTTGAGTTGTTCCATGGCTGAGCAAAGATGGATATTATAAAGGCGCGGCCTGTCGGAGAATTTAATTTTAATAGTGGTACCAGATGAAAATTTGAATGAGTTATGAATGATTTTCGCTATCAAACCTAATGATAAAATCATACTTTTCCAGAGACTAAACAAAATAAAAACGTAAACCGTATCAACAAAACAAAAAAGGATGAATTAATTAATTATGCGTAATATGAAAAAAATATTTAGGTTTTGAGTTTTGGTAGAATCTGACATTTCTATTCGAGAACGTTTTATATTGATAATTTTTAAGGCCATATAAGATTGCAAATGCATAATTCAGGTTCTTTTATAAAAAAAATCTGAAATATTGGTTTCTTTAAAGAATATAAATCAGACTTTATATTCAAATACACGGAGGAGTGTTATATCGGTGTGATAAGTATGGAAACAACTGGATTTCTATATACTTGCAAAACAGGGACAATTTTGACTCCCCTATTACAGGGCAGGACGTTGCAAAAGCTTTGATAGTTTCAAATGATGGACATTGAGGTGTAGAAAAATTTAATTGAACGTGTAATATTGCCTCATATTAACACGTGGATTTTAAATTTTCGCATCATGAATATAAAATATAAGATCTTGAGTAACAGAATACCTTCAACGACAATCGCAACAAACACAATTTCAAATTCAGAGTCAACTATATATTCTTGACTTCCAATAAATTGATGCTCAGATAACAAATGTGCAAGATCCTTCAACACTATCTCAAGTAGATGTTCTAAATCAAAGTGTATGCAATAATTCTAAAAGAAAACGCAGATTCATAACAACACAAAACTCAAAATACAGGGTTCCACAGTATTGAAGAAAGCTGTTGTCTTTCATTTAAAATCGTAAAAAGTCTTATTTTTATTGCAGCCCAATATCTCTCTAACGTCTAGGTATAACGAATGTTATTAATCAATTTAAATACCCTCGGGTAGTTTATGGTCAGCGTGCTAGCTTTCGGTGAGACGGCCGCGGATTCGACTCCCGGTCGGGGCAAAAAGGAAGCATATAAATTAAAAAATGCAAAAATGCACGGAAGCAAAAATGAATAAATTAAAAACAAACAGGACCTGTACCTAGGAACATCGCTAGCTGGCAAAAGTCGAATTAATCCGATCCTAAAATGTCAAATACAAACATAATTAATCAATATATGTGTGTGTGTTTGAGGTATGTGTTTATATATATATATATATATAGCAAGAGAAAGAGTATATATATATATATATATATATATATATATATATATCCATTCCACTATAGAGCGATTTCTTCCGTAATAACATGCTTCTTGCGTTCAACTGCGAATACATAATACATCACATACCTCTTGGTATGCTACAATAATTACCTATATACAATCGCACAATACGTTTCTTCAGTTCCCGGTCCGAATCCATGCGCGTTCTCCTTCGTCGCCAGCGTCTTTGCCCCTGCCATTCGTGCATTCGTCTCCGCTGCTCTTAGCGCCCCTCCACCCCCACGCGAGCCGGAGATGAAAGCGTGGCCGCGTCCCTGCGGCACATCCACTTTATGCCGCCGCAAGGTGAGTTAATTCCCGAGGCAGCGGCCCGCCCCCGGCGCGCCTGATGAGAGCAGCCGTCGCTATGGCGACGCGCGCGCCACCGCCCACGCGCCCGCACTGCTGCCGGCGACGTCTCCGTTGCCCCAATCGCTGCCGCGGGAGATTCCCCTCGCTCCCATCACTTTCCCATCCATCCATGGCCTCGCTGCTGGTTGATCACCACCCCGTCACCTCCGCCGAAGCCACCGCCGGCCGTTCGGGCCATCTTCATTGCTCCAGTTACCGTGGTTCTGACGCAAACGGTGATGCTACTTACTGTAACCTACAGCCTTCCCAGTCATTCTTTGCGAACACATGCATTACACATCGCCCTCCCCACGCGCATGTCGCTATTTCTAGAGCCTCGACTCCGGCCCCACTCAAGCAGTCACCGGCGCCGACAGGTTTGTGTCCATTGCCGCCTCCCCGACATCCCTCCTCTTTGCCGCACCTCCTTCTCGATCACATCGCTTTCTCCCCGCCCCTCCCAGAGCGCGCCTTGTCGCCCCGGCGTTCGACCCCTGGCCTCGCTGCCCCCGCGCCCTCGTGGCCGGCCCCACGCGACGCGACGCGACGCGAAGCGACACGCCCTAGAAGCGAGCGCGCGTGGACCAGCCGCCGCAGCCGCCCTTGGATTTCCCCCGAGGCAGCGCCATAGGCCGCGCTCGCGGACGGCGAGAACAAGCTCCTGTTTCTTTCCAAGCTGCCGGGGAAATAAAGGGGGTATAACCCTATGGTTGAGGCATTCGACGTATCTAACAACTCCCCACTTTACATTAATGGGACGAGAAGAGGTTTCATATTTCCTGGAAAACACATTTTCGTGCTCGCTTCCATGGGTGGAATTTATCTCACCTCTCAGGGCGGTCTCTCGACTTTGACTTATGACATATTCCACTATTGACATTAGTCAATATGTGCATGTATGACAATGATCGTTTGTCTTCAGTTTTGAAATTAAAAATTAGCTTTATTTACTAAAGAAGCACCGGTCAGGAGGTGTAAATCTCAGATTATGAATCTGCCGTAACAATCGGAAAATTTTTCGAGCAACGTTAAGACAATTATATATACTTTCGAATCATTGGAAAATCATTTGTAACGCTTAGTAAACGCCGTTTGATGTTTTGTTGAAGACAATACCAAAATACGAAATTATTTCATTTAAGAATGTAACTGATTGAAACTTATTGATGTCAGTTTCGAGGGCAAATCTAATGTTTTCAAGAAAATCGGTTTTTGTGAATGACTTTATGGTGGAAATATATTTTTGCTTTCTCGCGTACTACTTATGTGGAATATAGAAAGTATTGTAATACTGAAGCAAAAACAATTTTTCGACAGAAAAAATAGTTTAGTGGGTCCCTTACACGGGAAAAAGGATTAATTCTTGATCCTATACGTAGTAAATAACATTCTCTAACCCATTTATAGTCAGAATACATGTTTTGTCCATGATACTTGATGATATTTGATTGAACCTTAATTACGATATTTACGAACACAATGAGCCCCACGTTGGGCACGCAATTGTGATGATTCTGAATATCTCTCTAATCTGTAATTATTTAATGTAATCGGCTAGCATGCATAGAAATCATAATCTTTCTATTTTGATTCTGATGTAAGCGAAAATTTATTATTTTTTCTATTGTTGTTGCCCTGCATAACTCACGTATCAGTTTAATAATATAACAATCTTACTTTATACCAATATTCTCATATTGCCGATTGACATTAATAATATTTATGTTTAATATTTTATATTTTATCTATTTCGACACTTGGATTCGTCATACGACTGGTTAACACTTACCTTGTCGTATGTGGATGGACCGAGCGATGGAAATTTACTTAACTGACAGAAGTGTCGATTGATTGCAAATTACTTTTAATTAATCAGCCTTTTTCTCAAGAAATAAATATAATATTTATTTAACTCTTTGAATGATAGGTCAAAATTACGAGCTCGTTTAAGCAAATATTAACTTGATAATGACAATCTTTGATCAAATGCAATTAAATCGTCTTTCAGAGCTAACATACGATCTTCGAGCACTCTTGGAACAATCTCGGGTTATTCCGGTCGCAGAGAAAATTCAAAGTCCCATGATGTCTTCTTTCTGCTACCGCTCTGTCCCATCACACATATCGTTGAAATTATTTAGTCCAATCAGGGGAATAGCATTAGCTTCAAACACTAATAATTCTCAATTAGGTCCACCTAATAATATCTAAATGATCTGTCCAAGGTAACACACTTTCCTAACATTCCACCACGTGTGAGTGACTCATCACGTGACTTCCTAAATTTACGAATAAAATATTTACCGCTTATAACAATTACGATATCTTCCGAATCTAAAAATTATTTAATACATCCAATGCGTCGCTTCTTAATTGAATTTTAATTAGTTTTAGTAATTTTTCAATTCGTTTTAGTTATATGCTCTTTGTTATTATTCAAGTCTATGCCCACTGATTTCTCAATGTAAGAGCAATATTCCCTGTAAATATAAACAATTGTAGGGAAATGCGTCCGTAGATATAACTGAGTTTTCAATGTAAGTGGGGAAGGGTTGATGTTCATTGGGCATTCTGCCGCAACCGTCTACTCCCTCAACCATCACCCCTCACCAGTTCAGTGGATGTAAAAATGCCCAATGCTGTTGATAATATTTTGTTCTTGAATAAAAATATTTCGTTTGAATATTACGGCTTTTACAATTTGGATGTATGTCACACACGTATAAAAGATAACAGTTCAGAGGTATTGGATTCTGCAACGAGCACAAAAATCAGTTATTTATTATTATTATTATTATTATTATTATTATTATTATTATTATTATTATTATTATTATTATTATTATTATTATTATCATCATCAAAAGTGTTACTCTATTCATAAGGTTGATACATTTTCAAAGTGTGCCTGCATCAATTCTTTAAATTGGAGTAAAGTCATTTACATTTAATTAAACCTTTTCGCGGCCACTGAAAGCAAAGGTCACAAATGTGCACTGGAAAATAAATTATCTAAAACAATTTATTTCATAAGCCAGTCGATGAGAGCGATTATAAGATCCCATCGATATCATAAATTTCCATACTATATTTCACATTTACAAATTGTAAGGGTTATGTTTATTATTTTATTTATTCATAACTTCGGTTATAAGAGATGATAATATATTTTCGTATATGACATTTACCCTCCTCATGTAACATTGCTGTTAATGAATTAGATTATGCGACAAATGCAAATAATACCATATGTCAGCGTCACAATCTACATGTCACAATGCAATATAATTTTCTTATTTATTTATTTTATTTATTTAAAATAAAGAAACAAATCAATTATAAATAAATAATTTAATATATAATAATTTATAATATATAATAATATAGATAATTTATTCAATAATAAATAAATACATCAATTTTCTTATTGATTGAATTTGAATTGAATTTCCTACTGACGTAGATAAAGGAAACGAAATATATGTCCAAATATAGTCGGGACTCCGCTTCTATTTAAATCATTTCTACCCATAGGTATGGGATGTACACAATTCATGGCATTGTTGGTAAATCTAAGCGCACTCAAACAATTTCTGAAATAATTTGAGAAAACGATATCGTAAATAAAAAAAAACGCGAAAGAGCGAATATTTAAAATTCAAGTCCCCGTCACTTGACCGAGTATAACTTTTTAGCCAAGGTTCATGGCAATATTGGATCTTATTTTTCAAAACGCTCTCTTTCTGTGCTATACTGTACTTCGTTGTTTGTAAACTCAGTAACAACTCAGCCCAATTGTGTACGAACATTGTAGAGTTTAAAATCGGTTAAAATTTCTCTCTTATTCGAATTGCCGTCGAGTTAAAATTACAACGTGAGGAGTCAATGAAACAACATGTTTTAACCCATAGACTATTCACGTTTGTGATTTTAACTAGAGCATATTTCCATCGAAGAAAAAGTTTTAACCTACAGTAAACTCGACAATGTTTTTGTAATGCTGAGCCCAGATGTAGTGTTTGAAAAAGATCCCCAGCAAGCATCGAAATATCAACAAAAGGAAATAAAATATATTGTTGGATATATTACAAGGGTCAATTTTGAAAAAAGTTATCAAAAAATTATTAATAGGGTCGTTAATATTTTTTCTTCTTATCATCTAGAAAAAATGGGCGCTCTGAAAGGTAGCAATTTAGTCCACAAAATATTTGTTTAAATCTACCTTTCTTTCTTACACGATTCCAATCGCACGACCTGTATAGTGTCCAAAGACTTCTTTCCGCTTTCGACCGCTTTCCGATGTCTTTAGTTCCACGCCCTGTCACCTTCGCCACGCACTTCATCCCGCGCGCTCCTTTCAGCCGGCGCCGCCCGACACGCGCGCGCGGAGCTCGCCGTGATTCAATCTGTCGCTGCGAATCGTCGGGGGCCTTTGCGGGCGGCGGCTGCGCGCCCGCTCCGCCCATCCCTATTTCACTCCAACTCGAGCCCTCCGCCTTACTCCGATCCGCCCCTTCAAGCTATTCCCCGCCCCGCCACACACCACCCCGCCCTCACGTTCTGCCCCGTGCCGCTCCGCTTTATTCCATCCGCCCCTGTATGCCACGCCCCGCCTCGCCACCCCACCCTCCCCGCAAACTCCATCCAGCCCAGCCCAGCCCAGCTCCCCGCCACCCTCCACCTCCCATCTACTCCGCCTTGCAACGCCACTCACTACCCTGCCGCGCCTCTCCCCGACCCCCCAAACCCACCCACTTCATCCATCCCCGCCCCGCCCCTCTCCACCCAGCCTTCTTGATCTGCCCCGCTCCGCTCGTCGCGCTCCGCGTGCAGTTGCCGCGCCGCGGATCAAAGGTGGCTCCCGCTTCCTTTTACACGACAATTGCAGCGGAGGCGATAGAATTTTGGCGGCGCTGGCAAGTGGGCGGCCGGCCGCCGCGCGGGGAGCGGCTTGCCTCCTCCCGCACTCGCGCCTTGTGGCCATACACCTACCTGCTCACAATCAATGCCTCCCCGGACAGAGAGAGAGCCAGGTTCCGCGTTACCCGTCCACGCGAGGGTTATGTAGATCACCGTGTGTTTTATCAGTTTCTTTTCGTTCTCTTCTTTTAGGCAGAAAAGGCAGGACCCTAGTAATAAAAAATAAATCCAGATGCTAAATTTAGAAAACAAAATCCTCCAGCACGTGAAGTACCCATAATCCATGTTTTATGGGTCCTTAATACAGAGAAATCGAATGACTGAATGTCCGTCCGTACGCTAGCGACTAAACCGTTCAGTCGATTTTCTCCAAAATCGATATTCTCCAATCGATCTGGCTGATGTCATGGTATCTTGAATTTGTAACAGATATTTTAATTTTGGGAAGTACTTTACATTGAGCCCCTGGAATAGGTTAAATATCTTCCAAGAAATAGCCACCTATATATATATATATATATATATATATATATATATATATATATATATATAGAGAGAGAGAGAGAGAGAGAGAGAGAGAGAGAGAGAGAGTGAGTGAGACAGACAGAGAGACAGAGATCCACACTCACACACCTGGGAAGCGAGCTTTTGAAAATCTGAAACTACACTTCAAACTGATACAAGATGTTTGAAGATATATAGAAAGAAATAGAAGAAATGTGTTCTCTAAAAAATATCACCAGTTTACTTAGGTTTATGATATTTTTTTCCTCTCGTGAAGACCACTTTGTTTTCACCTTTTATCTATACATTGACAGTACATTAATTGACATTTTCTGCATACCCATCGATTGTTATCGATACATACTTGCGTGTAGAACAAAGAATATACCGGCATTATTATTCATATTTCTGATGGAAACGTTTTTGGCAAATGCGAGCATTTTGGCATTTTTTCTTCAAAACTCTAGAAATCCCGCTAATTGAAGAGAGGAACTTGAAGTAAAGCAGAATGTGCTATTGAATGAACGCTGACCGATCGGCATTTTGTCATTGCGTCAGTTCTCCTATTCGCCTTTCGCGCCAGTTGTGTACGTGCTCTTTCGGAAATAAACGATACGAAGTTGACTGTTCACAGACTAGGAGGTATACATCGTTAGTTCCAGAATCGGCCGGGTGAATTATTGTTCTGATCGATCAACACGTTTAAATCTTAAACATTAATAAGTAGTTTTCATGAATGTAAATGACAAATAATTCAATATTCTAATACTTTTATACCTTATTTAAAAATAAATAATGAAGAAATTAATGAATTTACATTATATTATTTACATATAAACGTGAAATCGATAACCTAGACAACTGTTTTTAAAGGTTCAAAAAGTCAGTGTTCCATTTTTTGCCACTAAGGTCCTCTGGGACCTCGTGCCGTGTCTGGATTGCGAACGAGTGCGCGCGGCTGTGACAGCCGTCATGAAAGCCGCGCGCCTGCCGGTTGGCATGGAGCGGGGCCTGGGGGCTGGCGGAGGGGCGGGGGTGAAACGCTATCCGCGGGGAGCCGCTGGAGGGAGGGCCCGCCCCCGCCCCCGCCTCCGCCCCCGCCCCGCCCCGTCGCTGATTGCTTCCGAGAAGTTGCGCGACACGCGTCGGATTTCCAAGAAATGCCTCTTCGCCATTTTGAAGGTCTTTCTCCGCGTAAGGCCTCCACTTGTTACCTTATGTTATGTACGTACGTGTATTTGGCATTTGGGTCGTTTTGTCCGACTTTGTCGGCTAGCCAGAGGCGAATTTTCCGATACAGCGCGTATACTGCCGGTATACCTAGTAATTCGAAGTGTATTAGAAATATTTCATAAGTTTGGTAAGCCTCTCAAAAGTTATTGAGATTTTGAAAGCTTTGAAGCAGATGCGAGAAAAAGATTGCTATCGAGAGCCAGTCAGTGTTCATAGGCGCTATGAAGTGCGTTGGAGTGAGAAGTTTCAAACAGTTTTTAATACTGTCCAGAGAAGTCTCTAGTGCAGGCGAAGACCCCGCATGCCAGCCACGATAAGTGGCTCCACATATTTCAAGGGCGGGGAGAGGGGAAGATGCGCGTCTGGATGGCCGGTAGGCACCGCAAAATATTGCAGTGAACAGTCCTTCTCTGGTCGTTTGTGAGTTACGATTCTCTCATGTTTTTGTGAAAATGGAGTGTGTTAATGATCCAGAAGTTTGTGATTTGTGTAATTGTGTAAAGAACAATTATTAAAAACGAAATTTCACAGTATTGTATTTTCAGAAAAGCTCAAAATGAAAGACAACGGTAGAGATAGCTTCCATAAAGTGCAATGTATTTGACATAATGTTCAGGATTCGCCACTGCGGCTAGTTAATGGTTTATACATGCCTGGGGGGTAACAGACACCAGGTTCAATTTCCAGGCTTGGGTGTAAGAGACACTAGTGGAGAGCGTGACGTATTTCCTTCAACGTATTTGGCAAACTACTCCTGTTTTCTTTCTTTACACTGCTACAGGAACTGAGACAGTTTTACTTGAAAGCTCCAGATCTATTTTTACCTCGACCGGGAATCGAATCCGATACCGCACTACGGAAAGCTAGCACGCTGTCTATAACCTCCTAAGAGGCAAATTTTTGTAGTGTAAGGAGTAAACTTTAATGGAACAGTGCATAATCTTGCAAACTCAACCGTCTGTAATGTGACTTAGCAGTATCTTATCCTTCATTCCACTACAATGCCAGATTTTTAATTGAACAAAGTATTAATTATTTTGTCATTCCTCAATCCAAAACATATTAAAAAAAATAGATTCTTTTAACTAACACAATGAAGTCTGAACGCCAGCAAAACCATACTATTTAACTTTTAATTGTATACTTTTTAGCTGCTATTATAATTAGCTATTTATACTATGATATACAACTATTTAGTATTCATCGTCTTCATTATTACTACCATCATTATCGTACTCTACGACTGTTCTCAGGAAATATGACGATTCTCCTGTATTTATGTTTTATTCAAACTACTCGTAATACGAGGTGTGAAATTCCTAATGTGAGAAGCAAAAATCAGGGGGCATCTCGGAATACTGTGTATGAACGTAAGATTAAATTTATCTTCATGAAGAAATTTTCTAACGACATATAATACTGACTTATTCCTTAAAGCAACCACAGTGAAATTTGGTTAAATGTTTTGACAGTCACGAAAACCACTTCAATGGGCCACATGCTACGTGTAAAGGGAAAATAAACGAAGTCCAATTATGTCTGTTGAAACCATTAGATAATTCAAAGTATTAGAATGTCGAAAAATTATTAACATTTCTGCGCATTTTTCTGTATTTCTAATAAATTTAAAAATAAAAGATTTCATTTGATTAAAATACCTTCGAGTTGACCCCAAACACGTTAGAGACACATCTATTTATTTAGGCATGTAGCTGTTGACTGAAAGGCAGTAAGAACAGCAGAGGCAAAAACCACACAAAGCCTGGCAGGGGAGGAGCGAACGTGCAGCCTTCCGGCAGCATCGGCGGCCGCGGCCGCGGCCACGTGTCGCCCAGCTTTCATTAAAACAAACGCCGACGCGGCCCCGCGCGCTGCCGCCGGCGGCGCCTCGCGTGACACCCGCAGCGCAAAAATCCTCGCGCGGCGCGGCGCGGCGTCGCGACGCGCCCGGTCGCTCGCCGCCCCCGCGCGCCATTCAATCATCGGAAAGCCACGTCCGGGCGCGACGCACGCTGCGCGCTCGCCACACATCAGCCCCCCACGCCCGCCGACCCCCTCCGACCCCCCCTCCACACACACACACCGCAGGGGAAGTAGCAGAGTAAATAGTGTCGTGTGAAAGTGCGGGTGCTGGGTTTGTAAATAAGTGTAAATGGACACAAGTATGAATGCATGAGTGAATTGAAAAGAAAAATAAACAAGACGATTTTACTAAGAAACTTTACAAGAATGAAAAAGCATGCTAACCTTAGGTTGCCGACCAAGGCGCCGGCTTCATCCATAGGTTAAATTAGTATTAAGTTAGTAATGAAGCACTGTCCCCTTCTCTGCCGCAAAAGTCAACGAGCTGCGGCGCAAGTATTCCCTTCATGAAAATAAACGATCGCCCCGACAGGGCCACTGGCGAGGGGCAAGTTATAAAAACACCACGCACGGGAGAGGGGACAGTTGAACTGGTCCAGGACTCCGACTCACCCCCGGTTTCTCGGCGATACCCACGTCGTTAGGGTCAAGGTGAGTGCAGAGAATAGGCTGTGTCTCATGTCCGGGTGACACTCAGCTGGGCCGTTACCTGCCGACCGCAGGGAAGGACTGGGGTGTGGCCTGGACCCCACCCACGTAGAAAAGTCCTCGCGGGAAATTAAAATCCCCCGCTGTGAACTGCTGATTTCAGACGATACTTTCGTTGTGAGTGTGAGTGCTGTATGTGTCTGTGCACTGAGGAGATGGATTAGGGGCTGTGAGCCGCCAGGGCTTCGGCCTGCGTGGCTCCCAGTTGGACGCTTGCTTTCGAAGTCGTAATGCCTAATACTCAAGAGTAATTGAGAAGGGTCTGCCCCGGCATAAGTAATGTTCAAACCTGACTTCGGAACCCGCGTGGAAAGCTGGAAGTCCCGAAATGTCAATGTAGCCCTTCGCAGAATTAATTGGCTGACAATCAAGAAATCCCATTTACAATTTCCCGGCTGGCGGTGATAATCTAAAAAGAAAATGTAATATACATTGAGCTTAAGATTAACACCTTCCAAAAGTTGAGTGAATGTACAGAAATATAATTTAGAAGAGCTAGGGGTGACTCCCAATCGCCTGAATCTTCTATTCCAAGCCTTAAGGAACTACCCATTCTGATATATTCAGTATTAATTCCAAATATAAAGACCTAGAACGCACGTTGAAAGAACGGCGATTATTTAGGTTGCATTTTTGTCGAAAATGACGTGTTTTAGGAATGTTTTCGCGAATTTCGGGAAAACGAGACGCCTGATGGAAAAATGCTCTTCACCATTGTAATTGCCAGTAAATTTCAAGTTAGGACGCAAGTTTCATGAGGCTCCTTTCGAAATTTGCAAAATTCAGCGGGTTCACTGTAGTTCTAAGTTTTTAACAAGAAAAAAGGATTGGATTTAAATGCGCATATCTTTAAAACTATTACGAATTTTTTAATTTTAGTGGCAGAATTCTTATTCAAAATTTTATGAACCTTTAGAAAATGCTCTTCACTTGCCACATTCGGGCGATAAGTGCGCTCTCCAGAATCATTTTCTGAAATTAGTGATTTTTCAGCAAGTCGAAAATATGGCCTTCTTGGACTGGCTGTATCTCCTTAACTATTCACCCTAGAACGCTGAGATTTACACGGTTGATTTAGGGTACATTTGTTACTTTTTTATTTTAAACTGGTATTTTGGATTGCAACATGGCGTGTTTTGGCAATATTTTGCAAATTTCTGGATAACGAAACTTTTGATAGAAAATGCTCTTTACTACTGTAATTCGAGTTAGGACTAAAGTTTCCAGATGAATAGGGTTCAAGTCAAAATTTGGAATATTGGGCAGGTCGTTGAAAAAATTACATTTTTAACACGAGAAACGAATTGGTTTTAAATACACATATCTCCAAAACTATGGCCAATATTTTATTTCTGGTCGCAAGATCCTGTTTTAAAATTTTATAAACGTTTAGAAAATACCGTCATTTACCTCATTCAGACTATAAAACTGCCCTCTATAGGCATTTTTTTTCAACTAGTGATTTGTAAACTTTTAAAAATACTGTTATCCTTGACTGGCTGTATCTTATAAACTATTCGTTCTAGAACGCTGAGATTTGCACGGTAGATTATGAATACTCTTCTCATATTTGTCGATTTTGAACTGGTATTTTGTACACAGGCAACCTGGAAACAATGATGACATTTTAGATTGCATTTTGCTGAAAATAGCGTGTTTTAAGGCAGCTTTTGCGAATTTCTAAAAAACGAAACTTCTGATGGAAAAATGTTCTTGACCACTGTAATCGCCATTAATTTTTGAGTTTGTTTTCAAGTTATTAGAAAAATCAGGCTCATGTCGAAATCTGCAAAATTTAACAGGTGGGATGTCGTTTAACTTTTACGTTTTTACCCAGAAAAAAGAATTGATTTAAAATCTCCAAAACTATGGCCAAGATTTAAAAATCTAGAGACAAAATCCTGTTTGAAAGTTTTAAAAAAATGCAATTACCCTATAAGGACGATATAAGAGTCATCTAGAGGCTTTAGGTTCAATATTGTTTTGGTGTCTTCCTACTACTACAATATTGAAGGTAGGGATTTTTTCTAAATGAAATCTGTTTTTCAAAGACAGATTTTGAAATAGATCAAGTACAATTTTTTCTAGTTTTGAGAAAATTATCACGAGGCATTTTTTAAATAATTCCTTCAATTTTTTCTTTGCATTCTTTCCTCACACGTAGGAAAGGGCGGTGAAAGGTGGTGCTGGTCTCATATTCGGTGAACACTATATTTTCAAAAATTGCAAAATATTAAGACTGTAAAAGTAAATATGGATGATAGGAGATTTTTTGTTAAACAAAATTTGTTCTAGAAATAAATCTTTTAATAATATATCTTTCAATATATTTTTTTAAAAAAAAGAAACGAGTAGTTTTCGCTAAATTTCTGCTTAGAGTTAATATATTTTATAAAACTTCTTTCTTAAAAAACAACTCCAATTTTTCTCTTTACATTTTTCCTAGGATAGAGTAAAGAAGTCTAAAAAAATGGTGAATGTTCTCACCATCGTTTAATTATCTGAATTTTCGAACATTGCATAAGCTAGAAATATTACAAAAATCTACTAGTTTCCAAGCGTCGGGAAGGAGAATATAGCCATGCGAATGGTGGTGAGGCGATAGTATGCTTGGCAAATTGACTCAAAGGACCTGAGTTCGAACTTTGGCACGATAAAAACTAGTGGTGCTAATAATTGCAAGAAATTTGCTGGAAGGTTAATGGAGACTAGTTGCCCTTCCTCCCCTAACCCTCAACAGGCCGGAGGCAGAGGCGCGGGAGCATTTGAAAAATGTAAAGCCAATTACCCGTAGTAATTGAATGCGCCGAAGAGCATATTCCCTGGTAGCTGCAGGCCGAAATTCGATCGAAGGAATCCTCGGGCCAAGCGGAACAGTGCGTATCTCTGGCCAGAGAACGTTCCCGCGGGACAGGGCCAGCGGAATAGCGCACTGTGGAGTAATCGAGTTGGCAATCGATTTCGCCAGATCGACCCGTTTGCTGCGCTTACTGCTCCTAATTTTATTTTTGTAGGAAACGGAGCGCCCGTAACGCGATTTCGCAGACGCGCTGCCGCCCGCGCCGCTGCGAACCCGCCCTCCGCGCACCATTCGGGTCGGGGGCGGGTCGGGGGCGGGTCGGGGGCGGGTCGGGGGCGGGTCGGGGGCGGGTCGGGGGCGGGGCGGGGGCGGGTCTGACAGGGGGCTGGGCAGGGGGCCGGGCCGGGGCAGGGAGAGGGCTGGAACGGGGCAGGAGAGGGGGCGGTGCTGGAACAGGGTGGGGTGGGGGTCGTGCGCCATGGCGATGTAGTGATGATATGCCACGTCAGGCTGGGATCTGGTGGGATTATGGGAAAGGAACAGAGAGGCTTTGAAAATATTGCATTGATGTCGGTATAAGGAAAGTAAGAGCAAGAGACTCGGGAAAACTGAGAATGAAGGAGAGAACAAGAAAGAAACAGAGACAATAGAGTGTTAGCACGAGGATGCGGTGTAGCAACCAAAAGCAATATAGGTATCAATCAAGGAAGTCGAGAAAGAGGTTTCGAAGGAACGTTTATGTTGAAATGGAAGAAGTTCGGAATTGCGGCGGCAGAGTGCGCTGAAATCCCACAACGCCACATCCTCTTGTTCGACTAGAGGTGCATTGCGACCATTGATCTGTATATTATTATAGAATTATTGCAATTTTAAATATATATATATATATATATATATATATATATATATATATATATATATAAAATTCCTAAATTCCTTCTATAAAGATAATTTGCAGCATACACTGTCGCCTGAGTTGGGAACAAATCCGATGTAGCATATCCAAGTGATGGAGAAGCTTGCGTTATGTCACTCACTAAATGCGACGGAATAGCTCTGCCATCTATTCGAATGCGATTTCGAGTTGGCGCAAGCGCAGAAGCTCAAAAATTCAGGCGATTGCAGTTCCCCATTCCAAAAGTCAAAAACCTTTTATAGCAAGATTTCTGCACCAGTGTGGTATAATGTATTCACTTCTCAAAAAAGCTGCAGTGTGTCGGTCGAAAAGTTGGCAATATTGCCGAAGATGTGGTATCTCCTTGCTTTTCCGGAGACAGTTCATTTGAGAGGTCTGGTATATAAAAAAGTAGAAAGTACTGTGAAGGATGCTGGAAGAAAGTTACGAAAGAGAATTTTGGAAGTGGGAAATTAAGTAATAGCGGTGAGGCCTGAAAGAAACATGAACATTTTTAGCGTCCTTTGCTATATCCGAGGAAAACTTTAAAAAATTGATCTGGTTTTGAAAAAATAATTTAAAATCTTCCTATACTTCTAGCAAAATTGCACTGATTATTTTTGAAAAACCTACATGACCATATTTAAAGAGATGTCTTTGAAGAACATATTTCATTAAGAAGAACCATCCTACTTCAGTCTCATAGTTGTAGAAAGGTGCCGCAAAAAGGTTGCACTTCTGAAATGTTTAAAATATGCAGAGTATTGAACGAAAATTAGAGCTGTTCATCATTTTTAAGCGTCGTTTGCCCTAAGTGAGGGAAAAGTTGAATAAACAATTGGGTCGAATTTTGCTAAAATCGTGAAACTGTTGTTAAGGTTTATCATAGAATATCCCTAAGCTGAAAATATGACTTTCAAACTGATAGTTTGATTTCGGTCAGGTCGATTGGGGAATATGAAATTTGGAACAAATCGTCTGAACATTTAGTCCCAAGCATTGACTATGCACAGGTGGGGGATCAGACGGTCGAAGGGATGGACGGATGGACGTAGGGACGAACGGGCGAAGAGTCGGGGGGACGGACAGAGCGATCAATGGACGGATGGAAAGGCGTTCTGTCTTCAACCAATATTTCGGATCCACAAAATATCCACCCGTAAGTATCAAGGATTCTGACTAGGCTACGTGTTAGAGGAAGTAATATAGTGCACACATGTGATGATCCATCTACCTTTTTTATATTAAACCCAGACGAATTTTTCTATTGAGTAATCGCTGATTTTTGCCGCAACGATACTTTCTCTTTACTACACAAGTAGGGGTCGAAACTAAAACTGAACAGGAAAACGAAGAGAAAAGACAATAATACTAGCGGGGATAATGAGTATTGAGAATAGGGTTGTAGAGAGAAGAAAGGGTTTTGAGTGAATTCTCTCGTCAACAAACGAAATCGTAAGTCGAGTGATGAAGCAAAGAATTGAGAGAGAATGCTGTGCACAAACGAGAAAAAAGGGTGGAAAGGAGAAATCCAGAAATCAAGAGTGATATAGATTTATACAGCAAAACAACTAAAAAAGTCAGAGGAATATTTTGATGTCTTTTTACACTGAACAACTTGTGCAACAAGATTCTACACATTACAGACTTTTCAATGGTTCACTATCACTACACTATGTATTGAGAGAATTGTTTCAGAAAACTTACTTAGATGTTTTTTTTGCAAAGCCCCAAAAAAATAAAATTTAAAAAAATACGGCGTTCTGGTAAACATTCTTCCACTGCAGATTCAAGATTTTAAAACTCATAATTATTTTTTCACAAGACAATTTGATGTTAGTCAAAATGAAGTCATATTTCCCATTTTTTACAAAAATCAATGAAAATATCATCAAATAATAGTTATTTTTGAGAGAGTGGTAAAAGTGACGTCTTATTTTGCAAATAAAGAAGAGTGCGATACGAGGGCGTCAGGCCGAGTGGCGCAATCCTACACTGCAGTTTTTACTTTGCTGCCGCTGACTTTTGATCAGCTGTTACGTCCAACCGGGATCTTCAGTGACGTCATAAGAGTGGCGTTCAGCCTTCCGATTGGATAACACCGTAAGAGCTGATATACTTCAAACGCAGCTCTGTGAAAACCACAGTATATAAGGGAAATAAAATCACATACACTAATTCTTAGACTGTCTTACTGGCTTTCATTTTATTTTCAAGTATACAAATCACTTAATGATACATTAAGGTCAGTGGTAGCTCGATGCAATCAGAAGAAAGTATTTTGTTTTTCTTCCATTGGCAAATTTATCTGAACATTTGAATATCTTACTTTTAGCACTAGTGCCTAAAAATCGGACTTGTCACCTCAGTGTACTTTCTAATATTTATCAGAGACAGAGGCTCAACCCCACCAATGAACGTCAGGGCTACTGTTGCTATCATATTGTATACTTCTTCAGTGTATTAAGTTACTCCTTCGGTTACTTATATATACGAAATCAAATCATTTTTGACTGATTTTCCGACAAGTGGGGTAGTGTAGGGCATGCAAGTGTGTGTGTAAGTAAGTGGTGATGACAGGACAAGGAAGAGGATGGAAATATCGCGCGCGGTCGGTGGTCGTTTGTTAGGGTACTGTTCCGGCATTCTCCCGGTGCCGATCAAAGAAACTGTATGGAAAACTACCGATCAAAGCAGCAGACCGCTAAAATTCCCTTCCAGACAGCAGCTGAATTTCTCATAGCTGTCTGGGTAGTGTCGAAAATCCTGCCCCCTTGGGGTGGACTCTATAACCTCCCGGTCAGATGCATAGCAGCGACGTCGGTTCGATGCCCTGCGCCTCCTGTGGTGTAACACTGGGGTGGGGGGCGTTTCCGTGGAAACGCAGCGCGTGAGGCCGCGCGCACGCAAGTGGCTTCTGATCTGTGTCGGCGGAGACCCCAACGCGAGTTCGCAGCTCGCCCGCGCTCCGCGCGCCCTCTCCCGACCCGCGCGCTCAACGCCTTCCGGCCCTGCCTCGCCCCTTCTGCGATGAGCTTGCGCTCCACCCTCGCTCTATGGGTGGTCAGTCTTATAGTAAGTGCTCACGCAAGGAGAAACCACCTTTTCTTTCTGTTCGATTGATTGATTGATTTTTTCGTGTTTCCGGGCGCGTCAACTGCTTAGGTCATTAGTCCCGTGAGTGTAGTGCATGTTTTTCTCTCGGGAGATGGCGGTGATCTTCCCCCGCTGGATGGCGAGATCCGGCGCCGACCTACCGTCGGCTAGTGGGGTTTCCCCCTAACCAGGACTCTCCCACCAACGGGGCACCGCCCCAGCCGGGTCAAGCTCTAAGCTCCCGACCGGTCTCCCGAAATATGTGGTAGTGTAGTGCATGTTAGTGTAAGTGTGTGTGTAAGGGGAAAGGATAGGACAAGGAAGAGGAAGGACAGATCGCGCGCGGTCCGTTGCCCGTTTGGTAGGATACTGCTCCGGCATTCGCCTGGTGTTGATCGGAGAAACCACGGAAAACTACCGATCAGAGCAGCCGGCCGCTAGAATTCTCCTCCAGACAGCAGCTGAATTCGACCTAGCTGAAAAGCTAGAGTCGAAAATCCTGCCGCCGTCAGGACTCGAACCTAGGACCTCCCGGTTAGAGGCGCTGCAGTGACATCAGTTGATGCACTGAGCTACCGCTACCGGTTTTCTGTTCGAAAATTGACGTGCTGTTGATAATGGTCCACTAGCATTCCAGTTAGATTGGTCTGGTGGTAAATGTTTTAACTTAGAATTTGTGTACTGAATTGTAGCAGTGTCAAAAATGATTTGATTTCACCGAAGTTGTAACTTAATACACTGAAGAAGTATAAAATATGATAGCAACAGTAGCCCTGACGTTCATTGGCGTGGTTGAGCCTCTGTCTCTGATAAATATGTGAAAGTACACTGAGGTGACAACAATCATGGAGTAGTAATATGCAAATATATAGACGGCAGTAATTCGTGTACAATAGGTACAAAAGGGCAGTGCATTGGCAGAGATTTCGTATGTACTCAAATGATTCATGTGAAAAGGTTTCTGACGTATGACCGCACTACGGTAATTAACACTCTTTCAAGTTAGAGCTAGATGCATACGACATTCTATTTCAGAAATCGTTAGGGAATTTAAGATTACAAGATCCACAATGACAAGTGTATGCTGAGAAGATCTACTTTCCCCAATAAGCTCACACCGCGAACAACGCAGTGGCCGACGGCCTTCGGTTAATGACCAATAGACGCGACTTTTGCATAGGGTTGTCTGTGCTAACAGAGAAACAACACTGTAAAGAACCACAGAAATGAAAGTCGAACGTACAGCGAACGTATCCGTCTAGACAGAACGGCGAAATTTGGCTTTAATGAGCAATGGAAGCATAAGACCGTCTCGAGTGTCTTTGCCAGCTGCTCGACATCGTCTGCAGCGAGTCTTCTGGGCTCAAGACGTTATCGACTGGACCTATAACGACTGAAAAACCATGTCCTAGTCTGATGAGTCATGATTTCAGTTGGTAAGAGCTGATTTAGGGCTTCAGTGTGTAACAGACTCCACAAAGCCATATACCCAAGTTGTCAAAAGGGCAGTGTGCAAGCTTGTAGTGACTCTATAATGGTATGAGCTGTTTTTACATGGAATAAACTGGGTGCAACTGAACCGATCACTGTCTGAAAATGGTTATTTTCGACTACTTGCGGACAATTTGCAGCCATTCATGAACTAAATTTTCACAAACAACGATGGAATTTTTATAGTTGCGCCTTGTCATCGGCTTGTCATCGGCTTGTCAATGCGCCTTGTCATCGGACTGCAATTGTTAGCTATTGGTTTGAAGAACATTCTGGACAATTAGAGTGAATGATTTTGCCAGCCAGATCGCCCGTCATGAATCCCATCGAACATTTATGGAACATAATCGAGTAGTGTGTTCGAGCAAGAAATTCTGCACCGGCAACACTTCGCAATTATGGACGGCTCTAGAGGCAGCATGACTCAATATTTCTGCAGAGGGCTTTCAACGACTTCTTGAGATCTGCCACGGCACGTTGCTGCACTTCGCCGGGCAAAAGGAGGTACAATACGATATTTGGAGGTATCCCATGACTTTTGTCACCTCAGTGTATAGATGGTAGAGATTAATCTAAAAAATATGAAAACCTTTTTAAAACGAACCACTGCTGTCTAATGTAGTTTATTAGAGGCAACACTTTCTTTTTCTCTTTGAAAAGTACACTTAATGGTGACTCTTTAGCTGTAGTTTGCAACAACTTCATGAGTATTTAATACTTTCATGTTACATGTAAATTCTCCAATTTCTTGTAATGCTAAGAAGAGTATAATAAATTACCTCTTCTTCATATTATTTAAAGTAACATCTTAGAAAATTAAAAAGTAATAGTGCTCAAACATTTTGTAATAATGAATGAAATCTGATCAGGAGGTCCTGGGGTTCGAGTCACGACGGTGGCAGCATTTTCGACACTAACTGGTTCGAATTTTGTTGCTGTCGCGGAAAATTCTAGCGACCAGCTGCTCTGATTTGCAGTTTTTCGTGGTTTCTCCCATCAATACCAGGCAAATATCGGAGAAGTACCCTACCAAACGAGCCACGGATCGCGCGCAATCTTTCCTTCCCATTCCTTGTCTTACCCTATCCACACACTCACACACAAACACTTACATTCACTACACTACCACACATGCCGGGAGACCGGTCGGGAGCTTTGGGCTTGTCCCAGCTGGAGTGGTGCCTCTCTGGTGGGAGATACCTAATTGGGGAAAGCCCCGCTGGCCGATCTCGTCATACCTTAATACCTCGTAATACCTTAGCTGTTGACGTGCCAGGAATCATTCAAGCAATCAATCCCAACAGACTGCCAAGGTGTTTACGACGCGAGACATGTAACTATTATTGACTACGTAACAAATATTGACTAAATAAAAACTTGACTGGTACGCAATCCAGTAGACAAGTGCATTTTTACCTGGAAAATGCATGTTATTGCAACTTACAAATACATTAAAAAGCCAGGGAAAATTAGATATTTTTTCAATTCTGAGAATGAAAGTTCAAATAGCACTGATTCTCCAGCAATTGTGGATAAAGTTCTCTTGGTTCGACCTTGTATCTCAGAATCTGTAACGATTGCTAATAAAATCCTTCGCTACAAAATGTTTGTATACTTTAACTAGATGTTTCGCACCTAACTCAATTTTTGGCTGAAAGTGAATTCATACTTCTCCGTGGAATTGTATGGAATTTTATTTGAATTTCCCAATGTTTGTTTTCCAAAATATTCAATAAGTATTCACTTCAGAAAATTTTGGTATAAATAAGTGAAAAAGAAGAAAATCATGACAAATCCGACTAATACTCTTCTCTTTCCAAACAGGTGTTCTGTTGCTTTCTATTGATTATAACGTTCCTGGAAATACAATATTACGGTAAGCCCAAGAAAAGATTTTGTGAATCGAGTTATAAGTAGCTTCATTGTCAGATTCTTGAGTAAAACTGTTACAATAAAAATTACTTCTTTCGAGGATTTAAGTAAACCTTTGAATCTGAAGGCCAGGCTGAGAAAACTGTATTAAGAGAAATTGTAATATACAACATTCTTAAAATACGAAGTGTGATTTGAAAAATTTACCTTAATGGATAAAAAATGAAAACATTGTTGCCAAATGGTACAACTATGGGCCACTTTTTTAGTTTTTTTTTCTAGAATTTCTCCTTTAATTATATTCATCTACGGAATTTATTTCACAATCATATTTCAGCTTTTAGATAAGTAAACTAGTGGTGCTAAACAGCACACCTTCTCGTATTATTGGAAACAGCTACGTAATATTGAAATATTGTAATTTCTAAGCAACACACGCAGTTATTCAAATACTCCAATTCAAATACAACGCCTGTGATACTTATCTGCATTCATTTTGATAGTCAGGAGCAGCAATCATTTCTTACTTGTACAAATGAAACAAACAGGAATAAATTTAACTGTTTAACAGTTTAACAGTAATTGCAGCAAATTATACAGGAGCGAGCAATGCATTGTTTTCAGCACAACGTTGTCAAACTGCAACCGTAGAAATCATATTCATCAGGGGACAGTATCAACAGCTTATTACAAAAAATTCACATACAATACATGTACATTATTTTACAACACTTTGCCAGATGACATTAAACGATTAAATTCAATAGAAAAGTTTAAATCACAAGTGAAATCGTTTCTGCTGCATAACTGTTTCTATACAATTAGAGACTATACTGAGCATCACAAGAAAAGTAACATTAATTTTAACAATGATACATAATGCATTAATTACCATTTGGACTGTATAAATGAGTATAAACAACCTGTAACAACTATTGTAACACAGCTTCCGGGTCAATGACCCCCATCTCGATCAGGTTTTTCGTCCAGTTTCCCTGATCCATTGAGCAAATGCTGAGATGGCCCCTTGTTTTGCTTCTGGACATAAATGTAACTTCATTTTCTGTGCACGTCTTCTAGAATTCAGTGGGAAATACAATTATTCAAATTATCGTGTCCATGTTGTCGCGGCAGGAAGTAATAAGAGCCAAAATGTATTGCTTATTTATGTTTGAAAATAGATTTTATTACATGTGGGTTTTTTATGTTGTTTTTTTCTCCCTTTCAAAATTCAAAATTTATTGCTTATTTACCCTTGAAAATAGATTTTTTTTACATGGGAGTTTTTTTGTTTTTTTTTCTCCCTTTCAAAATTCAAAAATTATTGCTTGTTTATCCTTGAAAATAGATTTTATTACATGGGAGTTTTTTTTGTTTTTTTTTTCTTCCTTTCAAAAATTCAAAATTTAAGTAGTATATGACTTAGTGTAGGGATCACAGAATTTTGAAAATGTGCACACAATTCACTTTTCCCCATAGCACGTCATACGCAGTTTCTAACTGTTTTTTTTTGACGTAAAATAAATAAATAAATAAATAAATAAATAAATAAACTGGTTTGACATTTCTGCATGGCAAATATTTTCTTATCAACTCTTGGCAAAAACGCTTATTTTCATCTGTATTCAGATTTCAACTTGTTCATGGGTTAGTCCTAGTACATCATACACAGTAGTAAATCATAACATAATTAAATTACTATTGTTCTACGATTTGTAACATTAAGTTAATATCTTACTCTTATTTCATATTGAGTCCGACTCAAATGAAGCGCTGGATATACAACTTTAAAGTTTATAATAATGCGATTCAGTGGTTTTATTTTTAAAAAATTATAAACTAGTATCTGTCAAAAACACCCTGTGGCCAAACTCATCTAATATAATCTATATATTTAAAAAAATAAGGTATTCTGCCATGGCTTCGTTTAGAGCTTCTACTGAACCGATTGTAGTATTTTTTCCTTTAAATGAAATAATGTGATCCCTAGATGTGTCATCAGATATTGTTTGTGTTGATTCACCAACATGTACGGTGTAAATTAATTAATTAAATAATTCTTTAATAGTACGCTTATCAGTAGTCAATTGTTTTCTTCCAAAGGGTGGCTGTTTCAAAATCGATTATATGAAACGCTGGATGTGAGTCCACGTTGCTTCATGGTGGCGCTGCTTGATGATTGTTGAGATTTGTTTACAATTCGTCACGGTTTTGTTTCAGTGTAATAATTGCATTGTGGTGTTGACAGTTTGCATGTATTAGCTTTTGTGATGTATTTTGTAGAGAACATTCGGACAGTGGGTTTTGCTCGGTGGTACTGAAGTAGTGAAGTTGTTCACAGGTTATGTTGAATTCCGAATCGTTGCCCACGCGCCCCAAAAGACGCAAACCTACATTGAATGGACGCAGAGAATGAGAAAGTCAGCGCAGAAAATGTCAGTTTTGTTCTGCTTTGTACTTCCCATGCGAGAGATATTCTGCAAACGTGTTTACTTTGTGTTGCTTAAATGGGAAAATAAGTTTGCTTCGAGCAATATGCCAGAAGTAATCAAATTTGTTTATAGATGATGATACATCAAAAAACTTTAGAAATAATATCCGTCAGTATAATAGAGTTCTTTCGTGTCATTTCGTGTATTATTGGAATATGTGGGCCATTTTTCATTGCCACCTGGTCATGGACCATACGTGTTCAAAATTTTAGGAACTTCACATCACAGAATATCTTCGTTATAACCTGAAGATCCAACAATGCAACATATTCTGAACATTAGTCTGGGCACAGTATTTTACATTTATCTCAGATCTCACCGTCAAATTTTGACGGGTTCTCACTAGTAAACATTTAAAATAGTAAAATGAACCCTTCAACTTTCTATAGTCTAGAAACAGCAACGTACCTATTATTTAAATATATAAAATAAATTCTTAAGTTTTAGAAACCCTTGTTTAATTTTCAGCTCACAACATGTTTACGCAAAAACGAACCTAATTTCTGCAACAAAAGAAGAAGAAGAAAATAAAACGATATGACGTTCTACTGAATTGCTTTATACTAGTAGAAATATCGAAACGTTATAATATGGAAGGTATTGCTAGCGAAATGTTGAAATATGCACATATAAGTGAACTTTTGCTGAGTGAAAATATGTTTGCTGTATACCTCCCGACACGGACAAAAATATGGATTATCAAATAGGTTTCAAATAATTTTTAAAAGGCTGATTTGTAAACGTATAACAAAAGCACGACTGTAAATAAATAGCTTTTTCTTATCATTCCCATTTCGCTGTTCAACAATGAGCTTCTTAAAAATCCATCGCTGCATTGTTGCGCAAGGTAGCGTACGGTGGTACTAATATAAAATTAACTAATGAAAGTTCTTACAAAATTATGGTACTCAATTGTGAAAATTTTCCCTTCATTCTACATTTAAATTGTATTTGTAAGTGAAAAAAAACATAATTGCGGTAATTTCAATTACGGTTTGCGAATTATTTCAAAGAAAATATATCAATAGATTGAGAATAAAAATTGTAGAATAGAGGAAAAATATAATTAATATTGGGATTTTCAATAGTAAATTTCAATTAAAATTAAATTAATTATTTTTATACTCTTTTCATCCATTCCTGTTCTTCGAGGATTTTTCTCGTGGCCCATAGTTGGTGTGATACCTGTCTTTATTTTATTAATTTCAAGCGAAAATTTCACGAAAATTAATATTTTTTAAACAAATGCACATGATCTTATTCAGCTGATTTTTAGAACATATTTTAAGACAAATCATTTTTAGAACATATTTTAAGACAAGACATATTTTAAGGCAGTACCTTCCATTTTGTAGTTTACAAATGTTTTTGCAATTTTCGAAAATACGGAGAGTTCAACGAAAATTATATTTGCGCCATTCTTTTAAGCGTCCCTTCTTCTAACGGTGAAAAAATTAAAAAACATAGAGCGGTTTTTCAGAAAATAACTTTTTTTATAAATTATGTAAATTTCAAGCGCAAATTACGCAAAAACTACTCGTATTTTTTCAAATATTGTTCATGACTTTTTAAAGAGCTGATTTTTTACATACGCTTCGAGGCAAAAAACTCTATCTTCAATTTTGTATGGAATTTTGTTTGAAATGTTAACTTTTTGCAATTTTCGAAAATAGAACTAGCACCATATTTTTTAATCACGTGTTACATTAGAGAAGAAAACTCAAAGAAAAAAATGGAAGGGTTTTTTGCAATTTTTTAATTGCCCATATTTCGACTAAAATTATACGAAAACTACTTACATTTTCGAAAAAAATTATCTTATTTCATTAAAGAAAGATTCACCTTATTTCACTGAAGATGTCTTTAAGGAACATATTTTATTAAAGGCAATATCTCTATCTTCAATATTATAGTCGTAGGAAGACGCCCAAACAATTTGAATTTTTGTAATTTTCGAAAAATCAGGAATTTCAACGAAAATGATACCCGCGCCATCATTTTAATCGTCGATTACGCTATTCGACAACAAAATTTCATCAAAACATTTAGGGTGATTTTTTGAAAATGTTGAAAATATCCGAAGGGTTTTATGTAAAGTATCTCTAAAATTAAAATATCGGTTTCAAATTGTAGGCGCCACAACATCAGTCAGATCGATTGGGGAATAAGAATTTTGGAGAAAATCGGTTGAACGGTTTATGCACTAGCGTTGGACACAGACGGACGGACAGACACGTATTTTGCCGTAAATCGATTTTTCGGTATCAAGGACCCTCAAACACTCCGGGGGAATCCGTTTTAATTTCGATTCAAGGTCAGCAAAAAAACATTTATTACTCTCTGGTTCTTCTTAGGCAAAGCTTTAACAAACAAAAACAAATTAATTAATAAAATTAGCAAACAAATCATATGAAATAGTTGGTCAACTGTTTTACTCCAATGTTATGATTTTTACTTTCTCACTACGGAGTAGAGAGAAAACTACGTTATGCAGCGCGAATAAACAGTGAATTTTCGGCAGAAAAACTCTTATTGCCGAGCTCTGGTAACGAAAAAGTGGATAAATCAAGTTTATAAATTTAGAAAAAAAATCTTTAACACGTGATGTAGCCAGAATTCATGTTTTGTGAGTCCTTTATAGGGAAAAATCGATTGACGGCAAAATATGTCTTCTGTCCGTCTGTGAACAACGTTAGAGGCTGAACCGTTCGGCCTATTTTTCTCCAAAATTGATATTCCATACTCGATCTGGCTGATGTCGCAGTCTCTCGAATCTGAAACCTATATTTTAATTTTGGGGGTTCTTTACATGAATCCCCTGGTACGTTTTCCAAATTTCCAAAATAATCGCTCCATCATTTTTTATTACATTTTGTCGTTGGATAGTGTAAAGAACGTTTAAGAGAGTAGTGCAGAGTTAATTTCTGTTAAAAACCTTGATTTTTCGAAAATTGCTAAAGTTCAATAAATGTACGGTTTCTTTCTACAACTACAATTACGAAGATAGAGATTTTTTACCTTAATTTCCCCCCACACCAGATGAGACTATTTTTACTATTTAAAAAACAAGTCAGTTCAGCACTTCAGTTACAAACTGTTCAACGGTCACGAACATCGAAAATCGTTAGGGAATTCAATATTCCGTGATATCCAGAGTCAAGAGTGTGCCGTGAAAACCTAATTTCAGGCATAACCTCTCACCGCGGACAACGTAGTGGCCGACGACCTTCACTTAATGCCCGAGAGCAGTGGCGTTGGCCTCTGTCGAGTGGTCAGTGCTAACAGAGAAGCAACACTGCTGAAACTGGCGAAATAACGGAAGTAATCAATGTGGTACGTACGACGAACGAATGCGTGAGGGCATTGCGGCGAAATTTTGTTTAATGGGCTACAACAGCAGAAGACCGACTCGAGTGACTTTGCTAAAACCGCGACATCATCTGCGGGGGCAAATGACTGACACGGGCATGGTGGAGATTACCAACGTCTATAGGTAATCTCTATTTAATACCAATAATGTCCTTCTGAAATGTGGATGCCCGATTCGGGTTAAAAGTCGGCCCATCTTATTTACTGGTAATAATCTCTATGGTGGAAATACTCTCTATGGTGATTCTGTGATAAGAGCGCAGAGAGCAGCAAATGATGGGTGAAAGGTGGATCTCCGGTGTGTAAAACGCGAGCACTGATCTAAATAATAGAAAGCTCCGACAGAAAAAAAAGGGTGGAGGGACTCTCCAGGTGCAACGAAACTCACCCCACTAGGGGAAAGAAACCCCAAAATGAAACCCGGTCCACCAATGGGGGGTTAAGCATAGGCTCTATTTTGTAAAACGAAGCTTCTCACGGATTCTAAGATATGCCTCAAAAGACAGAACATTTTTCATGGAGACGACTCGGCAAAGAAATACTGATAATGAAGATAAACGTTATCGGATGATTGTAGAAGGCTGGGAGAAGGGAGGAATGGAGGCAGATTTGGCCCACATAGGACTTTAGTGTTTTGGAAGAAGAAGCAGAAGCAGAAGAAGAACGATATCGCCTGTGCGCCTCTCCTGGACTCGTGTTCATATTGATTGAACCCTAGACAACTGAAAAACCATGTCCTGGTCAGATATATCACGATTTCAGTTAGTAAGTTAGCAGGGGTCGAGTGTAGAGCAGACCCCACGAAGCCATTGAGCGAAGTAGTCAACAAGGCACTGTGCAAGCTGGTGGTGGATCCACGATGGTGTGAGCTGTTCTTATGAAATGGACTGGGCCGTATCCGCAGGATTATGAAGGATAAAATATTTGAAATTAGCATGATAATGAAGAAAAACAAGTTTGGGTTGTTTTCAAAGATAACAGTAAATTTACGGGTAATTACAAGGATCCTGATTATATAACAATTGTTAAGAATATGCTTGACAGATTTCAAATGTTGGGTTGCTCCATGAGGGTGAAAATACATTTCTTTCACTCACATGTGGGTTTTTCACCCGAAAATTTAGGATGAGTAAGCGAATAGCAGGGCAAATTTTTTCACCAAGACTTGAAAGATATGGAGCACAAGTATCAAGGAAGATGGACTAAGAACATGCTAGCCGACTACTGTTACATGTTAACACGAGATAGTCCTGAGATTGAACATAAAATAAGAACTTCAAAAATTAGTTTCAAAATAAAAAGAGTACGAACTTAAATTGAAACTATTTTGTTTTGTTTTGTGCCCAGTTTAAACTTGTTTCAAAGTTCCATGTACACATACTTCTCTACACCAACCATATATTTTTTGTAAGTTACCTTATTAAAACATATTAAAATAGTACGTTGGTGATTTTATTCTAGAAACTGCACCTTAATTTGATATAAAATGTTTACACTCTTGGGACCTATTGGTTTTTCTCTCGACGAGAGGCTGTTTGTACGTTCTGGCAACAGTGTTTTTCATCATGTGAACCTATAAAACTACAATTACTGAAAAATAAATTTATCCCAAACAAGAATCGATTATATTTTAAATAGATTTACTAGAAAATAACCATTTTTGGCAGATAATACTTGCAAAATTGGCCCATAGAATTCCTTTTCAAATAGGATTTTACCAAGAATATATCGATTTTACAAAAAGTCCTGACATGATGGGAAAAATGGATGTCATATTTGACAACCATTTCCACAACTTGGATTCCAGTTTGCGATGGGCATTTTCGTATTCCGAGCAACCGTTTGGAAAGCAGGTGGAAATATAGCAATGCCAAAATTGTCATTAATTTCATTGTCTACAGACAATTCTACATTTTGCTTCAATTTTCGAAAGGAAAGATGGCTATTATTTTTACTCAACTGATGATTCTTCACATTTTAATTTTAATTTATTGGGAATAGATATCTAAAAATTATTGACAGCTAAATATGTAGATCCCTACCTATTTTTGGTTTTGAAAGCAAATATTGGCCATAAAAAGGTTGACGACCTCTATTCTAAAGGAATATAATAATGGTGAATAAAATTCCAATGGTCATAAGCTTTTAAATCAAAACCAATTTGAAATTAATTTTAACCCTCGAAGTTTAAGGATGCATTTGTTAGCTCTGTACACAGTAAACTTTAACTTATAATTTTAAACGTATTTTTGTTTTATTTTTGACAACGCAAGTTTTAAAGAGTGTATAATAATTGAAAATGAAAATATTTTCACATTACGTATTTTTCTAGGTTTACCAGGCCCGCGCAAGTGGCAGGAATTCCAATTAGATATGATGATAGAAGTATCCTCAGAAGCAGCTGGGGTATTGGTGGATTTCATGCTCTTAATCGGCATTTTAAAGGTACGTTTCTTTGAAATTATAAAACAATACGTGTTCAAATACATGGTTCTTAAGGGTTTTGGCGGCGTAAGAGTTTCAGAATAACTAGTGGTGCCATAATAGCACGTCGCTATTAGTGACGGTTACGTGATATTATTACACCGCCATGAATATTGTCCATATTCACACATGTCTATCATCACCTTTAAAACTCGTTACAAATCGTAGCACATTAGGTACAAAAACTAATTCTTAAGAATTTAACTTATCAACACAAATACAATTGAAATGCTTTTCATAGAGCTATAACACTTCCCAACAATGAGAAGGAATTCTCAGAATCTCCCAAAAATAAACTATTGGTGCAACAGAATGGCGCAGACTTTCTCGTAATAGTTTTTTTAATTTTCTTGGTGTGAACTGGTTTTACGGTCTCGTCACATCCTCTTGCCAGTTGCCATCTATCGCCGAACAAAGCTTTTTACATTTTCCCATTTTTTCGGTTACCTAATAACAGAACCTAAATATTACTTAAATATTAACGAAGATGGAGTGGTTTTGAAGAAAAATTTGAAGCCGTTTTTAAGAAAATGGCGTTAAAGCGATATTGTAAATACGAAATTTGAAGCTCTTTTGCACAGAAAAGTTTTGAGTTTTCGAAAAACTTCATTTAAAGTAATTTGCAACACTTTAACTTTTAAATGCAAGTGTGTATACAAATAGCTGAAAATATGCATATTAACGGGGTGAGAGATATTTCAAAAAATATATTTGTGTAATTTCAGAAAAAAACAACTAAGAATACAGAAAAATAAACTTAGTCAAATTAAACACTGCAATCACCACCACCCGTTGAAAAATTTTAAAAAAATATTTGGAACCTTTTTGAGAAAATGGTGCTGGAGTCTTTCTGAAAATGCGGTATTTTGAGCTCATTTCAACAGAAAACTGCCGAGTTTTCGAGAAACTTTATATGATATCATTTAAAGCACATGTATTCATAAATACAATAAAGTGAACAAATTTCTGCTAATATAAATATTAACGACGTGAGAGACAGATCAAAAAATTAAATTTTTGTAATTTTTGAAAAACAAAACCATATAACAATGTGGGGTTTACGTCATATATAGAGTACATTTAGTACTATCCTTAACAGAAATTTAAGGAACAAAATTGTAGCCGTTTTTGAGAAAATATTTATGTAATTTTTTAAAATAGCAATTTTGCTACAACCTACTAAAAGTTTCAAAACATTTACACAACCTTAATGAAAGAAATAATTATTGACAACAAATTTCATAACTTACAGGAAAAAACAAAATCATGTGGCTAATCAACAAAATGGATACCTAGTGCGAAATTAATGATTTTCATTACTTATAACTTGTATTCTATTAAGAATTTGTGTTAATATGAACATTGATTCTTCATTCTTTAAAAAAATGTATAGAAAACATTTGGAGCCATTTTTTATTTTAAAATTGTCTTAGGGCCTTCAAGTAAAGTAGGCTCAAGTTTTAAAGAAAGTTTTTCCAAATCGCAGAGACATTATTCGAACCAGATCGTCCGGGGAAAATCATACGCATTGGAAAAAATCTTACGTATGGTTTAGTTTAGTAGGTGGTATTCGGTAGGTGGCGCTAGTGGTATTCACAGACGGACGGACAGACAGACGAATGGACAGAAGGACGGATGTTTAACATTCGAAGAAAACACTTTTTCGGTATCAGGGGAATCCAAAACGTGTATTATTGAAGAAATATTGAATTCGATTTTCAGCAGCATTTCATCACTTTCTCTATACAACGTATATTGTTCCTATTGTTCCGTACATACGTACGTATATGAGAGAGTAAAAACATTTATTGGGTATCAAGATCCCACCTTTTCCAAAATATAATTACATAACATGTTAGAGGGAGTAATTTACTTCATATTAAAAAAAATATTTTATCTACTTTTTCCGTATCAGGGTACCATAATATGAGATTTTCTGTCAAAAAATTGTCGATTTTGGCGCAGCATACCTTTCCCTATATTACGTACAACACCGTATATCGTTTCTATACGGAAAAGTAAAAATGTGCAAGACGTTAATAAAAGAACGAAATCTGTGGAACAAATTTTATTTGAAGAATAAAAACTCTATTTTAAATATTTGAATTGTAGGAAGACTGCTAAAAGTATCTGACCACACTAGTCTTTCCTTTTTGTAAAATTAATCTGCTAACAAGTGCGTTTGTTAAATGTACCAATTATCTTTTATTGCAGGAATCGAGGGGTGTAGTGAGCGTGTGGCTAGCTTTGGCCCCCTTTCGCATAGTAGTGGACCTGGGCGGTGCGATCCTTGCCGTGGCTACAACGCCCGCATCTCTGATCCTGAGAAACTTCGTGTCGGGTTTGAGAATGATATTTGGAGGTGCAAGATAATATTAGTAGTTCTAATACACATATAATTGGCGTTTAGATATGTAATTTATTTTTAGGCACTAGATGTACCCTCAATGGCAATTGGCCTCCTAATACAGGGTAGTTAAATTCTACAAAGGTTTCCTTTTTGTTGGGTTTACAGTCCTTATTATTGTACATATGTTATTTTTCTTTTACAATTGATATTTCACCAAACGTCGACCTCTAATATTTTCTAAACGGATCAACTTACCGAGACGAAATTGTCACCAAACTATTCAGGATGTATGGGCTCATCACGTATTTATGACATTTCAAGAAAAATTATATTTGTCTAATATTTGAAAAAATAAAAGAATACCCCAGAATGAACTTAACGTCATATTAAATAGTACAATTAGCACTATCCATTAGAAAAATTTGAAGAAAACATTTGGAGCCATTTTTGAGAAAATGGAGTTTGTGCATTTCTGAAAATGCTAAATTTTGAGCTCATTTTTACAGAAAACTGTTACGTTATCGAGAAACTTTACTTGATATTATTTAAAGCAAATGTACTAATAATTTAATAATGTGAGTTAATCGCCTATCGGGTAAATATTATCGACGTGAGTGATAAGTAAAAGATAGGTTATTGTAATTAATGAAAAAACAAAAGAATAGAGCAATATGGCGTTTATGTCATCAAACAGAATGTATTTGGTACTAATTCTATCAAACATTTAAAGAAAAAATTTGGAGCCGTTTATTAGAAAACCTTGTTTTTGTAAGGAGATGCGGAAAAAAAATTTTGAAAATTTGGAGTTAACCGTGAAAATCGGACCTTTGCCACCTTTATAAATGTATTTTACTCCATTCTTACAAGAAATTTAAAGAAAAAATTTGGAGCCGTTTCTGAGAAATTTTTGAAAATGTCCGCAGGGCTTCATATAAATAAAATATTAAAGAATGTTTTTCAAAATTTCAAAGCTTCAACAAGAGCCAGAAGGAGTCAGTCAGTCTGTCTATCCGTCCGTCCGTGTACACTATTAGCGCCTAAACCGTTCGTAGGATTTGTTCCAAATTGAAGAAACCTCTGTCGATCTGGCTCTAGTTGAAGCTTTGAGACTTTGAAAAAATATTCTTCAAAATTTGGAGCTATTTCATTTTCTCGAAAACGCTCCAATTTGTTTTTAACTTTCTTATAAGAAAAGAGTAAAATACACTTATAAAGGTGGCATAGGTTCGATTTTGACGTTTGGCTCTGAATTTTTGAAAATTTTAAATATTTGAATAATTTCTGGCGTCTTCCTGCAACTACAAAATTAAAGACAGAGATTTCTCTTTCAAATGAAATTTTTTACTATTAATCAGTTCTTTTAATAAGGTCATGTAGATTTTTTTAGGTCATGCAGATTAGTGATGTAGATTTACAATTTTAAAAAACTACAAAAGCAAGATTTTCTTACAAACGACTACAAATTTTTTTCTTTAAATTTTTGGTATGGATAGTACTAAATGCACTGTATAAGATGACATAAACATCATAGTGGTCTATTCTTTTATTTTTTCAAAAATTACGAAAATGTAATTTTTTGGCTCGTCTCTCACGTCGTTACTTTTTACGTTACCGAAAATTTGTTCACATTCTTGTATTTATGAGTACATATGCTTTAAATAATGTCAAACAAAATTTCTGGAAACTCAATATTTTTTTGTGAAAATGAACTCAAAATTCCGCATTTTGTGAAACACATAAATGCTTTTTTTCTTCAACAATTGCTCAAAATGTTTTCTTTAAACTTTTCCAACGAATTACACTTTTTAATATAACGTAAAGTTCATCTAGGTGTATTATTTTGTCTTTTCAAAAATTACACAGATGTAATGTTTTTAAAATATGTCCCACGCGGTTAATATGCACATTCCCATGAATTTGTATACATTTTCGCATGTGCCTGTTAAAGTACTTCAAATTAAGTTTTCGAAAACTCAATAGATTCCTGTGAAAAAGACCTTTAAATTTTGAATTTACAATAAAGCTTTATCGTCATTTTCTTAAAAACAGCTCTACATTTTTCAATGAAAATTACCATTTATGACGATATTCTATTCTTCTTTAACATTCTTAAATTAATATTTCAGTTCTACTATTAGAAAACCGAAAAGACGAAAAAAATTCAAAAAAATATACTTCGGGCGGCGTTAGATGGCTCGTGGCAAGAGAATGGGGCAAGACCGTAAAGTCAGTTCACACCAAGAAAATTAGAACACTTTACTATGAGAAAGTCTGTGCCATTCTGAAGCATCACTAGTTACATCTCGTATACGTACGAATAAACAGAGTAATATACGTACGTAGTTAGAGAAAGTTATGTAATGCTGCGCAAAAGACAGACGGAGGAAAAGAATTAAACGGAAATGCACGTTTTGGGGTTTCCTGATACCGGAAAAGTCCTTACCCGAAAAGTACCTTCTGTTTGTGTCTCTCTGTCCGTGTCTCTTTGTCCGTGTCTCTCTGTCCGTGTCTCTCTGTCTGTGTCTCTCTGTCTGTGACTCTCTGTCTGTGTCTTTCTGTCCGTGTCTCTCTGTCTGTGTCTCTCTGTCTGTGTCTCTCTGTCTGTGTCTCTCTGTCTGTGTCTCTCTGTCTGTCTCTCTCTGTCTGTGTCTCTCTGTCTGTGTCTCTCTGTCTGTGTCTCTCTGTCTGTGTCTCTCTGTGTCTCTCTGTCTGTGTCTGTCTGTCGGTATAACCTTTCTTTTAGAATTATATAACTTCGGACATACCTACGTATACAAGAGAGTAACTAGTCGTGCAACAGAATGGCAGAAACTTTCTCGTACTAGTTAGTTTCCTAATTTTTTTCTCCGGGTCTCATTTTTCGGACGTACGCCATTATGTCAGCAGAGATCTATCACCGACCAAACATCATTTTTTCACATTTGCTAAATTATTCGGTTTCTAAATGGCGTAAATGAAATATTACTTTAAGAATGTAATAGACGAGTAACATCTCGTCCTATGTGCAAAATTTCATTGAACAATTTGGAGCCGTTTTTAAGAAAATGGCGTTTAAGCGTTACTCTAAATGCGAACATTGAAGTTTTCTTGGGAGAAAACTATTGAATTACCGAAAACAATTACTGGTAATTAGTTAAAGCGTTTCTACTCACAAATACAATAATGTATACAAATTGCTGGAAATGTGCGTTTTAAAGCCATGGGAGATATTTACAAAAAATTACATTTGTGTAATTTCTGAAAAACAACAACAACAAAAGGATAGAGGAAAATTAATTTTTAGGTCATCTTAAATAGTGCAATTAGCACTTTTTTTTACGGAAATAGGGAATTATGAGCTCGTTTCCACACAAAAATTACGTTTTCGAGAAATTGTATGATATTATTGAAGCACATGTACTCTTATAAGCAATAACGTGAATAAATCCCCACTAATGTAATTAAGAATGTTAAAGATGAGTAGCACGTCTTTCTATATGGCAATTTTCAATTAAAAATTTGGATCTGTTTTTAATAAAATGGCATTTAAAATTTAACGTTTAGAAAATGGCGTTAAATATTAACGATGTAAATAAAACAAGTGAAAAAATAAATATTTGTAATTTTTGCAAAAAACAAAGAAATATAGCAACATGGCGTTAATGTCATCTAATAGAGTACATGTAGCAGTATCCCTTCTAAAAGTTTAAAGAAAAAATTTGGAACCGTTTTTTGATAAAATATTTATTTTTTATTTTTTAAAATTGCAAATTTTGTACGCAATATTGCTAAAAAATACTCATATTTTCAAAGATATGAACAGAACCTTAATGAAAGAACTCGTTAGGAAGACGCCGGAAGTAATTCAAACTTTAAAAATTTTCAAAAATTGAGAGATAACCCTCAAAATTGATTCTATGCTTCCTTTATATCACTATTTTTCATAGAATATGATATATATATATATATATATATATATATATATATATATATATATATATATATTCCAAGAAATTTAAAGAAAAATCGGAGCCGTTTTTGAAAAAAATTTGAAAATATTGCAGGGACTTTATGTAAAAGAATTCCCAAATTTTAAAAAATGTTTTACAAAATTTCAAAACGTCGACTCAAGTCAGATGGAAGTTTCTTCAATTTAGAAGAAATCCTACTTCTGGTTTTGGTGCTAGTGATGTTCAGAAATGGACAGACAGGCCGGCCGGCCGGCCGGCCGACAGACAGACAGACAGACAGACAGACAGACAGACAGGCAGACAGACAGGCAGACAGAGACAGACAGAGACAGACAGAGACAGACAGAGACAGACAGACAGACAGACAGACAGACAGACAGACAGACAGACAGACAGACAGACAGACAGAGACAGACAGAGACAGACAGACAGAGACAGACAGACAGAGACAGACAGACAGAGACAGACAGACAGAGACAGACAGACAGAGACAGAGACAGACAGAGACAGACAGACAGAGACAGACAGACAGAGACAGACAGACAGAGACAGACAGACAGAGACAGACAGAGACAGACAGAGAGACAGAGACAGACAGACCGACTGACCAACCGACAGATCGATAGACGGACGTTTTAAAAAAAGCAACAATTTTTCGGTATCAGGGGACATCAAAACCTGTATTTCCGTTGAAATATCGGAATCGATTTTGCGCAGCATTACATAACTTTCTCTATAGTATGTATATAGTACGTATACAGAAAATAAAAATCAGGCTCGTTGCTTTATTTATACATATTTCATTATGACATTGAAGGAATTACAAATTCACATCACCATTATCAATTCATTTGTTGTATCAAGTACTGCATCTATTTGTACAGTTATGCTTCTCTACACTCTCTACGTGGGATATTACTATATACTCCAGCTCAGAAGACGAGCGTACATTAACGTCGATAGCAGTAGTGAAGAGAACTGGAACAAGAGTCTGAAGAGACAACTCGGGCAGCTATTTCGTCCACGTCCTGTCGGTATACATGAAAGTACCTCTTCTTATCGACTGACATAGTACATTTGAGTACATATGCACAATACTTACGAAGAACTGTGGTTTCAAGATATCACTGAAACGGAAGAACCAATATCGTTGCTAACGAAAATGGTTTCATAGGAGCTATGAGTTCAGCTGAGAATATTCTCAGAGAATGTAAGTACAAGGCCTAAAACGATTTAGAAAATTATGATCAGCAATTATTTCATCTAATTAAATACGAAATAAGTTATAATAGTAATTAACGGAACGAGTAGATAAAGAGGGATATAATAGCATTAGTGGTATATGGAAAAAAAGGAGTGACGATTGCAACGAGTGTTCTTATTTACCACGAGTGCAATTATACCTCTTTATCCACGTGTTACGATTGGTATTTTTTCGTTTCCATTTGAGAATAATTTTAATTTTCTAAAATTCATGCACGTCTTTCCCATTCGAGGTATACATTTGATGACGTATTGGTTCTAAAAAATACCTATTTTTGCGGGCCTTGTATCGTGTTTGTTTGCAAGCAATGTTCGGAAATGGAATATATTGATATTCCGAATTAAATATTAGAAGCTGACAAAACCATATAAACATTACTTTCTTCGGGAAGTGAAGTCAGGTACGAGAGAGAATGCAAAAATAAATATTCGAAAGGGGAAAAAGCGAGACACGTCTGACTCCGATTTGCTGGCGTACTTTTTAGAACGGGTAAAAAAACTTATGTTTATATTTTTTAAATTTTTAATTTTTTAACACCAAATATTTTACGTGTAAAACACTTCATCAAGCTTTTTTTATTCATTCATTGTTTGTATGTGGTTGATGGAGGTACGTAATCTAGGATGTACATTTTTGTTCATGCTTCATGACCAACTGAAAATACTTGGGCCACGTCTTAAACGATTTTGATCCATTTTCTGATTTTGGATTTGTAGTGGTAGAGAGTTTTAATTGCACGCATTCAATAGCATTAACATAGTGATATTCAACGGTTTCATTGAAGTAATGAACTCATTTAGTTAACTAAACGAAAAAATTTAAAATACTTACTTTGTATATTAAATTGTCACTGCACTGTGTTTATGTCCAGTCATTAATCAATTATTCATAATCAAAATAAACATCTCATTCATAATCACGAAAATACATTTTCACACACCCTCTTGTATATCTCGATCTGTTCTAATCCCAAATTCAACAATTCCTCTCATGCTTTTTCTGATCCCCAACCTATTTTACTCGACGACCCATATAACCTTCACAAAGTAAATTTACCCCATACTACAAAATATAATTAACAAATGACTTGAAAGTGGGAAAAATATATGAAAGGAAAATTTCAGAGTATTTTAAAATTTTGAATCCATCTAAGATTTTCTCAAATTCATAAAGGATTTTATACCATGGTAGATATATGAATATGGTAGATACTTGGAAGACCGTGGTAGATATATAAATGAAACAAATAGGGATCATATCAAATGTGAAATATACTGGTTTCGTAAATTTTAATGATTTATTGCTTTTAAAAATTGCAAAGCTTTAAAATTGCGCCATATCGACCGCGAAGTATTCATTTTGGGAATAATCCTACCAATAGTTTCAGCGCTAGAGTTGTTCACCGACGGACGAACGTTTTCAAAAAAATCAACAACACTTTTCCGGAATCAGAAGACATTAAAACGCGCATTTTGTTACGAACCCACTGTACCTTGCAGAGAGCTGTCGCAGCATCCATACTGTCCTCTCTTGTCTGAAATCGCGTCCCTTTCAATGACCTCTTGACTTTGAAGAATAGCTAGAAGTCGTAGGGGCCCATATGAGGAGTATAAGTAGTCTGTTGAACCACAGGAGTCTGGTTTTTCGCCAAAAAATGACTTAGTCAAGTTCGAGGAATGTGCCGAAACATTGTCGTGATGAATTTCCTGTTGACCACAACTTCGGTCTTTTCTGTCGCATAGCATCACGTAGGTGACGTAGGATATCCCTGTAGTACTCTTTGATGTTTGTTTGACACTGTAGAGCGTACGTATGGTGTACCACCCAATGGGAGTCAAAGAAATCAGTCAGCTTCACTTTGACGTTGCTGCGCACTTGACGGGCTTTCTTTGGTCTTGCTTCCACTGCGACGACCGGAACTTGGTTTCCCGGTCGTACCCGCACACCTAGGACTTGTCACCAGTGATTATGGTGTCCATGAAGTCGGGGTCGCTGTTTGTGGAGTCCAGGATGTGCTGTGAGACTTCAACACGAAATTGCTTTTGCTCCGCCGTGCTATAAAAAACCGACAAGAACATTTCACACTACGTCTCTCAAATGCTGCGGAGAAAAAAATACGCATCCGCAGGAAGGTTTAAGTTGAATTCACGCAAGCGCGCTTGATACAAATCCATCATCGTTTTGAAAAAAAGAAAGAAAAAAAGAGAAACCTCGTACTTTTGAAACAATTGTATACGGTATTTAAAGAGCTGCCTTTTGAATAACGTATTTTATTAGGAAACACTCTCCATCTCTAATCTTGTAATTCCAGAAAGACCATGACAATCGAACTTTGCCATAACCATACTTTGGTCTTTACGATAAAAATTAATTTAAAAAATTTGAACGATTTTTGGATAGACTAATTGATGATTCCGGGCGCTACAACAGCTAAGGTCATTAGTCCAGGAGTGTAGTTCATGTGTTTATAACAGTGATCTTCCCCGGCTGATTGGCGAGATCCGGGGCCGACCTACGTCGAGTTGTGGAGATTTCTCCTAACTAGGTATCTCCCACCTGCGACGGACCGCCCCAGGCGGGACAAGCTCGTAATTCCCGACTGGTCTCCTCACAAGTGTGGTAGCATAGTGCATGTGAATGTAAGTGTGTGTTAGTAAGGGGTGATGATAGGCTAAGGAAGAAGAAAAAGAAGAAAAGATCACGCGTGGTCCGTGGCCCCTTTTGTCACGGTACTGCTCCGGTTTCGCCTGGTGTTGATCGGAGAAACCACGGTGATTAGTCGGAGAAACCACGGCAAAAATTTCCGATCAGAGCAGCCGACAGCTAGAATAGCGACTACTTCAAATAGCGGCTGAATTCGATTCAGCTATGGAACTAGTGTTGAAAATCCTCAGATCGTCGTTAGGCTTTCACTCCTACGACCTCCCGATCAGAGGCACTGCATTGACTTCAGCCCTGAGTCAGCTTTGCTGGTAGCAACTTTTGGAGAAAAAATTTAAAATGTCTCTGAGGCTTTTTTGAAGTACTCCTAAAACGTAAAATATTCGTTTCAAATTCCAGAAGACATGAACCAGATCAACCGGGTAAACTATTTTGATGAAAATGACGCCTATGGTTGAGCCCCTAGCGTTGTTCGCAGAAGACAGACGGACAGTACTTTTCTAGAATACTAACCTCTCTCATTTCAGTAGTCTTTTGGGGTTTTTTGATTTTCTACATAGTGAATTTGTAGTACTTTTATAACATTTCTACAGCACATCATTTTGTGCGATTTTCCAATTACTACGTTAGATGGTTAGTAGGTTAAGTGGTCCAATTACTAAAGGATAAATGTCTGTTGTCGAATCAGTGACCAAGGCCACCGTTGACAACTGCATCGAGGCCTCCTGATAACGATTAACGATTTTGTTTATATTGCGTGACTTGTGTGGTTTTTTTCTCAATTCGACGCCAGAAGCAAATCGGTGCTCTTCTAGCGTTCTTCAGCACAGGTCTAATACTAGTAGTGTGCAGCGATTTTTGTGCATTTAGACATCCCATTTTTGGAACTTTTTACTAGGAAAATAAAATTAAACTACTGCAGAGACAAGATAGAATGAACATCCTTGGTTATAAATAAATAAATTTATTTTCATTAATAACTCATGATGATCTAATTTTACTATCTTTTTTCACAAATTATTAGTCTTACTTTATTCTACCTTAATTGCTACTATTATGATTATTTCTGACAAAATCAAATAATGATAGAACATTGTGTAATTTGGGTTAATATATGATAATGTAACAATAATTAAATATAATAATTGAGAAAAATAACATATCAGTATGTTGAAAAACATGTAATAAGAAATGTTTATTCGTGTTCAATGTTGAACAGTTTGCATCATCATAAAACAATTTTACAAAGTGAAATACTTTATGGGTCATTCCATGTAAAGTAGTCTAATTTTGACGAAGTTTCCCGCACGACTATTTCGGATTTGATACAATTTTGCATTTTGTAGAATGACTCAAGAAAACCTTTCTGAAGTTTTAGCTTCATAGGTGTAATAGTTTTTGAGACTGGTTTCTTTGACTCCATGCCTCGTCATTGAACTGTACGACTATAATAAATTCGCGACTTTGGGATTTTTTTTATTTTACGTCAAAAAAACAGTTAAAAACTGCGTATGACGGGCTATGGGGAAAAGTGAATTGTGTGCACATTTTCAAAATTCTGTGATCCCTACACTAAGTCATATACTACTTAAATTTTGAATTTTTGAAAGAGAGAAAAAAACTCCCATGTAATAAAATCTATTTTCAAGGATAAACAAGCAATAAATTTTTAATTTTGAAAGGGAGAAAAAAAACAAAAAAACTCCCATGTAAAAAAATCTATTTTCAAAGATAAATAAGCAATAAATTTTGGCTCTTATTACTTCCTGCCACGACAACATGGAAACGATAATTTGAATAATTGTATTTCCCACTGAATTCTAGAAGACGTGCACAGAAAATGAAGTTACATTTATGTCCAGAAGCAAAACAAGGGCTATCTCAGCATTTGCTCAATGGATCAGGGAAACTGGACGAAAAACCTGATCGGGATACAATGTTTCCTTCTCCTTTACTGGTAAACAAATGAAACTGAGCTAAGTTGTACTACTTTCCGCTCTTTTTAATGAATCGAAGATAAATTTTTACTCTTATTTACACACATTACAGAAAAGTCGCCGAAAAAATTAAGAGTTAAAAATTTCAATCTACGATCCTTAGTAGAAAACAGAGTAAGGAGGATAAGAAACAAAATTTGTTCATTACTTAACGGTGCAAATCATAAAAAAAAGATCACCGTTGAGAGTGATGAAAGGCTAAATGATAAACAAAAAGTACTGTTTTAAAATTTTAAATATCTTAATTTTTCATTTTGATAACATCTGATTTAATATCACTCAGACACTGACATCCCTTGATTCACTGGACGCACAAACTATTAAATTACTTTATGGACAATTTTCAATGGCAACTGTGTTTTTCTTGTTTGGTTCCTTTCTTATTACATTTTTTAATTGCAAGAAACTTCATTTAACAATGTGAACAACGTTCCGGGAACATATTTTTACCATCTTGAGTTTCTTTTTACCATCTTGTAATTCAATATAAAAATATAATAACCAATTTATGTATGAAACGTCTCTCAAAAATGTTTACAATTCTAAAATGTTAAAATTAAAAAATTAATTAATATTAATATTATTATATATATTATGTATATATTATATAATACATATTATTATATATTTATATATTATATATTTTGTATATATTATATAATACATATTATTATATATTTATATATTATATACAATAAAATTTAAAAAATATTAAATGACTTTCTTTTGATGCCAATGGCGTTGTGGTGCGGATGACTGTTGCAGATTGTTTCCGGAGCAACGCGCGCAGGGAAGAGCGTCGGAGACGCCGCTCGATTTTCGCCCACGCTGTGAATCCGCGTTGTCACAGCGCACTAGCCCCAAGTGAGGACTTCAGACGAGGACCCCGCTCCCCGCAAGGTAATTCTCGCTGTGAAGCTAACTGCCACAAAATACCAACAACAATCGCCTAAGGAGTGTTGTACGGTGTGCTGAAGCAAAGCATATATTCGTTGAGAATTCATAATCCACATTAAAAAAGGGTTTATCGGAAGATCTTTATTTTCAGAACTTTTCAGGTCTCATATTTAAACTATCGGAAATTGATGACAGAGCAGTGCGTGAGAAGCCGTTGAGTTGTGGATTTTAGAGAGTATAAAACCGTTTAAGCAAGTAGTGTAGGTAGTTTTATGAATATTTCTTATTCTGTATTTCTTATTTTCTCTATTATTTTATTTCATATTCTCATTTAAAAAAGGAAAAGATAAATATTGGAAAGCATGATTTTCTTTTGATTTATGGAGATAGAAACCTCATTAGTTGGACATTTCGATAAATCATTTGCCTGTAGAAAATTGGAGGGAATGTTTTTATTTAAGTAGTATGTATTATGAGTATTTGTTGCAGATTCGCGAGAGCCGTGCGAAGTTCAATTACCAATAGGATACTTTGTTATGGAAAAAGTACCTAACGCTCAAGAAGGCAATTTACTCACAAAATAACTGCAGGCTAAATGCCTCACGAAGAACCCGGACTGGCTTTCCACTGTTGCGTTGTTTTCATTGGCTTCTGCTGTTTGGTGAGTGCTACAAGAAAACCTTATTCTTATCATATTCAATTAATAGTTTGATAATCACAAAATGTGAAGATGCAAGCAAATGAATCTTGCAAACTAAATGTGAAGATATATTTTTCTAACTACTACTATAGGCGTCAATTTCAATTACTCATCATTCGTACGTTGAATAAATTATTTACTTTCAATAAAAGTGTAGAAGTAGTTTAAACAGTAACGAATAAATTAAGGTGCAGCTATTTTTCGATGCTGTTATCGCAGGGCGAACATCAATATTATCTATTGGCTTATACTTGCCTTTTAAAACATTCAATCAAGTTCGTCTTTGCTTAGAAGATATTTACTTAGAATGAGGATAAACTACGAATTATAAACTGAAACCTGTACTGACTACTAAACTGAAACCGAATTATAAACTGTACTATTGAGTAAAAAAATGGTGTGTTATTTGCAGAATTTTATTTCCCAATGTAAATGAATGTTTTGAAAATAACTCGTAGCAGAACTAGTCTGACCATATTTTGGCGTACTTTCCTTGGGTTTGCAGACGTCCAGTTCCATCAGCCTCACAATGGCTGCTCTGTACATGAGCGGTGAGCGCCCCACTTACTCACGTAAGTTGTTTACTTCAATTCTTATTCGTACATTTTCACGACTAAAAATACTTCTTTTTATGCCTAAAAATAAGGATACCAAAATGTGTGTTTATCTTCTGGTTCTTTAAGACAAATCGTCTACATTTTCTCCATTCACACTGAGAATTCCAATTCTCAGAATAATATGCAAAAACGAAAAAATAAATGATCATAGGAAAATAAATAATTAAATGACACAATACTACAGACATCCCATGGACTTACATTCCTTTCAGTCATACAATATTTTATTTGGAAGTTCCTCAAAAATACACTTTATTTTGGAACAAAGCATTTTTATTTATTTTTAAATAATATTATTTTTTGAAATTCAAACGTTTTGAGAACACTAATATAATTTGAATTTTGTAATTGGTTCTGTTTTATAGAATTAGTTTCTTCATTGCAAGACGACTATTGTAGAACACTACAGTTGCGTTTTCAACGTATACCGTCTCCTCAAAATTTCATTTTTCTAACAAAATCTCGCTCACCAGAGAATTTTGGAAAAATAGAGTACAGGGAGAAAATGGGTTGAGAGTAGAAGTATAGGGACGACATGAATTGAGTAGGCAGGAAAAAATAAATAACCTGGGTGGGGCGATACTTTAGATCAGAGCGATCTGCGTTCAGTTCATGCGGTGAATGCTACTTCTTGAAATGAATATCAGGGAACATACGTTAGAAATGTTGGTCCAACGCTTTATAATGGCTTAAAGACCTTCAGCCTGGTCTCAGAATCAGATAATATGTTCGACCTTTTGTAATAAATTGCCCATTACATAAAAGGGGAACAAAATAAGATGGAGGCCAATCGACGAAGAGATTCAGTGGAGTGCGATGGTCAGAATGGGCGGAGAGAAGCGTGTACGCATAGTAGACAGGAACACCTGGAATGAGGGAGTAATGTCGTGAAGACGAAATCGAGGCGGAGAGATGGAAGTCGAAGCTGAGAATCAACCGAGAGCAGGGGGCAGTGCGAGAGAGCGAGTGGGTATTTATAGTTTCCAGGCGTATCAACCATAGTCCCTTGAGTGTAGTGCATGTTATCCCACGTTCCACTCCAGATAGAAGTGAGAAAAGACGCCGATTTACACGTTGACTTGAACCTCGCAGGAATCTTCCCCCAGCGGGTTACCGTCTCCAGAAGGCACAAGCTTTCAGATCACAAATGCAGTGTAGTGCACTACATGCAAATGTGTGTGGGTAAGGGAAGGGAAGGGTACCTGAAATATTGATCAGAGAAACCATGGAAAACGACCGATCAGAGAAGCCGTCTGCGAGAATTTTCCTCCAGATGTAGCATTTAGCCACACAAAACATACTGCACGGACAGGAAAGTAGAGGGCGGCTCCTTTTATCTACAGTGAGCCACCGCGCAGCGCGAATCGCCATCTTGGAACTGTGCAAAGGAACCGCAAGGGCAAGTGTCAGAGACCAAGTTGGTTCCAAGAAATATTTTTGATTGACACTAATAAATATACAAAACAAAGAGACAGGTTCACGTTGTTGTACATACCTGAAATGAATTACGACTATGAGTCTCTAACAGGGTAAGTGACTTTAAGAACGTTGAATTTATACAATGCTCCTTTCAAGTTTCTTGCGTGTATTTACGTGTCCAACGCGGAAATAAAATATTAGCCTACTACATCAAGTAAAACAAATATTTAAAAACCGTTGAAATTAAAAAATAAACTTCGGATACAATTTACAAAAGTAAATACTAATATACATTAATAGAATAACATGTAACAAATTTAAAAAAATTACAAATACTCCAGTCAGCTTTACAACTGGCAAGGGAAGGTATTGTACAACATACAATTATACTACTGAGAAACGGTGATGAAAGATTACATGGATACTTGACAAAAGGCTGAAGTAAGAAAAATACAGGTGTGTTATTTTTATGTTTTTATGAGTATTTTCCTCTTTTCCTATAGGTATATTCCTATATTAATATTGCGGTTAGGAAAATATTTAAAAAATTTATTTATTTAAAAAATATTTTCCTAACCGAAATATTAATATTTGCTTACTCTAAACAAGCTTTTGGGTAGCTTTCCTATCTTTGTAGTATCTATCCTGTAATTTAGCCAATGATGAAAATTCGCCACCGTCGGATTCTAGGACCTCTCGGTCAGCAACGGATATTGTCACTAAGCTCTCCTTAATTCTCAACCACAACTCTTCTTTAAAAATTCATTTCGCTTTAACCTTTTACAAATCCATTCCTCATCCGATATTAACTCACGCATGCCAAGTACGGATTTCAGCTGTTCCAACCACATTAAATAAGTTACAGATCTTTAAAAAAAACTAAATTACAATAAATGCCCCCTCGTTTGTCAGCAGTAAGACAGTGCACAACGATCTTGCAATCGAACCGATTACTTCCTTTATTACGAAACTGGCACATAATTTTTTCAATAATTTAAATCATGTACAAGGAGCAGTCACTTACAAAATAGGAACTGATCCACCCCTAATCTCCCACCTAAGGAACAGACTGCAATTTCACATTTTCCTTCAATACCTCTCCGACATTAGATAAGATAAGAATATTTATTGTATTTACCTGTCTTTCCCAATTGTAATTCCTTCCTAACCCCTGCCAACGTTAACAAAATGTCCTCACAATAACCTTGGTTAAAGGTATAACCTAATTAAATCACTATCAGGGAGTTGACAAGAAGCTACTCCCTTCATACTCTGCTGGTACAAAGTTGCTCGGTCTATCAACTGAAGAGCCTCACGGCTGAACGTTGTACTGTCTGTCAACGTAAAATAAAACTAATAGTGCTATAGAATGGCACAGGCTTTCTCGTAGTAAAGTTTTCTAATTTCCTTGGTTTGAAAAAAAAACAACACTTTTACGGTATCAGAGTGTGTATTTTCGTTGAAACCTCCAAATCGTTTTTACATAATGTATTACATAACTTTCTCTATACTACGTATATTACTCCGCGTGTGCGCAGAGCCCGGAGGGGAGCTGGAGCACAACGAGGGCGAGACGCACCTCGTGGCGAGCGCAATCATCGACCTTGTGGGGCTGGCGTTCGATGCTTGCCTGCTGGTGGCCGTCGCCAAGGCGAGTTCTTCAGCTAGCCATACACGGGCAAGACTCGCTTCACCAGCCTGCCCACGAGCCGGTTGGAATTATGTCGCATGTGGTACCTGCTTCTTGTTGCACTTGTTCGCGAAACCGGGTGACAATGCGGCGGCAACTGATTTACTGCCAGGCACAAGTCAAGCTCATTGTTGTTGGTTGGTAGGTTGGTTACTGATTCCGGGCGCGTCAACAGTTTGGGTCATTGGTCCCATAAGTGTAGTGCATTTTTTCCCTCGGGAGGTGGCGGTGATCTTCCCCAGCTGGATGGCGAGATCCAGCCGGGCCGTCGGCTAGCGCGGTTTCCCCCTAACCAGGACTCTCCCACCAGCGGGGCACCACCCCAGCCGGAACAAGCTCTAAGCTCGCAACAGGTCTCCCGGAATATGTGCGTAGCCTTTCCATATATAGGACCTTTAATGGCTCAACACTGATTTATAATGGGGAGACTATTTCACATTATAAAATTAAAATATTTAATTTTGTTATCTGAGTCTTCATATACTTTTTACATCATGTACCAAATCAGAAAAGGTTCTAAAAGCCAAACTGTATTTCTTTACTTGACTTTCATAAGAAGTGAGATATTTCATTTCTCTAGTTTGTACTTATCAACTTTATTTATAGTTATCGACTTCATTCAGGAACAATCACAATAAACGAAACACAATAAACTAGCTTAGCGTCGAGCTTTCGGCGGGCAATTGCATAATATTTTTTTTTGTGTTATGCTAGTTCATAATAAAAATACATTTTTACAAACTATAGTTGCCATATTTCTTTGAAATAGAAGTACATGAAGTATCGATAGAAATTGTTTTAAAAAATGTGTTTCATTACAGGATTAGATTTAATTTTTCAATCTGATGAATCAATCGCAACTACTCAGGTCATTGCGGGAATAAGTATAGTAATTCACAGCGTTTAATTGGTGCCTGAAAAAACACAAAAATACATTGTTTTCTAGAAGTGTTCATTCTAAAAAAGGTGAAGAAAATAACAGCCAATAGATTCATCTTGTCAAGGGTAATCGAATAATCTATTGATCACCTCTGAATGTACCCTAAAAGACAAAAACACGTTTTAAGTGCTCCCCCCTCAAAACAGGTGTTTTTTTGAGAAATATCTTGTAAGGTACAGGAAGTATTTGAAGAAAAAGTGTCAATTCCTTACTAGTAGATGGGGGCGCATGGAAAGACACATTTGATTCGTATAATGGTTCGGAACTTCAAAAGGACAACGAACACGCGTTACCTGGTAACGCGTATGACCTATATTATAACAAGGAATAAACGTTTTTATGGGGCATATGGGGTGTGGCGGTGGGGGGGGGGGATCCAAGACGATCAATTTCTGCCAATGGACATGCGGTGGGAGAATGGTATTATACATGTGGCATCGGCCCCTGATTCGTAGGCAACCCATTTCACATTGATGTTTGGCAGGTGACTACGACGGAACGTGAATGCAATAAGACAACATCTTTTACTCCAACATTCGAGGCAAAGAAGATGTCATTCGACATGACCCCATCTTCTGGCGGTGAACTGACATTTTTTCTTTGAATACTTCCTGAACATTCTAATATAATTAACAAGAAAACATTTATTCTGAGAACTCTGTATGTAGGATTTAACGGTTAAATATAGTCATACACGTACAGGAAATCCTCTAGGAAAAAACCTCCGGCATTACCTTGGGAGTTTCCTCTAGCAATACATGCCCACACATGGAGGGGTTTTTCCTCAAATTATCCAGGAAAATGATTGTGAGTGAACACTGTAGTTATGTCCATTTAAATTGGCCATGATATATTTTAAAAATAGCTTGCAACTGGCAAGAATCATTCTCAAGCATTTGAATGAATTCTGTTAAAAATTCGCGAGACATGACTGATGGCATGAACTCCTCAAGAACGACTAAGCATCAACCACACCATGATCAAGAGTTCAGGGAAATCCAGCCGCTAGGTCAAAAATGGATTCGAATTTGGTACGGGATTTTTCGGCCTCTCGCCTTCTCCGCGGCTTCAAAGAAACCGCCTGACACGTTGGGAAAATCCTGAAGGTTTGGTCCGTTCGGGCCAAGCCTTGAGGAAATCCCGCTTTTGTACGGAGCTCTTAACCGGGGAGTGCTTGCAAAAGGTAGACTCACGCCAGTGCCCCGCAATGTATCTCTCAGTATAGCTGCTACGTTTTGTGAATGCAAATGATCTGAAGATTCATTTACTATAAAATACGTATTTTATTCAGTTTGTACATGTGCCCCAATGCCATTGTTAATGAATCTGACTCTGTAAAATTCTTGTCTGAATACTTATGGCGAGAAAGGTAAAAATTGACAAAGTGCACGCAAAAAGCATTAAACATCTTATTATCCTATTCAATAATATTAAATATAATTTCCAAAATTTTTGGGGTATGTTATAAACAAATATATATTTTACATTTTCACAAAAATATTTAGAAAGACTTTACCTTTTTTCCATTTTGCAAGGTTCTCATTTTTTCCGTTTCCCTACAGACGTCTCCGGCATCTTGTTTTTCTTTGGTAAGAAATAGCAAGGGTTGATGTAGATAAGGCATATTGTTACATTTTCTGAATAGGCACATGCCATAGACACGCCTAGACATAATACCATGATACGTACCGCTCAGGCAAGGAGCTCACAATGCACTACTGCCATTGCACTCAACGTATATAACGGATAACGCGCAGCGCAGCGATCAAGTTCGCTCGCGGGAAACAACAACATGCTCGCGGGAAATGATTCAGCGAAGATAAAAATAATAGACCAGGTGATCTCAGAAAAGAACCTACAACGAAGGAATACGTGAAATATGAGACGTGAAATTGCCATGGCTGGGGTCTCGCAGATCTATTGCGAGCACTCCCTGGTTAAGAGCGCGTTGGGGAGGGGTGGGGGTGGGGAGTGAAGGCGTGCGCGCGCGCTGAGCAGCAGCTGCCGTTCCTGGTGCTGGCGTGGGTGGTGGTGGCGCCCTTGCGCGGCGTGGGGCAGGTGGTGATCGCCGTGCTGGTGTGCGTCAAGTACCACGCGCGCTCCTCCATGGTGTACGTGGACGCCGTCTTCACCGGCATTTTCCTCAGTACGTGCCCCACCCCCGGAGCAATGGCTTGCGACTTACACACACAGTTTCAGAAAGGAATCCGGGCCATGCTCTTTCGCTTCTGGGTTATTCGCGTCTATCTGGGAGTGGCTGATAAGGCTCCTCTAGAAATCGTGGTAGAGTCAAGAACTCTAAGCGCACGCCAATTAAATTAAATTTGTTCTCTAACGTCATTTTTGAGCATCATATCCATAAAATGTTCTCAAACTTAGAGCAGTATAATTTCTTAAGAACACTCCAGAATTGTTGACCATTAATTCATACTGATCGGAGAAGACGCTTGCTTTACCACAAAAAGTTAATATTATTCATACATCCGTTTAAGTCAATACTAGAAATACATAAAACAGTAATTAAGTATTAATTGAAGATCAAAATACTCTAAGGTATTAAGCGTCAAAATGGAAAATGATATACATTTTCAGGGATTATTTTCCAAGCAGGATAACAACACAATCATCATGTGGAGGAGTCGGCAGAATATGACAAACCTAATTTACATTACAATACTAATTTAATTACATATGTTAGACTACATTTTCAGATAAATATTTGTTATTATACTGTAAAAAGAATATTAATACAAATTTTTTTAACAGCATTAATTAATACGCTTTTCCTGTGTTAATCAAAATTTTGCACATTTTGCCTTCAAAACAAAAGAAATGAGTTGAGATTTTGAAGGAACATTCATCGACAGCTTCACCATCTCCTTTGCAAAATATAAGTACGCATTCTTTCAGTTCAGTGAAGATCTTCAAAAAGTATGAGTGTCAGCGGCACGGGTGGGCGCAAGGCGTAGATGGCCAGGAGCAGGAGAGAGATGCAGCTAGTCGTAAAAGGATGGCGCGGAGCGAGACAGGGCAGATTGGGGCAAGATGGGCTGAGCGATGCAGGGCAGAGCTAGGCGTCGCAGAACGGGGCGGAGCGGACCTGAACGATTCGATGCGGAGAATGCGGATCGGGGTGCAAATACAATTACTTTCTCTTATTCGTGGTACACATTACTTCTCCTGTTTATTAAACGATTGTGATAAATTCCCGGGTAGCGCATGTATTTAACTGACTATTTCGTGTTTCCGGGCGCGTCAACTGTCATCAGTCCCATTGTGAAGTTCATGTTTTATCGCGGAAGTGGCAGTCCTTCCCGGTGGATGGTGAGAGCCAATCTATACGTCGGCTTGCGTGGTTTTCCCGATTCAGGTATCTCCCAATAGGGAGACATCGCCCCTCCCAACTAGCAATGTAGCTAGTGTCAAAGTCCCTGACACCGTTAGGATTCAAACCCTAGGACTTCCTGGGTAGAGGCACTGCAGTGAGCTCAGTTGACGACCTGAGCCAGCTCAGGCGGTACTAATGGAATTACTTGTCCCAGGGCTTGATTTCTGACGGAACGCGACGGAACGGCATTCAGGCACATCGGGAATATTTAAATTATTTTATATTATATTGTAAATATATAACTAGGGAACGTAATTTATTGTAATACAAAATGAAAAATATGTACATGTATATGTACTTATTTTTCCCAAAATATGTAAGAAAAAATAGAAAATATGTAAAATAAAAATTATTTATTGTGTTGTTCTCTAGATGCATTTTCCGATCATAGAACGTCGCCGATCAGTTTTTAAGAATTTCGAGTGGCTTAAAGTAGGTTCTATCTCTACTGAAGTAATTGTACACTAGACTTTATCACATATACGAATTTTATTCGAAATATAAAATACGTTCATAGTAAATATTACAATGTTTACGAGGAGCCGGTGTACAAGTGAATAGTAGTACCGTGTGGCGAGTGATGGATTCCAGTGGAGGTGGTTAAATGGTATATATCCCACTCTCCAAATTGAACAACACGATAAGACAATTTTCTATAAAAATATTTGTTAGTTTTCGATCGAGTAACGAATTAGCTGTTTGAAACATGAGCAAGCACGTACTTTTGTTCATAAAAATTCGCTCATCATTGACTCGCAAGTACGCAGTAAGCGAAGGGGGGAGGTGTATGTTTGACAATTCATGGCGGAGATATGGTGGTAATACAAGCGTAGCAGCATTACATTTGATCTGTAAGAAAGATGATTCCGGAACAAATATTGCACACGCACATCTGAAATGTCTCTTTTCGACCTCTAAATATATTAAAATGTAGCAAAATATGTAAATGTGTCGCAATAGGTAAAATATGTAAAAATATGTAATTACATCAAAATATGTAAATATATGTAAAATAAAAAATAGTTCTAATTCATTCAGAGTGTCTTGTAAACTCTAGAAAATATAATTGAATTTGCGTATCTAGTTCCTGTAAAAACGAGGAATTACACGGAAATCCGTTGCCTACGTATAACTATTTCTATTAAACTAATAATTAATTTGGTTTGCGTTCCGGGGCGCAACATTTTCTGACTGAAGCCGTGCCTTTAGCATTGGAGGGAGTGGAGTGGAGTGGAGTGGCGTGGAGTGTGGGCGCGGTGTGCGCAGTGTGCCTGGTGTTCTTCGCCAACGTGTGCTTCAACTACTACCGCGTGATGCAAGCGAAGAAGCGGCGCGTGGCGCGGGCGGAGGCGCGGTGGCGGGCGGCGCGCGCGGGCCAGGCCGGCAGCTCGCGCAACAGCCTCGACGTGCCCAGCGTCGCCACCTGGCTCTCGGGCGCGCGCTCCGGTCAGCCTCGCCATTACAACAACGCCGTTTAGCAGAGAAATTCATTTTATCTTAAGACAAAAGGAAATGACACATTTTTTGTCGATTTCGACTAATAAGTCATTTTTTACCTTTTTCGGCATTTTAATGCATTTTGTGCTGATTTCATTTATTTTAATATCATTTTTCATGGTATTTGCCTCAAATATTATTTACAAGATGCAACGTAGGTTTTTCACACAATTAATCAGTAGCGTATTCGATATGTTCCCTCAGAAATTGTTTGACAGCCATTGTGAGTATGTAATTCTTGTGACGTTCATCAGCGACGTTCGGCCGATTTGGGGATAACTAAAAACATAGATTTCCTTGTAAAAAACAGTTCAAACCAAAAGTCTGATAGCTGAGTTTACTCGAATGAGTGGAAGAAGCCTCGATTAAATCAGTAACGTAGCCAACAGCTTGAGTCTTAACTAGTTTTGGAAATATATTTTACGTCATTTTCCTTTGGTTTTAGGGCATTTTTAAAGCATTTTAGGGCATTTTATTGATCATTTTGTCGATGGTTTACATCATTAAAATCCGCCCCCTAGTTATTGTACTACATCTCACCACGCGCGCTGTGCGACGGAGACCTGGCGAGTGCTAATATTGAGTTGCAGGCTCAGAATATGAGACATTGTTTCGTTTTCAAACAACACACACATTCGCTCAATAAATAAACTCTTTTGTATCTCTTACGATAAAAAAACGTAGTTCGTTCGTGACAAAACGTTATCACACCCAAGGAAATGACAGGATATTTGTTTTACCAGAGAACAACACGAAATTGTTAGGTGATGTAGAATCACGATTTTCTACGATACACACTTCAGAGCGAGATGATACAACAATATTCGACATCGGAGAAGGTGAAATTTCCCTGAATTTATTTACGTGAAAATACATTAGCAGATACTCCTATTCATTAAAATATTTTCACACACATAATATATAATAGAAATTTTAAACTAGTGGTGGTACGTCACACTTTTTCTCTCATTACTTTTCTCCTTTTACAATTTTTGATAATTCAGAGAGTTTAACGAATTAGATCTGTAATATTTATTAAAGTGTACCTTGCCCTATTCGAAAAAAAAAAAACTTGGAGCCGTATTTGATAAAGTATATATTTCAAAAATGCATTATTTTCACCCGCAATTAGGCGTACAGTTTACGAAATATTGAAAAATTCTCATATTTTTGAAAAATTATATATCACCCTATTTAAAGATATATCTTTCAAGAACATATTTCATTTTAAAAAATCTTCAATATTGTAGTTATACGAAGAAAACACAAATTTTGAACTTTTTCTATTTTTGGAAAGTCAGATTATAATAAAAATAGCACCTATGCTTTTTTATAAAAATAGCACCTACGCTTTTTTCTGTGTCCTATGGTATATTCGAGAAAAAAATTTCAAAAAATTGAAGTCTAAAAAAATCGAAAATGTCGCTAGGGATTCATGAAAAGAACCCCTGATAATCAAAATACCCATTTCAAATTCTTAGGGCCTCGAGCTCCGCCAGATCAATCGGGGAATATCAATTTCAGTGAAAATGATTTGAAAGATTTAGGTGTAAGTGTTGACCATAGACGGACGGACGGACGGACGGATGAACAGGTGCACATGAGATACGTACGGACAGACTGACGGACTGACAGACACAGAGACAGAAAGCAGACAGACGGAGGGACATACGGAGAGACAGAGGGACGGACGGAAGGGCGGAATGGAGGCCACATTCGTAACCGGAAGCAACCCGCTCCCACACAGGTGCAACGCTGGAGAGCGGCGGCGCAGCGGCTGAGCGCCGGGGGTTGGCGGGCGCCGCTTCCGAGCGGGGTGTAGCCACGGTGCGAGCCCCGGACGTGCCCGCCTAGGCCCAGCCATGCGCCGGACCACGACATGGGCCTTTTTATTTACGCAATTTGCGAGGACGATTTTGCGGAAAATGAGCTTTTTAAATAAAATATTTTTACTCTACCTTAGTTTACTTTGCATGCAATTCTTGATAGCGTCTATAATTACGATTATTGGTCATAAAATGTCAAATTTCATATTTGTGTAGCTACTTCAAATATATCTGAGAAAGCAGTTTTTTTTGCAATTTGGTAAATGACGTTATCTCGGTAAAAATCATTATCTTCATGGGACGTTTATTTACCTTAAAAAATACATTGATGGTGAGTGCACTCTGCCGGGCCAGCACTCTAACAAATGCGGCACGGATCGCATGCAACCTTTTTTCCTCAACCTTGTCCCCTCCCTTCCCCTTTCACTTAGGTGATTTTGCAAGATTTGGTGTACGCAGGAAACCCTAATTCTGAGGAGTGTTCTTTTTAGGAGAAAAACATCACAAACATAAGTGATTTCCTTCCAAGAGTAAATGAAAACATGTCCTGGAAGTGCCAGGAATGTATTCTCATTGGCAACACAGTCATTCCCTGTCCTTCCAGTTCGTTACCTTGAACTGCAGCTATGTTTAAATCGGAGTGTAAGTTTTTATCACTGTATAAAACAATTATTGAACGGAAATAAAACTTGAAGTATGAAAACTGAATTATGTGGAATTTGCAATAGAGGAGATTTGAAACTATAGTAACGAGAGATTGGAATTTCAGGAAAGTAACGAGATATTTTCGTCGATACCCACGAAATGAGACATACCTTCCAAATTGTCATTTCGCATAAGCACGAGAAGAGTTGCGGAGCCGTTCATTTTGCTGATTGATTGATTTTTTCGCATTTCCGAGCGCGTCAACTGCTTCGGTCATTAGTCCCATTAGTGTAGTGCATGTTTTGTGTCTAATGGTCATTAGTCCCATTAGTGTAGTGCATGCCCTAACCAGGACTCTCCCAACAGGGGGGGCATCGCCCCAGCCGGGACAAGCTCTAAGCTCCCGACCGGTCTCCCGGAATACGTGGTAGTGTATTGCATGTTAGTGTAAGTGAGTGTGTAAGGGGAGAAGATAGGAAGATAGGACAAGGAAGAGGAAGGACAGATCGCGCGCGGTCCGTGGCCCGTTAGGGTACTGCTCCGGCATTTGCCTGGTGTTGATCGGAGAAACCACGGAAAACTACCGATCAGAGCAGCCGGCCGCTAGAATTCTCCTCCAAACAGCGACTGAATTCGACCTGTGTCGAAAATCCTGTCGCCGTCAGGACTCGAACCTAGGACCTCCCGGTCAGAGGCGCTGCAGTGACATCAGTTGATGCACTGAGCTACCGCTCCCGGTAGTATTTTATTTTATCTACCGGCTTACGCTACACGCCTCTAACCTAACTTTAAGAAATTTCCAGAAATGTTTAATCATAGTTTTTTACTTAACTAGCATGTGATGCGTTTTCAGAGGTGTCACTTATATTGTGCTGTGACAATACAAGAGAACCGAAATAAACTAGAAACTAGAAAGTAGACACCCAATGAGAGCGACGAGCATCATTGAATTGAATTGAAACAAATGACACCCAATGAGAGAGATGAGCATCATTGAATTGAATTGAAAAAATGACACCCAATGAGAGCAATGAGCATCATTGAATTGAATTTATAAAAATGACATCCAATGAGAGCGAGGAGCATCATTGAATTGAATTGCAACAAATGACACCCAATGAGAGAGATGAGCATCATTGAATTGAATTTATAAAAATGACATCCAATGAGAGCGAGGAGCATCATTGAATTGAATTTATAAAAATGACATCCAATGAGAGCGAGGAGCATCATTGAATTGAATTTATAAAAATGACACGCAATGAGAGCAATGAGCATCATTGAATTGAATTTATAAAAATGACACTCAATGAGAGCAATGAGCATCATTGAATGGAATTTATAAAAATGACACCCAATGAGAGCAATGAGCATTATTGAATTGAATTTATAAAAATGACATCCAATGAGAGCGAGGAGCATCATTGAATTGAATTGAAAAAAAGGACACCCAATCAGAGCAATGAGCATCATTGAATTGAATTTATAAAAATGACATCCAATGAGAGCGATGAGCATCATTGAATTGAATTTATAAAAATGACACTCAATGAGAGCAATGAGCATCATTGAATGGAATTTATAAAATTGACACCCAATGAGAGCAATGAGCATCATTGAATTGAATTTATAAAAATGACATCCAATGAGAGCGAGGAGCATCATTGAATTGAATTTATAAAAATGACACCCAATGAGAGCAATGAGCATCATTGAATTGAATTTATAAAAATGACATCCAATGAGAGCGAGGAGCATCATTGAATTGAATTGAAAAAAATGACACCCAATGAGAGCAATGAGCATCATTGAATTGAATTTATAAAAATGACATGGCAGGCAATGAAACATATTATAGATTGATTATAAAAATGACATCCAATGAGAGCGAGGAGCATCATTGAATTGAATTTATAAAAATGACACCCAATGAGAGCAATGAGCATCATTGAATTGAATTTATAAAAATGACACCCAATGAGAGCAATGAGCATCATTGAATTGAATTTATAAAAATGACATCCAATGAGAGCGAGGAGCATCATTGAATTGAATTTATAAAAATGACACCCAATGAGAGCAATGAGCATCATTGAATTGAATTTATAAAAATGACACCCAATGAGAGCAATGAGCATCATTGAATTGAATTTATAAAAATGACATCCAATGAGAGCGAGGAGCATCATTGAATTGAATTTATAAAAATGACACCCAATGAGAGCAATGAGCATCATTGAATTGAATTTATAAAAATGACATCCAATGAGAGCGAGGAGCATCATTGAATTGAATTTATAAAAATGACACCCAATGAGAGCAATGAAGCATCATTGTTAACACATCAATAAGTGGGCATCATTGAATTAATTGAAAAAATGACACCCAATGAGTAATGAGCATCATTGAATTGAATTTATAAAAATGACATCCAATGAGAGCGATGAGCATCATTGAATTGAATTGAAAAAATGAACCCAATGAGAGCGAGGAGCATCATTGAATTGAATTTATAAAAATGACACCCCATGAGAGCGAAGTGCATCATTGAATTGAATTAAAAAATGACACACAATGAGAGCGAGGAGCAAGACAAGACTAAAGCGAGCCAGCTGAGGTCCAAGTGATGCATGGGCGGCCGGGGCGTGACGGAGCGCGTCGCGGCGCCGGGGGTCAAGTGAGGCGGGTGGGCGGGGCCACAGGAGGGCGCGTGGCCGGGGCGTCGCGACGCGGGCGCAAACACACGCGCGGGGCCGTGTGTGTATCTTGCGGCGCGTCGGTCAATACGGCGCCTAATCAGATATTCTAATTAGGACCCTGCCCGGCCCGGCCCGCGCCAGACGCCCCGCGCGCGCTCTCATCTGTCACGGGGCGCGAGGTGCGAGGAGTGGGGGGAGTGGTGGGGGGAGAGGCGGAGAGGCGGCGCCGCGAGCGGTGCAGGCGGGCAGCACGGTGCTGGGAACACAGGATTTACGGGGAGGGCACTGGGATGTGACAATGGTTTCCCGGACGGGAGCACTCAAAGGGACACCGTGTGACCCCCCTCTCTCCCTCTACATTTCCCTTTTGAAGAGTAACACTTAAAATATCGCAATTCTATGTTCACGCACTGGAATACGTATTGTCTTATGTTGTGTATGTACAATCAATGTTTGTTCGTATTTTCCGCGCTACCGTGCCGTTCATCCGATTGAGATAAAATGTTGGAAACTTAATGCCTCTACTTGCGCCAAGAATATGCGCACAGTACGATGGGAATGTGCGGATGTCTGTGGCACATAGACGCGCGTTGGTTATGTCATGCATTTATGCTGACTCAAACGCCCCTGAACAGACGCTCGAAGCAACCCGCAACACCTTCAAGTATTAAGCGCGTCCTCGTTGCATATTCTGCCCCGGTGATTGTCAAATTTCGGCCGGAATTATTACTTGAACGTTATTTCCGACAAGTAAATCAAATTTCTCCGAGACAGTGTCATTGCGAATGCATTCCCAAACTCGAGGGAGAACTTGAAACATTAGAATACTTGACAACTATGTCTAAACCAGGACTTAGAACATACCCATATTCGGGCGACTCTTTCTGCTATTAAAATTTTTGCAGAGCGGAGCGTAAAACGTGATTAACAATCTCCTGATCACTAGCGTGAGAATACATTACAATAGCGAAGTATTGCCGGGTCCACTGGTGTAGTATATCATCCATTTAGAAACTGTTAAATTTAACACATTGCTAAATTTGCATGGCTATTAATATTTTTATTATTTCATTGAATGGAAATTACTATTTCCTGATTATGATCATTGTTATCCTGAATATTCTATGAATCTCTTCCGGTTTAAAACAAAGTTAGTTTGGAAACAGACGGTTCAAGGAGAAGTCAATTCTACTCTTTAATAATATTGTATTTTTTGGATACTTATTCTAGCAATAAAACATACTGTTAGGAGTTTTATTATTATCAGCAGGTTTGCTACTCTAGGGGAAGAAATGTTTCGAATCAGCGAGTTATTGAATGTATTAGAGAAAAGCGTTCTTTTCAGTTAAATATGATAATACAGGGGTTGAAGGACGTAGGTACAGCATTGGACCACATTTTATAAACCCCATTCTCAAGTTTCAAGAAAATTCATTAATACCATTGGAAACAATTACACAATCAACTATAGGACCGCAGATGTAACAAGTGACTGTTAAAATTAGTGTCTTTAAATAAACCTGCATGAGATTTATGATCCAACTAAGTTTTTTACATTTGTATTACGTTAAATTAATTTTGCTAAAACGGGTAATATTTTCTTATTCGTATTTGCACAATAATTAGCTTTTTCCGCTTACATGATTTTCCTTTTCCAAATTAACGTGCAAAATCTGAAAGTGCTATAAACTAAATCTCCTTCACTTCCTCTTTAAATGATTACAGACTCCAGGGAAAATTCCTTTAATTAGATGTATACACACACAAATGGCGTAAATGAAAATGTTCATTAGAATTATATTTACATTTCTTGATGAGAGGGTATGAAAAAAATGAGCACGCAAAGAAAAATCATAACCTGAGAAATGGAAACTACAAACACCTTTTAACTGAACTAAGGTCATCTCTTACGCTTAATTAAAAAATAATTTAACGTTATTTTCTAATAAATAAATGTTTTCATTATCAGGACAATAGAAAAGTATATTTCGGAAAGAGAATCTTGAAAATCTTGATACAAAATTTGCTAACAATTTTTCATCACAATTTCCCCATCTTTTTTGAAAGAGATAAGAAAAACTTTCAGCATCGCACAAGAAACAAACTACATCGATAGGAAAGTGAAAAGTGGATAATAAATACACGCACTTTAAAGAAAACGCATCTACGCCACGTGAAACTCCAACGCAGCGCCAATAGTCTCCAACATTCGGGTAAGTTAGGCATATAAGCGAAACTTTTCCCTGAAAGGGTGCGGGGTGTAAAATCGGACTTTAAACGTGTTCCTCCAGGCACCTAAATTTAGGCAAATAGATGCAGACCTATTTATAGGCGAAGGAAATTGCGTCATGAATACAAAGTGCGATCAGAAGCAGCGGCTACGGAGCAGAGGCGGTCGAGCAGCGCAGCTCGCCGGCGCCGCGGGGCAACATAATCATCAGCGCAGGTATCGCGAGCGCTGGCCCCGGGAGCTGGCGAAGCGGCCCTGGGCGACGGGGAGGGGATCGCAGAAGACCGAGAATGCGCTGTCTAGCCACGCACCAACTGATGAGACGAGGCAAAGCACCAGCAAAGAGAACTTCATCACGAATTATAGAGGAAGATCGGATTACGTCATTATGGTTTGATTAAAATAAGTTTTTTTTATTGATTTGTGATTGCGGGCGCATCAACGACTAAGGCCATTAGTCCCGTAAGCGTAGTGCGTTTTTCCACTTTGGAAGGGGGTTGTAATATACCCCCGCTTGATGGTGGCATTCGGCGCCTAACCCATCTGTCGCCAAGCGGGGTTTTCCCCAACCAGGTATCTCCCACCATCTGGTCACCGCCCCAAACCGACACAAGCTCTAAGCTTTTGACCGGCATCCCGACGTGTGGTAGTGTAGGGTATGTAAGTGTACGTTTGTGTAAAGGGTGAGGATACGACAAGGATTGTCCATTTGTTAGTGTACTGCTCCAGCATTTGCCTGGTATTGATCGGAGAAACCACGTAAAACTACCGATCAGAACAGCCGGCCGCTAGAATTCTCCTTCAGAAGGCGACTGGATTCGACCTGGCTGACTAGCTAGTGTCGAGAATCCTGCCACCGTCGGGATTCGAACCTAGGACCTCCCGGTCAGAGGCACTGCAGCGACATCAGATGATGCCTTGAGCCACCTCTTTGTACAAATACGTTGGTGACTGACAGTTGTGTGTGATGAAAGACGCCTCTCCCGATTCCATGGAAGCTGCCAATCAGAGAGTGAAAAGAAGTCGAGTCATCTCGCTGAGTTGCTACCGACGAGCTGGAAGCACATGAGCATCGTGCAGCGAATCTTCACTCCTGCCGTCCACGTTTCTATCTTTGCATTCTATTCTTTGTTGTGACAAGTTTTGTTGAGACTAGTCTTTCCACAGCAAGGGGTTGGTTCATTATATGAGTATATCATTTGGTTACGTTTATAAGTATATATTTTAACTGTTTATTTTCTTGTCCTGGGAACAGGCGCCCAGTGGTAATAAATCTGGCAACGTCTTTGCATTTTTGCAACTGTCCATCACCAACTCCTTTTAATAGGACTATAACTACAAGTACAGTTAATTCAGTAGATCCAGTTTGAAAAACCACAGATCTGATCCCTCCCAAATGAAGCGCGTATTTCCAAGTGATATTTCCGGTTTTCCTAGATTTACGCATTACTACATTTTTAAGAGCTTCTCTATCGTGCTGCCATATATTTTGTTAAATATGAGCTATTTTCTGTTACAGTATCCTAAAACCGTTGAATCTAATCTTGCATTTAAAGACTTTCTCTTTATGAAAAATTATATTTCTTAGAGATACATCACTTTGGAAATAAACTTATTTTATTATTTTAGGTTTACAAGGCATATCTATGCGTCAGATCGCTATGTTGTACTTTGGTTGCTTGGTATATTGAATAAAGCAAAATGAAAAGTGCAATGAGTTGTAGTTGGCGAAAGTATGTGGCCAATTCAAACACCCGCCATGCCGTAGGCAGCCGCTAGCAAGAAATGCCAAGAGAAGTGGGTTGGCGGTGGCAGGGGCAGCGTATCGCCCGGCTCAATAAGGCCGGCGGAGGGCGGAGTCGCCCCCACTCGCGGGACGCGCCCGGGGCGAGCGGCGGACGAGGCGGGCGCTCTGTTGGGGGCCCCTAGAGGGCGGAGCGGGCAAGGGGCAGCGGGGCGGAGCGGAGCGATGGGGTGGGGTGGGACCGGGCGGCGCAGAGCAGGGTGAGGAGCTGGACTCCTATAGGGTGGAGCGGGGAGCGGCGAGACAGGCTAAGGAGGAGTGGAGCGGGGTGTTACGCTGTGGCGCCTAGAGGGTGGAGAGGGGAAGGGGGAGTGGGGCGGGGTGGAGCGGTGAGGGGCGGCGTGGGGCGGGGCGGGCCGCTGTGCTGGAGACGCCCAGAGGGCGGAGCGGAGCAGAGTAGGGTATGAGAAGTGCAGCGGGGCGGGGCGGAGCAGAGCGCTGTGCTGCGGGCCCCTAGGGGGCGGGGCGGGGCGGGGCGGGGCGGCCGGACTGAGGAAGGTCGATCTGAGGTGGCGCAGGTGACTGCGATTGGATTCGACGGGGCGCCTGCGAGACTCACCTTAGCTCCGCGCAGTCGGCGAAATCGTCCCGCGTCAGCAGCAGGCGGCAGCTCGCCAGCGCGTCGAACCCGAAGGGCGCGGGCCCCGTTTGCTCGCAGCCGCCGTTCTTCCCGACTGGAACACGGGAACCCACACTTAACAAGGCGGAGATTCACCATCACGAAAAACAAGCAGCTATTCACTGTGAGGACAAGGATTTGATATCAGAACGTAATGAATGCTGCTCTTCCTCTTTATTCACTACATTTTTCTAAAAATTTTCTACGAAACTAAAATGCCAGTTCTCTCAGCATACTCGGCTCGTGAATTCGCTTCACATTTCCTAAGGAGAAATTTCAACAAACCCGTAACTCTGACATTATTAGACAGCGACTAGTAAAATCAGTTACTTTTAGCGCATTCACGGCGCGCTAAAATTCAATTTTTAGCACTAGGGCGAAAAGTGAGACCTAGGTCTAATGTTCATATTAAATTGTGAATGCAATAAAGAAAACAAAATACTTTTCTCTGATCAGCTAGAACTGATCTTGAATTTAAAAAAACGAGAGTAAAGTTGTCTAAAAATAGTGTAAGATACACGCGGTAAAAGTTAGGTTACTTGTCACTTTTACCACTCTTGTCGTAAATTACTTACGAATAACCGGAAAGAGAAACACACACTGTTTTGTTGCTCTATTCTGCTGCCTCGAAAGTCCAATGAAATAAATAAACAAAAGTTAATATAGAATATAATCTTAAGAATATGCATATTATTTTATAATTTTTCAGGACGTTAGAAGGTGTACCAAATAGTGTCCATTTTCAAACAATGAAGAGTAATTGTTGGGTATCAATGAAATCTGAATTATACAGATGTCTCAAAATAAAAGTTACAATCTTCTCGACCAAATATATGGGTGAAAGGATAGTAATTTACTTTATAAGACGAGAAATTTGATGTTTCCGGGACTAGACGTAATAGTTTTCGCAGGAGGTTAATAGTTCGAGTCTAGTAATCCCCTCGTGTCAGAAAGTCATTTTTGCCGTGTGATTTACAATAAGTTTTTCGAGACCTCAATTTCATGATAAGTATCCGTGTGATATACAAATTTAATTAAAGATCATAAGCCGATATTAGGTATTTTTCTATTTAAGGGGTTGGTTCTTACTGTTGTAATTTCAGTACTAGTACGGAATGTAATTTCAGTGTTTTATGTACCATTCGGTACTTTCCAGGCCCGGATGTGAAAGTACTTTCAGTATTTCCAGTCTGATGTTGAAAAAGGTTGAACTTCCATGTTCAAATACTGTGTAAATATGCGTCATTTCCTATACAATATCGAATGAAATAATATATTGCGAATGGACATATCGTTGAACATTTAATACAGCGATATTATTGTATGTATTTAATATAGCGACATTTGGCCCTGATAGCCAGGCAACTCCTCATGCACTGCAGCTGTGCGGCAGACACACGACATCTCTTTCAATTCGTCGATCTGTGACGCCGCAGAAGGTGGCTCAGGGCATCAACTGATGTCACTGCAGTGCATCTGACTTTGAGACTTTAGAGTTCGACTACCGACGGTGTCAAAATTTCCTTTCACCTCTTATCATCACCATATCGTTTCATCTTCATAGTTACCACACCGTTAACTCCAATAGTGGTGGTACCGGTAGCGGTAGCTCAGTGCATCAACTGATGTCACTCCAGCGCCTCTGACCGGGAGGTCCTAGGTTCGAATCCTGACGGCGGCAGGATTTTCGACGCTAGGTCGAATTCTGTCGCTGTCTGGAGGAGAATTCTAGCGACCGGCTGTTCTGATCGGTAGTTTTCCGTGGTTTCTCCGATCAACACCAGGCGAATGCCGGAACAGGACCCTAACAAACGGGCCACGGACCGCGCGCGATCTTTCCTTCCTCTTCCTTGTCCTACCCTCTCCCTTCACACTTACACTACTACATGCACTACACTATCACATATTCCGGGAGATCGGTCGGGAGCTTAGAGCTTGTTCCGGCTGGAGCGGTGCCCCGCTGGTGTGAGAATCCCGGTTAGGGGGAAACCCCACTAGCCGACGGTAGGTTGGCGCCGGATCTCGCCATCCAGCGGCCAATGATCACCGCCATCTCCCGAAAAACCATGCACTACACTCACGGGATTAATGACGAAAGCAGTTCACGCGCCCAGAAACAAAAAAATCAATCAATCAATCCAATAGTAGTCGCTAGTTGTTGACCTTACCTTAAAAAAATGGCCGCCATTTGTACACCAGGTACAATAAAAACAAATTAAAGATGTTTTGAACAGTCAAAACATAAGGAATTTTATTTACAAAATATAATTTTTTCGATTTGGTCGAACGACCAATTTATTAAAATCAGGACCACTTAAAGTGGTGACCCTTATGCTTTATTTATAATTTTAAAATATACAAGCCATTTTGAAAAAAAGGTGACAAACCATATTTAACTAAACTGTCTTCGCGACATTGAGATTGTCACACAGAGAAGCCTAACATAACATGTTCCAAACAAGGTATAAATACTAACTTCTGTTGAAAGCTACTGGACAGCTTTATGGACACAACAAAATTGAAAACTATGCAGTAACAATGTACTCTTCAACATGCGTCATGACGATGGTGATGAATAACACCCAAAACTCTAGAAGAGACAAATTGCCAGAGCCAGGTGTGATGTATGGCTTTATTTGGGTTTTGGAAGTACGTGCAAAAACCCACAACGCGAGGAGAATATGGGTTTTATGTAGAGGGGAATCTAACACGTTTCCGGGTGGAGATTCAGTTCATTATGCTTCTTAAAGACGTGGTACAGTTACTGCAATGTTTTTAATCTATTCTATTGACTTATGAAATTATTGTTGTGGCAATTACATCACGTAAACTTTAATGTTTTAGGTTCTCTTTTCCTACTTACGGAAAGGCTTAATTTTGCACATATCATTCCGATGGGGACGTGTAGACTTTTGACACCCAGAGCTATCATTTCTCTTGTAATGAATAAAGAAATATAACTATACGTAACATCAGTGTTGTAAATATCTCTTTTTAGTGATTTTTGTACAATTTATATGCATTATAACGATCATTTGTCGCATATTATAAATTTTCCTGAAACATAATAACTTGTGGAACGAGCAGTTGGGCTCTGAAGAACCAATGCCATGAAATTCCCATTAACATTTTTCTTTTCTTTTTTAAGATCGCTTTTTAAATGCTTGATCATATAGCGACCTCTGGAATTTTTATTATTGGGTAACATTAAGGGTGACATATAAGGACAACTTGAAAACACACAAACATCCATGCCCGGGGGGGGGGGGATTCCAACCCGCGACCCTTAGAGCCGAAGCAGCCAGGGCTCACCAGCCTTTAAAACAACCTCAGCTATCCAGTTCGGTTTCAATTCATTGTTATTTTGAATTCATAGCTTTAGGTGTTTTTCTCACAAATATAGTGTTTTTGGTGGAAATATAAAAAGTTATCGAAGCGTATTTTGTATGTATTTTTTAAAAGACTACACATTCTCATTGCTGGGAGCTTGCATTCGAAACTACGTGCTTCTAATATTTTGTATTTTCATTTCCTTTTTTCATGTATCTTCCTTCAACATTTGTGTTGTAACGCGAACGAGTTGTAAGTTAACATTTTTATTTTTTATTGATACGTTATTGCTTGTTATTGTATTCGTTATGGAGCTCGAAACGCATTGCATAACACCTTGATGGAGAGGATCGTGTAATATGAAAATAGTTGAATGTTCTCTTATGTTCTTTTATGGAGGGAATTAAGAAAGGGGACATATGGGAGGAAAGTATGAAAAGAAAAACGGGGTCAAATTAACATGTAACATTAACAAATTAACATAAGTAAATAAGTAAATTTGAATAATTAAAATTACGTAAAAAATAAGCTCTTGTTATTCAACTGACGTTCACTAGTTCGAACGATCTCAGGTGTAAAAATGTCAAAGTTCGAGACAAAGGCCATCGGGCTTTTTGAAGCCACTCGATTGTTAGAACCCTTATAACACATTATATGAATCGAATGGATATAAAATCACAGGAATTACGAAAAAGAGAAATATTACTGAAAATTGCTACCGGATTATGTGAAACTTTCATTCAGCTCCGAGTGATCTGCCACCTGAAATAGCATATATCCATGAAAATATGAATAACAGTTGAATTCAGAAAACTATTTTAACCATGTTCAATTTCATTGTAACAAAATTTTCAAAAACGTTTTTCGTATCCTCACTTCAAAACCCGTATTTGGCAGAGCATTTATACACCACAAAGGTGAGCTTTGGCGGTCTAGGCCAAGAATGAATTTTAGAGGACGATTACCATGGCAACGTCAAGTAAACAAGACAATATATTACCCGCGCAACTTTTCTTGAACGATGACTTTACTTCCTCCTCTCTACAGTAATAAACAGTTGAAGACCAAAGCTCGCAGCGAGCACTGATGACAACATTCCAAACACATCTTCATTGGCGCGAAAGAAAATATATTTACTGTTGAAACCAAGAACTTCTGGTCGTATTTTTCTAAATAATATCTAAAGAAATGGCCAAAGCAGATCCATTGCAGGAGATACCTCGAACTCCTGGGAAAATTAGAACTCAAATTAATGAGAAAGTTGCAAAGACATGACTGATATTCCAGAGATTGTCATTGCTTCATAAAATCTAGTGGCCGATGTCGTAACTAATACCCCAACTCTACCCGCATTTCTCCAAGCCATCGTTCAAGAAAAATGCGTGATTAATACAAATGCTCTGTTGACACATTGTGATACTGCCCGATATCTATGTTGTCTTTTATTCCTAGGACTGAATTTAGCATTGAATATTTGCTCCATAATGTTGACGGTTTCACTGTCTGAGACTATTGTACAAATAAAGTTATTTATTTTACCCAATTAAATTAGCTTTGAACGGTTTTCTAGCAGTAAAGCTCAGGAAAAATAGATCCAATGTATAGAATGTAAGAAGAGCGTTCATGAATTGTGTACACCTGAACCATATAATTTTTATACATGTCGAAATTGTGAGAGTGTGCTCGAAAGTGACTAGGCTCATGTCAGACATCTTCTTAAATATTGCCTTAAATTACTATTTTTGTGTCTAAAATCTTTCATACGTATTATTGCTTTATCGATAACATTGTTTGATTGTTCTTTCCTTAATACTCATTTTTCTCCATACCAATTAGTGTCTATTTCTTCATCCAAACTAACCAACCCCAATGTTTGTGATAGCCAACCCGGAGTCGGGGAAGGTTGTCTAAAAAAATTTCTCTGACAGAACGTGTTTTCTGTCTACCCAAATCACATATTCCCTCAAATTTGGGAGGGGTGTAGCCAAGGGTTCATTTTACGTGATGCATTAACAACAGAAACTGTAAACACAGTCTCATCAAAAATCCAAAATGTAAAATTGTCACAATAAGACCGGGTCTCCCCTACTATGTATTAAGATCAATAACATGTCAGCTTTAAACCCAAGTCATTACATAATTGTATTTCATACCATTAAGCTATTAATAAACTAATCTCATAAATTAATATGGAATATTTAAACAACAATAATTTTGTAATTGACACTAGTCAATGTGATACACGTTTGGATTTAAATGATTGAGTGGATGGTATATTAGGTCTCAAAATATTAAATGGCAATATTAGAAGCTTATCAAAATAGTCTTAAATTATGTGTAAATACTCTAGTCAGTAAACTGTATATTACTGTTTGCACAGAGACATTCAAAATTGAATACACACAAGTTTGAATTTGATGAATATGATTTATTTTGTGTTAACGAATTAAATAAGAACGAAGGTACATTCACATATACTGAAAAAATGCGTAAACCATGATAATTCTATTGGTCAAATTAGTGATGTTAATTCTGGTTTTATTAAAATTGAACTGTAATCGTCTTTTTATGTATCTCATTTCATCATATTATTGAAATTTATTGGCCATCTACAAATACATTTACAAAATCAGTCGCATAAAAATAATATTATTATAAAAAATATAATTTTCTGGGACATGGATATTTTTTATGTAAAGATAGCCACTAGGAGTTATGAAAATATCCTGTTAATTACATAATGCTTTATTAAACTAAAAAAATAAAGATGTCTTCTACATCAAGTAACCAAGCAAATTAAATAAATAAAATACAAATGATAGGAACATTATTATTACATAAAGGTTGATGGATAAGATGTTGAAGGTCTGATTGATACTGGAAGCTCTGAGAGTTTCGTATGTGATAATTTTGTTTTAAAATTTAATATACGAAAATATCCAACAACTAGTAAAGATTTGATGACATCGTCGTCTTTGACCGCCTGTAAAAGCCTATTGTAAGGTGAAGTTACAGATTTTCTATTTGTTAGCAATAGAGAAAAATCAAATCTGTTTGTTCGTTTACCAGCGGCAGCGATGGTGTAACGGTTAGCGTATCGGACTGTTATTCCCAAGTTTGCGGGTTCGAACCCGATCGAAGCCGTGGGTTTTTAAGGGCGAAAAAATCCTTCGTACGCCTTCCTTCGGAGGGGAAGTAAAGCCGGCTGTCCCAAGTTAGTAGATTAACTGCATGTAAAAGATCCTCAAGCCTAAATGACGCCTCTGAGCTAAATTCAAATCGCCTGTTTCGTCGCCCAAGTAATACCTTCTTTCTCCCATGGTTGGTGAAAGGAGCGTAGCGGAATTTGCGTGGTCAGACGGAAGAGCAGGCCTCATGGCCTGAGTCTCGCCACGTAAAATAAGGCAAATTCAATTCAATTACAAATAAGTTTGCTATAATTCGGCAATGAAAATATCTAGTTTTGGAAATGTTAATCTCTCGCTTTTTTAAATTTATTATTATTATTATTATTATTATTATTATTATTATTATTATTATTAATATTATTATTTTCATCTTCCAACTATTAATAGTTTAATTGTTGGGAAGGGATTCTGAAACTCAAGAAAGCGTGCGCAGATGATTTTCTCCCCCATACGTCACATACAGTTTTTGACTGTTTTTGACTAAATAAATTAATAAATAAATAAATAAATAAATAAATAGTCGTCATTATAAAGAAGAAGAACGATTTATTCTATCTGAAATCATTAAATTATTGGAGGCTAGTGTGATTGAACAGAACTAATCTCTCTGAAGAGCTCGAGTTCTTGTTGTAAATGGGACACATCGAAAACGCATGAATGTAGACTATTCTCAGACAGTTCATGTTAGATGCTTACACTAGACCATCAATTGAAAAGTTAGTATCTGAAGTAGCTGTCAATAATGTGCATAGTACAATTGACCTAAAAGGTGCTTATTATCAAATATCATTTCCAGACGAAGAGAAGCCACACACAGCCTTTGAAGCGTGTGGAAAACTGGCAATTCAAAACAATTCCAAGGGGTGTATCTAATGTTGTAGCAGCTTTCCACAGAAAAATTGATGAGATTATAAAAATTGAATGATTGGAGGGAGTAAATGCATATCTAGATGATGTTATTGTTAGCGGGAAAGATGAGAAAGAACTTGACAGGAATTTGAACCGATTCTTAGAAGTATGTGAAAAGTACAATCTCACTCTAAACAAAGAGAAATCAAAATTTTGTCTCAAATCTGTACGACTATTAAGCTACTTAATTGAAAATAACACATGGCAGATCCTGATCGTCTGAAATCCTCACTGGATAATTCCTTACTGGACTGGAAGGATATCTGACAGCAATTGAAACTAAGGACGAAGATAAGTTAACAGTTCTCTTCAATTACGTAGGTTATGCTATTGACGACTTAATTTATAACTAAACTCCGTGGTTTCCGGAGAAATATTGTAGAACTTCATTATTATTTAATATAACAGGAGGAAAAGAAATACTCTTCCACAAACAAGTTTATTAACAAACTATTCGTCAGTTACAGCAGACATGTTTGGAAGCTTTTTAAACCGGCGAGGGAGGTTTTTTAAACCTCGAAACATGTCTGCTGCAATTGACGAATAATTTGTTAACAAATTTCTTTGTGGAAGATTATTTCCTTTCCTCCCATTATATTATACAATATTATGTAACTGTTAAACATGCGCTTCTGCTACACTTAAACTCGACTCATTATATGATAAACATTAGAACGAGATTTTTTCCAAGACATTCTTTTATAGGCTATCTCATTACAAGACGACAACGTGATGAGACTGTGGACTAATATAAACTGACATTACACTTATTAAGTAAATAATGTTAATTTAAAGAAGTTACAGCTGATCTTAATACATTGTTAAACGCCTTTCAATAATAACTTATTCTTTACTCAGCATCCGATAAGCTTTTTCCACCCATGTCTCTGGGGTTTTGAAAGGGGTTAATAAAGAAGGTGCAATGCCGTAACCAGAATCACCTGAAAGCAAACTATTGGCGTAATGACGATTCATGATCTCGTATGTTGAAATTTTTCCATATCCTTGAGTCGTGCACTGAACCTAACCGCGATCTTTCCTCCAATTTTTCCAAAATTTCGCCGTCCAGATAAGTGCATTGGAAATTGTTATTAGTCATCTTTTTGTCAATTCTACAAGTTCTAGTCCTACATTTTGTAAATATGTTTAGACGCTACTCGCGCTGTTGGTAGAGTTAAAAGTTTCGCTTCTCAAAGAAGACTTATTCTCGAAGAAGTGAAAATAAACTCTCCTTCCAACATTCTGATAGGAAGCCTTATTTACAGGTATTTAATATGTACACAATTGTGCGAAAGGATAATATTATTATTTCTCAAAAACACAGTGACAAATTGTGATATTGAAAATTTAGAAATAAATAATTCGAGTAATTTCCTGAATTCATTCCACGCAAAGTTGGTTATGTAATATAAGTACGTGTTTTACTTCATACTCCACTTCCATGCAACCAATAATATGATAACAATTTCATTACTATTCGAATAACAGAGATTTAATCATCCGATGCCTTACTCCAGAACTTTCACGTCATCATTTCTCCGAAGTCCAATAACTTCTATCTAATCAACTTCAGCTGAACTGGGACCCCGGAGAGACAGGGGCGCATTGCAAATGTCGCCAAATCTCATCAAAGAGAGCTGGAGCAGCCGGAGGACGAGTCGCCGAGGGGGCGGGGCAGGGGGAGCGATGGCGTTAAGCCGTTTACAGCCGCACCCAGCGGCCGCCAGAAGCCAAGACTTGCCGGCGGCGCGCCTTCGCGCCGTATACGGGGGCCGTTAAATATTAATATAAGCCGAACGGCCCGCTATAACGCTCCTCCATTACCCGCTTTAAGGGCATGGGCACAAATGCTGCGAATACGCGACTCTCCTTAATGGAGTTTATGCGTTTCAGCAACTGGTGCGGTTGTTAGCGCATTCGAGAGGAAGTAGTCGCTCTCGTGTTGCGCCCTCTGCGAAACTAACTAGCCGGAAACGCCACGGCACTACTCCAAGTTGAAGGAAATTGCTTCTGGAAAATTCATATCCAAGCGTCGGGAACAACCTGCATATAGGACGAGTTAGATTCTGCTGATCTCTCACGAAAATGCTCATCACAAAACGTGATTACTATCAGACGAGTCCTCGGTTGGATTTCATGTGAACAACAAAAATTAAATCTCGCTGTTCTCAGAAGCGATCAATCTTCGATGAAAATCGTTTATCGAATGACTGAATGTGCGGTATTACGCAACGAAATGAAGAAGATTTTTTCAACTAGTCTCCTGTTGGGCACAAAAGAGTTAATTAAAAATTAATGCTGGCCAATTAATGGTTAAAAACCCAGGCCAGTGATGTCAACGAAATAGTAAGGCTCGCGCTACCGTGACATGCTACGAGCTTATCAGCCCAACTAATGTCGTGAAAGAAAACTATCAGTAAGCTCTCAGATTTCCTATAGCGATGGGGCAATTTGTGTACAAAAATGGAAGTAAAATAAATGTGTACAAGAATAAAAGTAAAAACGTTAACAAACATGCTCTTCAATTGATTTGTCTAACCACCTCCTAGTCGTATCTCATGAGTTTCACGTCCATTTTCAGTATAGCTCTCCAGTAACAAGCTCATGAATTGCCCTCAGTCATTTCATCGAGCCATTGCGATGGCAACTACCCAACTATCACTGACTTCCGGCGAATCCAGACATTCCGCTCTCGGCGGTAAGAACGCGACTTCTCATCCAATCCCGAGCAACCGCCGTTCTCGGCAAATGTTTGCTTCCTTTCACTGCGATTTTTCTTGATTGATGTTTCCGCGCCCGTCAACCGCTAAGGTCAATAGTCCCGTAAGTGAAGTACATGTTTACCTTGAGAGGTGGCAGTAATTCACAGTTGGTTTATGAGATCCGCGCGCCGATGTACCGTCGGCTAGTGGAAATTTCTCGGATCAGGTATCTCCCACTAGCAAGACACCGCTCCAGCGGAGACAAGCTTTAAGCCTCAGACCGGTGTCCCGGTATGTATGGTAGTGCGTTGCACGTTGCAATTGCACGTTAGTGTGTAAGTAAAGGGTAAATATAGGACAGGGAGGAGGAAGGAAAGATCGCGCGCGCTCCGTGGCCGTTTGTTAGGGTACTGCTCCGGCATTCGCCTGGCGTTGATGGGAGAAACCACGGAAAATTACCGATCAGAGCAGCCAGCCGCTAGAATTCTCCTTCAGACAGCGACTGAACTCGACCTAGCTATCTAGTTAATGTCGAAACTCCTGCAACTGTTGGGACTGAAACCTGGGACTTTCGGTCAGATTCACTGCAGTGACATTAGTTGATGCCTTGAGTCACCTCTCCCGGTCCGATACGCTGCTGTTAGGGGACCCCTGAATGTTCGACTCTTGACGAATAACAAGATCCACATTACTCGGGATTCGGCGGGCGCCGCACGGGATTCGCCGAATGCCGATTGTGAGGAGCCACCTTTAAACTATCATATTCTTATAACTGAAAATATATGCGATGATATAGTCACCCACGATCTCATTTCTTAGAGTGATAAAGTAGTCTATTAAACTACGATTCTTTACATTTTAAACAATGAAGAAAATCATTCGTCAGTAGTGCCCTCCTGTTCAGATTCCTGGTAGCTGACTCAGCTCTCACATCACGCGAAGTTGCCTACGCTAGGGTCGGAGACGCACAGGAATAAATCAATGCCATTTTGTAGAGTTTAATCCGTTCGAGCAATGTGTGACACTTCACAAATATTCTAATAATTAATTCACAATGACCATATGGTTATTGCGGTTCATTAACTGAATGTTCAGCTTGGTAGGATTATGCAACCAGAAATTATTTGTCCGAAAACGAATTTGATTCACATTCAATTATTTCAATTATAAATATAATTTACTTTATAGCTATAATAATATATTATGTGTTCATTAATGAAAATATTTTTCTAAAACTAACACTGCATGTTTTCTGATAATTTTCCTTGTATTAATTGCAGTGATTTTCACTCAATACTGACACTGCAATTCTTGGCCTTCTTAAATATCACCTTCAGTTCAGATTAGCGACAAAGCATACAATCTTCAAGACTTTTTCTAGAATTTACACGTTACATAGGAATGTCAACTCTCCCAGTTCCGAAACTAAAGGGTGAACTTAGGGCAGAAGAGAGCCAGAGTTTCGGGATCACATTTAATTCCAGAACAACTCACGATCTGGAGTTCACAGCATTGGCTCGGCTCGACTAGATTAGATTACATATGTTTTTTGGAGATGAAAAGGTATTCATTGCATCTGTACGTTTACCAGGATGTGTATAAGTATTAAATGTAAGTTACTTTTTACAATGAAAAAAAAACCCTCCATTGGTCATTCTAGTAATTAATTTTCGTCATAACTACCATATAAATATTCCAAATTAACACATTATCGAGCTATTCCATAATTATAAACTCGAAATTCTGTCCATGCAAAAGGCTATCCCATTGCCCCCGACCTCTGAAGTAAGCCCTTAGCCACCTTTCTGCGGCGTATGCGGCTTTACAATAGTTATCAAACGTCAAGAGAATCCTCGGCCTCCCAGTAGGCCGTAGATAGTTATCAAACAATGCACGATTGATCATACCGGGAGCGGTAGTTCAGTGCATCAACTGATGTCACTGCAGCGCCTTTGACCGGGAGGTTCTAGGTTTCAGTCCTGACACTAGCTTTTCAGCTAGGGCGAATTCAGTCGCTGTCTGGAGGAGAATTCTAGCGGCCGGCTGCTCTGATCGGTAGTTTTCCGTGGTTTCTCCGATCAACACCAGGCGAATGCCGGAGCAGTACCCTAACAAACGGGCCACGGACCGTGCGCGATCTGTCCTTCCTCTTCCTTGTCCTATCCTCTTCCCTTACATACACACACTAACATGCACTACACTACCACATATTCCGGGAGACCGGTCGGGAGCTTAGAGCTTGTCCCGGCTGGGACGGTGCCCCGCTGGTGGGAGAGTCCTGGTTAGGGGGAAACCCCAGTAGCCGACGGTAGATGGGGGAAACCCCAGTAGCCGACGGGAGGTCGGCGCCGGACCTCGTCATCCAGCGGGGGAAGATCACCGCCATCTTTCGAGAAAAAACATACACTACACTAACGGGAGTAATGACCAAAGCAATTGACGCGCCCGGAAACACGAAGAAACCAAACCAAACGAGTGATCATTGAGCCGCGCCCCAAGCTTTCAAGTAAACTCAAACGCTTCTGCAGGTGGTCAGGGTGCTTCCCGAAAGGAACCAAACAAAAGACGTTCAGCTCTCTCTTGCTTCGTAGATGATTTGTGCGTATAGGAATATGCTTCAATGTACAGTTATCTTCGTATCCTTTGCAACGCTTCACCCCACCTACATTCAAGGTCCTAATCTCCCGACACCTCACTATACTCCGGAGTTCGCGAGTTTCCGAAGCAATGTCCCGTCCCCTTTCCTGTCGATTATCCATTCTCTTCAGAGTGGGATTGGGACCCATTTCTTCATCGGTTTTCGGAGATAATTCACAGGCTCATGCCCGTCATTATTTTTGGGATTTTGGAAGCTGCTGACAGACTTTCATAGGACCCTCCCAGCTAAGATAGCCAATATCGGACAGTGGAGTTCTCTCTGGAGAGGATCGAGGTATCAAGGGCGATACTTGGTACTTGAGTCTGCATACGACGTGGATTGTTTTGTGGCATGGTATGCATGGCCAGTACACCCCTGAACCCAATTCTTCTCTTCTTCCCAAAACCTAGTATGTGAATATACAGGATATCTGCTGGGGGAAGTGCAATAGGCCAATGGCTGCTGGTGCAACAGCTGCTAGAGCGACCTAGAAGCAATCTGGACTTCCTACTTGTAACTCGGATTACAACAAATATAAATTGACAGATAAAATGCTCGTGTAATCACACCTCAGGTGTGACTTTCAGAGCCGCTTTCGCAACTGCTCCCCTGTGAGGAGAAACCCAACATCGTGAATGGTTTCATTGCGCAACCTTTGCCACCACTGCTGCCAACAATCCTTACTTTACCAGCAATAGACCTTCAAATATGTTTATTGCTCAATGTAATAAGCACAGGAATGATTATGAAGTAAAATAAAATATTATATATAAAACATTGGTACATATACCGAATCAAATTACACAAGGATGCAGTCTTTAATGTCCTTAATTATACATCACACACTAATTACCACTTACTTTCAATTCTTCGGTGTTGATCACAAATTTAAAAGAAATTTCTTCCGCCATTAGTTTACTATTAAAGTCATTGAACATATTTCGCTACTTATCATCAAACCGCTCCTCTCTCCTCGAGTTGAGAATTTATTTCCATTCAAATACAAAACACTCATATCATGTTAATCAAATAATATCAAATTAATAAAACTACATGGGGAGAGGGATTTTGAAACTAATATCCTTGGAGTCCAGTTTCAATAAGGGGCACTCATGAATCGATAACTAAACCAGAAAGGTCGCGCTGCTCTCCTCGCCAGAGATAAAACCCGGAACGCGACCTCGAGCGAAGGCGAGCCTTAAAAGCGGCGTCAGGAAGAAGAGCGCGGCCGACGCGACCTTGCGAGTAGCCGGACTAAAATCGCCCGAATATAAGGGCGTCGTAGTCGGCGAAAGCCACCGTAAAGCGCGCAATAAACAACGTTCGAGCCAAATTTACGCTGAGTACACTTTTCACGTAAAGACGGAGAGCGCACACGCGGTCGGCCATGAGGTCGTCCCGCAGGGCTTTCAGGGCTTGCGAGGACGCAACACGGAGGGGGGGGGGCGTAAAAAGGAGAGAAGGAAATGGGCAGAGTTCAAGGAGTGGGACAGGTGACAAAACGGTGACGCTGATGGATGCAAAGGTGACACATGAAGAAGGTTAATGCATGAAAGAGTTCCCACAGGAGTCGCAATGACATCAAAGGAGGTGAAAACGGTTGGGGGAAAAATTAGGTGAAGTATTCGTATGCGCCATGAAAATGTGTGACAGATTAGAACAACACGGGATCAAATATGATTTTCTATTGGGCTTCAAAGGAAACTAATGATACACATGAACTTATAGTGGAACTAACAAAATACTGAAAAACGTATATCAGTCGGTAGGAGAATGCGACGTGGTTATAATTGCAAATGTGCAACAAAAATATCAATAGCAACCAACACTCAAGTGACAACGGTGACGTTGCAGGAGATGGTAGTTCCAGATTTCAGTTGCAGTAAGTCTACAATTTAAAAGTTACTATAAGGATATCACTTACTCCACACGCAAGATATATTTTCACAAATGCAATTACATATTATTTTACTGAATTTCTAAGGAGCAAGCGTGAATATTTTGGGAGATCACAATGTTCATCATTATAAGTAAACAATTTTTAGTGAACTTCAGAAGAGTTTCTGACAGTTCGTAGGCTGTGCAGAAACAATTTTTTATATTTGCAAATAACAATGACCGACAAAGGAAGACTGACAACGCAGCAGCTGGCGAAACGAAAAGTTTTGTTATGTCTTAATGAAACGAAAATCCTGCTGTGACTCAAAGACGTTTTTTAAAAAAAGTTGGCCATATCATCATTGGGGGAAAAATTAAGTAAAAGTATTCGTATGCGCCATGAAAATGTGTGACAGATTAGAACAACACGGGATCAAATATGATTTTCTATTGGGCTTCAAAGGAAACTAATGATACAAATGAACTTATAGTGGAACTAACAAAATACTGAAAAACGTATATCAATCGGCAGGCCCCTTGCAAGAAAACCATCCATAGACTGTATATTCAATTTGAATTTCTCACACGTGCGTTTGGACATGTGAATCATTTCACTCGGGTTTCTAGGTCATTTCAATGACGAATAATTTTGGCCCCCAAATTGTCGATATCTATACCCATTTGATTTCTTTCTTTCGAGGTATCTAAAGGGTAAAATCCCAAAATGCCCACATGAGTTAATAGAGCTCAAAAGAATGATTCTTCAAGCATCGCAAAATATTTGTTCCGTAGTATTATAGCTAACGTCAGTGTTCGTTTGCAGAAAGTTATGAATCGAAATGGTGAACATTTTGAGCATGTGCTGCGTTAGAACAATTCTCAAAAAAGTGTTTTACATTATAGTATGTTGCTTTGAGTAATATTAAAAATAAATTTTTGATTTAGCACAAAATGGGGACTAATTTAGTGCTGCTATCTCGTCAGTTTTCTTTTGTCGACTTTTGTAAACACTGGTCTCCTAGCGGCGGTTTCGAAAATTACGCGTTATTTCGTAGCTCATTTGTTTCTCCAAGCTCTTCTGCTACTGCTGTTGAGATGCTCAAAGGATATCTAGTGCAACTCATATATTATGTAAGAAAAAAACGCTGAAACATTTCGTGCGCCAAGTGTATATGGTACAGTTTACATACTACAAAATATTTTCGAAAATACTGTCAACGACAAGAGTGCATTTTCCAACTCGTTTGAAGGTGTGGCGTGTTGTCTGTCTTGGGTATTGTGGGTGTTGACGTTCCCGGGGTGACAATAGTTTCATCAGTGTACACAATGAAACAAGTAATTGACGATTAGTACGTAACTAATGAAAAAAATCTAGAAGCATAATATTGTATCTTGGGCGTATATTTTCATCCGCTGAGGATTCTATGGTTACAAGCCTTCTTTACGCAATATACACGTAACATGTTTTCGTGAAACACTGACACATACAGAACATTTTCGATTGCTTCATTGATTATTTCGTTTTTCCGATCGTGACTACTGTGGACATTAGTCCCGTAAGTGTAGGGCATGACTTATCGCAGGAAGTGGCGGTGTTCTTTCCCCACTGAATACCAAGATCCGGGGCCAACCCACACGTCCGCTCACAGTTGTTTTTTCAACCAGGTTTCTACTACCAGCGGGGCACCGCCCCAGCTGCCACAAGCTCTAAGATCCCGAGTAGTCCCTCAATATGTGTGGTGATCTAGTGCATGCAATGTAAGTGTGTGTAAATAAGGGGTTGAGGATAGGACAAGGAAGAGGAAAGAAAGATCGCGCGTGTCCCGTGTCCCGTTCCAGATACAGCTCTGGCTTTCGTCTGGTGTTGAAAGCACAAACAACAAATAACTAGCGATCAGCAGCGTCGTATACTGCTTTCACTCTCTGGGCTACCGCTGACCTTAGAAATAATCTTTGACAATATAGCTATTTATTATCTTTGATTATGCAGTTCGTTTGGAGTCCTTTTTGACTCCAAATATTTTACACAATAGATTACAAGCATTTGCTTGAAGGATGTTATTTGGAATAATTAATTGAGAAGGTTATGCTATCTATTTGCTTTATTTACTGTATAGTTCTAAATAACAAAGAATAATGTTTCCAGAAAAATATTCTAGCACATCCTCGTTCATAGAGTGACAAACAACATAAGAATGTTTGAAACAGAGATACCAAATCGTAATGGACAAGTACCCCAAATATTCACTCAGAAACCGCAACAGAATACTACAAAACGGAAATGGACACGCTTTAAGATTTTTTTCTTTTGTAATTTAGATGTCAAATGTGGCATTTCTGACCCCAATCGTATAAAAAACAACATTTTTCCAATGAAAAAAACTTAAAAGTTTACAACACATGAAAAACTGGATATAAATAGCATATCTAAAAGAAGAACTTCATGGGAATAATTTTCAGGGTTGCAAAACATTATTTGCCCCTGGGGTCAAAAACGACCCCAAACAGAGTATAAGGGTAAATATATAGCAATTTTAACACTTAACGTACGTACTGATATGTATACTCGTACATGTACGCACACCACCAATCGTGTGTCAAAAGGGCACATCTTATTTACTTTTTCCGTTTACCGCGCACTTTCTGCAAACTACTCCGAGCGTGTCAAGAAACCGCTCGGGAAATAGGCAACGTGAGCCCTTGGCTGGTTTTTTCCTTACCAGTGTTTGGAAGGGGAGTGAGTCAAGCAACGAACGCACGCTGTGAGGATGGCGCTGGGTCCCAGCGGTTTCATCGGCGTTGCCGCCTCGTAAGAGTACTGATGCGCCGACGAGAGAACGATTTAACACAGATCAACAGAACAGATTATACAGAATCTTGAAAAATGTAGGTCATTGGAAAAGAATGTGGCCTATATTTATTTTTAAAATAATTTATCTTGACATATTTTTATTCTCGTAATTTTCTCGGGCTACCACCGGTAGTCCACATTATGCGCCTCTGTCGATCAGACCAGCCGGCCGCTAATATTCTCCTCTGTACGTAATGCTGTGCTATGCTAAGTAATCCCATACAATGTAGCAATCCTATGTACCTAACCAGTAATAGTGGCAATTTCGAAAATCCTACCACCGTCGGAGTTCGAATCCTTGGACCTCCCGATCAAAGGCAGAGTAGTGCACTGAGTTGATGCACTGAGCCACCTCAGAGCATGTTTTCAGTGTAATTTTTGCATGAGCCGAGTGCATGTTTTCAAGAATTATTTGTAGGGCTACATTCTATTATTTGAATAATTTTTTTCCGTTCCTCCACACTTTATGCTCGTCGAAAGAGGAGATGCAGTACGTCGAAGGGTGAGGGCATCGAACTACATTCACGAAAGGCAACCAAGGTAAAGCATTAAGGAAATTTGCAAACTTCGCGAATATAATTCGGAAAAATAAAATACGAGGAGAACAGGGAGGTGAAAAACGTGAAGACGTCGATAAAACAGAAGCTCAATCTGGAGAGTTAAAACGAACATCACACGGCGAACTAGAATCTCTTTTTCAAGTGTAACCTCAAGTAATAATGTGGATACACTGATGAATATAGTTTGTAGAATGTAATACTGCCAGTAATGATCCCGATTATGAAGTAGCATCAAAACGTCAGGGTGATGGAAAGAAAGAATTTCCAAAGTAGAGAAGTAAAGAAACAGCAGATGAAATGTTTCCAGTAAGGTTATTGTATTGATACGTTACCTTGTGTTTCAAACTGCCTGAAAAAATGTTCAATATCGCATTTAATGTTAATAATAGTTGTATTATTATTATTAATATTATTATTATTATAACTACTACTATTATTTGGTCGCGAATTCGCCATCTTGGAGCCACGCGAACATGCAACCCACCGGGACTCAGTCATTTATCGAGAGTTGGTGTTCGTGGCTTTTATGGGGGGTATCAACATTTCAATGCTGAATTCATTTTTACGCCCAGGGTTTTTAGCCCTAGGGTATTATTATTATTATTATTATTATTATTATTATTATTATTATTATTATTATTATTATTATTATTATTATTATTATTATTATTATTGAGCACACCCCAGGGCCGCAGCGTGCATCGCGCTAGCTGCAGGAGCGGCTTGAACAAGAGGAAAGGGCAGGGCACATGGGGCGGGGCAGGAGGTGGGGCGGCGCACCAAAGTGGCAGAGCCCAGCGGCGAGAGAGAGCGAGCGAGGCGGTCGGGGAGCCGGCGCACCTGCGGCCCGGCGCGCAATCGCGTCGAGTGCGAGCGCCCACCGCCTCACACGCCCCCGCCCCCCACCAGGTGGCGCTCCGAACGCGCTCTTGCTATTTCTCCGGCCCCACCAATACTCTCGGAATATGTTAGGGAAGCGTCTATATTAATCGAACGAATGCAAACGGCTCCAAATACCAAGTCACATGTTTACATATCTCTACATTTTGTCTCCTTGGGGATATTAGAGGCAAACATATTTGAACTTATCCATTTCGTTCATAACCTGACTCACTGTATACGAATAGACGAGAGTCAAGAGCACATCTACTAGTAACATATCTCTACAAAGACAAACTGTATTTGTAGAAGAGGTGATGGAAAATTAGTGCTTTGTGTTCTTGAAAAGAGAGAGGTACCCCTATACAGTATTTGAGTAACTGCGAGTGTGTGTGTGTGTGTGCGCGCGCGCGCGCACGTGCCGATCCGTCACTCACGGGTAGACCACTTCCCGTGCACCAATTGAGACATATGAGGTGACATTCGACGCGTTTCAGTCTCTTGATGAGGAACTGATAATTTGTTTACGGATCCGACCAGAAGTTTTAAAGACACTTCCAATAACGTTTTTGCATGTTTTGGCGCTGAGATTTTAGTTATTAGACAGGGAATTTAACCAACACCCCCTAAATAAATCTACGTAGGAGTCGTTGATTAAGCTCCTGGACCCAGTGGGAATTTGGTCGCTCCACGACACCGTAATATTCTTTCACGAGGATGGCAACACTTATTGTTGCCATTGCAATGGAATGTCAATGGTTTCTTTCCCAGACTTGAAAGCATTCAATTACTTTGTCATTTGTAACTACCAGGTATTATTTGTTTTCCAGAGACAAATTTTAAAAATATTAATGTTGGAAAAATAAAAGTTTTCAAATGCTTTTCAAAAAACAGCAACAACCCAAATTATGCTTGAGGTGGAATTGCAATTTATGTTAAAGAATCTATTGTAGAGGATATAGCTATTAAAATTAAAATAATTTATCGTATAAAGAATGTTGTTATATATGGAATGAATTTATAATATACAGAATGTATATGCAATATATACATACCCAACAGTCATCCACAAGATAAGTCTAAAATTACTTATATCATTAACCAACTTCCCAAACCTTTTATTATTCTCGGTGATTTTAATAGTCACCATTATCGTTAAGGGTCATATAAAGTTGATTCAAGGAGTCAGAAAATTGAATCTGTAGTTGATGACTCTGATATTTTAATTCTCAATTCAGTTGAATCAACTCATATGAACCTTAGCAATGAAAAACTTAGTGCTATTGACCTTACTCTAATGTTCTGCTTCACTTGTCCATATATGTGACAGGACAGTCTCTGAATATTCCCGTGATAGTGATCACTTCCCTATTTTTATCAATTTTGACAATTCCAAATGCTCCACAATCACCTGTAATACTAAATTAAAATAGATTTGGATTTATTCCCTTAATATGGAATTTATTCCATTAAAATGGAATAAATTTACTGAAATTAATATTTTTAAAAAAATCAATAGAAAACTACCTGCAACAATCCACTACCTTTGATAAAATAGTAGATATAGATTACACTATTGAATCATTTTTAGATTTCAACCAAGCAGCAAATAATTCCGAACAAACATATAAACCATAACAGAAAAGAAAAAACGTAGCATGGTGGAATGAAAATTGCAAAGAAGCCACCCAAAAGTCCATAGAGTTGTATTAGAGATCTAAATTTAGAATTGTGAATTGGATACTGTAATTGGTGTGGTCGCTAATGACCTTGCAGTTGATGCGAACTAAAATAAATAAATTTAAAAAAAATATGGAAGTGTTAATCAAATCCACGTAATCAAATGAAGTTGTAGAAGATTTCTTACGACCGAATTTTCAGAACTAATTGAGAATGATCTTATTAGAGAATAACGCAAAAGTACAGCTTACATGTGATCCTTTTTGTGCATATTAGCAAAAAAACGTACGAAAAGTAGCTGTAAATTCTAACAATTTGCATCTTCCATACCTGCAAGTATTTTTACGGCGATTACAATTTGCAATATTATCAGTTCATATCCCATTTGGAGGTAACATACAAGGACATTGTCTGTTAGGAATTTTTGAACGGGAGTATATCATTAGTAGCCACTACGATTCGTTAGTATGCTGAATGCCAGAGACCGTAAGAACTTATTTGAACAAAGCTATGCATAACATTTACAAATTTTCAACACATTAAAATACTTTTAAAACAGTTTTCAGCGTCGAAGACGCCACATGCATCTAGTACATAAATAAACTGGTAATTTGGAGTTTCAATATCATCTGGTAATGTGGATAGAGTTTATTGAATTGAATATCCATACTAATAGGATGTGCCTTAATGAGCAAACAATTAGCATTCTTGTGGTATCTGTATTACAGCCTCTTGCAGTGTAAACAATATCCTTTTATATCTTGTATTAGAACTGACAATAAAGTAAGAAAGGTATACAAGTGAAAAAACAGTAGACTAGAACTGCGATGTATAGTGAGTTTAGTTTTGATCGCGAAAGTAAATGGTACTGAATTATCGACAATTTATTAAAACGATTCAATGTACAGCGCCCCAAAATATATACTGTATTGTGAAAGAAAGGTGAAGCATAGCTTTAGATAACTAAAACGCACAGCAGAAAAACAAGCCGGCTTAGCGGACGGGCTGAATTGCAAGGCTAAAGAGGGCTAATCCGCATGCCTCATCAATCTTTGTTCCAAAAATCGGCGAAGGAGCGCGCGTGGAGCGCAGCAACGCGCTGGCGGCGCGCTGTGGGCGAGAAGTCGGTTCCGCCATGCAAACTCTGGCCACAGTAGACTCATGGCAACAACTATGTCATGCCATGTCACTGCTGTGCCTGACGGGGGATCCTAGAGTTCCGATTATTCAATTGCTTGTTAGTGATTCCGGGCGCGTCAAATACTGAGGTCATTGGTCCCGTTAGTGCGTGTTTTTTCATCGGGAGATGGCGGTGATCTTCCCCCGCTGGACGGCGAGACCCGGCGCCGACCTACCGTCGGCTAGCGGGGTTTCCCCCTAACCAGGACTCTCCCACCAGCGGGGCACCGCCACAGCCGGGACAAGTTCTAAGTCCCCGACCGGTCTCCCGGCATGTGTGGTAGTGTAGTGCATGTTAGTGTAAGTATGTGTGTAAGGGGAAAGGATAGGACAAGGAAGAGGAAAGAGAGATGACGCACGATCCGTGGCCCGTTTCATAGGGTACTGCTCCTGTATTCGTCTGGTGTTGATCGGAGAAACGACGAAAAACTACCGCTGAGCAGCCGGCCGCATGAATTCTCTTCCAGGCAGCGGCTGAATTTGACCTAGCTGACAAGCTAGTGTCGAAAATCCTTCTGCCTTCGGGACTCGGACCTAGGACCTCCCGGTCCCTAGAGTTTCGAGTCCAGCTGGGTTCGACACTAGCTAGGTCAGGTTCAGCCGCTGTCTGGACGAGAATTCCTGCGACCGGTTGCACTGATCCGTTCTTTTCCGCGGTTTCTCCGATCAACACCGCCACCTTCTCTGGAAAATCATGTACTATACTTACTGGAATAATGACATCAGTTTACGTGCCCGGAATCATTAATCATTCAGTTAATCACATCAGAGAGCAAAGGTATTATCTATTCAGATTTACGTATAACAGACAAAGTCACCCATGAATTAATTTTATTATTGAATACTTGGTGACACATTCGAATTTCTTCAATTTTTTCAAGCTCATTTATTTTAACGGTAAATGTCGACGTTCAAGTCAGAGTTTCCGCTTTCTATTGAAATTCTTCCAATCTCTGATAACAAAGATCAATGCAATTTCGCGATTCCCCATACTACAATGCTTACTCTTGCTCTTTCCGAATGGGCTACTGGTTTGAATAAAATACCTACAGGAAACTATACTGATGGACGGAGTCCATAATGCTAAAAGAAATTACAATTTCCTTAATTCCATGAAATGATTCTTAGGTTCCTGATATTCATATTCAGCTTGAAAATTTGTTTTAAATGTATAATACACACCAACAACGATACCACCAACAACGATAGAAATTCTCTATGAAACGCCTCAAGACGCCACTAGGGGGACTACCGGGAAACAACTGAATTGCGCCGTCCGAGTACTTTCAGTGACTGTATTTCTCTCCGTACGTTCTGGCTGTGATCTTTATTAAGTATAAATTAACTATGAGAAGTACAGAGAAGAAAAATGGGAAGGCAGGACTAGGAAAAGGGGTTGTTTATCACAATATCACTTCACACAATCGCATCTTGACACGCACAACCACAAAATCGAAATGGCCTATTACCGTCGCGCAGGCTAAACAAATCCATTAGTGAACGATTCTGCTTCTAGACGCGCTTGAGTCAAAGTAAGCTTTCTGCGTGAAAAATTAAGAACATGCTCATAAATTGTCATGCAGAAATCGTGCAGTCTCTGCTGCGATCTGCACGAAAACTGTACTGTATATACCGGCCTTAACACCAATCTCATTCCATACTTACGCGCCGAGTAAATTGCCGAAAGATGTCGTTCCAATAGCACCAAATAATAGTGTGATTTCATTGCGACCCGGTTCGTTTTCAAGTTTTTATTCCTTATAGTGACGTCCTTTTCGAAATATATATATTTGCATCATATCTTTAAACTATAGGTAATAATATGCAAAAACATATCGAGTTTGAATCCTGTCGCATTTGCTGAAACGTAACGATAAAATCGCGGGGCTGCAGGAAATTATTTTATAGAAGATATTTCGTATGCCTTCCGACTAAATATTGGACACTGACCAAGCTTTTTTTAACCATTACTTATTTTAAAGGAACTTTAGAAACCGGAGCTTTCACGTTTCTTTGCTTTCTAACAACACAATTACCATTTATTTTAGCAAACCTTATTCACTTAAAAATTCAAGAGCATTACTGAAACCAAGATTCTTTGCACTTAATATATCAGAAAAAGGCAGTCATCCACGAAACTTCTCTAATGCTCCATGTAGTGACCGACTGCCATCCAGACGTTCGGAGCCAACAACCACGCGCGCGCCACACAGTGATCTCAATATTACAGCTGGATGCACAACTGCAATGCTTTGAGGTTCTGTTAACCGTGACGATCGTTTTTCGTTAGGTTGGCTGCGGTGAACGTCTACCTACAGGTTTTCTTACGAGTTTAATGTGTCTTGTGTGTTGTATGTGATGCTTACAATCGTCCCTGTCAAAGCCGAAGATGCCAAAGTATTGCGTAACATTCATTTGTAAAGAACGCCAACAAACTGTAAACGAGATGCAAATGTTATTAGAAGCAATATTATTTGGTAGTCATTACTGTAATAATATATTTTAGGTGTTCGATCTACAAATTGATTTAATGAAATTATTGAAGATACACAAACCAAGAACAGTCCCCTCCGTGACTGTTAAATAAGTCTGCAAGAAATGAAAATCTGGATTTTGTTAAAGTATTGCACATAAATTACAACTTGAAAGTATTAAATATTGGTTACTTTCATCTTTTTATTACGTTTTAGTGAACATAAAAGCGAATTAAAGTTTAAAATTTGAATGGGACTCTAATTCCTGCTATTTGGTTCTGAGATTACAAAGACAGATGAGACGTTCACCATCACGACGGACCGTCACGATTTTTGAGCACACAGTGTTATCTTCAGTCAACCCGAGAGCTCACGGGCGGCACGGAATCTGTCCGCGGAGAGGGGCATTTTCGCCCACCGTGCCCACAGTGTTATCTCCACTCTACCCGAGAGCTCACGGGTGGCACGGAATCTGTCCGCGGAGAGGGGCATTTTTGCCCACCGTGCCTCCGCGGCGCAGGCGGCTGCGGGCTGGCTCAACCCAGCGTTTGTAAATACCGCGCTAAATATGCATGGGCTGATTTCCATATTGAGAGCCGTCCGAATCCGCGCCAGGGGGAGGGCAGGCGCGCTGGGGGTGAAGATTGCGCGGCCACTTGGGCGCTGTCACGCGGGCGGCTTTTGGAAATCAGGCGCCGGTTGCGAACTCGGCATCCGTTTTAGGGATTTGCTCAAATAAAGGAAGGGACAAAGTCCACGAATAAAGATGGCCTCTCCTTGCTAGTTTCGTGGGGATTGTTAGAAGAGCAACAAAAAAATGAGGGATTTATACATTAACAAAAAATACTATAGTAAAATATCTGGAAGTAAAATTAGGCACAAGGTTGAATTAGAAAATCTAAAACAATTCAGATATAAAAGTTAGATAAACATGATAAAATGTGTACTGACTATTAAATTATAATAATTAAAATATCTTAGAATACATATTAATTTAAAAAGTTGTATTTGTGTATTTCATCTTCTACAAAATCAATCATCAAAATCAATTCAAACATCTACAAAATCATTTTGGCGTCATCTTCCTAAGGACTATTTTTTGATGTTTTATATAATCAAAATAGATCTTAAGGAATGTCCCAACAGATGGTTAATTTATAATTAATTACATGACACCGAAAATTTCATATTGAATACACTCAAATCTTCACTGTTAATGTCGTTAAGAATCGCAATTTTAAGAGTTGACCACAATTGCTATATAAATATGTTCTAATTATACACACCTACACAGTTCCCAGAAAAAATTAAGACTTCTCATATTTTACCTTTATTGTCATGACACAGTCATCGCAAATGGTAATATTTAAACTTTATCTCCCTAGCACTAGGAAAATAAATAGTTCAAAATTGTAAGCAATTAAAATTTAAATTAAAACGTCAAAAAGCAGAAACCTTATGGTATGTTTTATCAATTGTAATTTGGATGTGAGATTTCCATGTGAGCTTTTGGTCCAAATAAACTCCCAATTATTTAACAGGACTTTTATTTTCAAACCAAGGAATTAATAAAAAACTATTTAATAAAAACTCCAAATTACAAATAAATTGTCGAATCTTGCTATATAAAACTCGCTAATAATATAATTCCTAACTATATAATATTGCTATATTAGGCCTTCTCTTTGGCCTAACCTATTTGTACTACCAATCTTACATACTATATGTTTGTACTACCAATCTTAACAAATTTCAAATAATTCAAAATAATTTTTTTTGCAAAATTTTCCACGCTACTTCGTTTATGTCCAATATACAAATTCACAGATAACTTCAAATTGATTCTTTTAAAACATTTGTACGTAACTTCCAACAAAAAATTCTACAACAAATTATCAACTTCACTTTTTTTTTTCAAAACCACATAAGGACAAAAATATTTTCCTGATCCTGGAATCCGAATACGTTTTCCTGAGAATATTTTTCGTTTTCAATAATTTAAAAATTATTTCATTTTTATTTTACACATTTCATAACTATTTTTAATAACCTAATTAAAGTTAGTGATCGCACTTCCTTAAATTATTGATACTTTAGTCCCCGATATAATAATACATAATTTCCCTGATACTTAAGTGCTGGCATCTAGCTTCTGCATTATGTTTTACATTTACATACAACATCCTGAAACACTCTGTAATGCAGTTGAACAGGTAGCAAATACATTTTTTTAAAAAGCGGAAATGAAGTGGTCGAAATAATTGACGAGAGTCCGTTTTACCCTACAATTTTTAAGAAGACAACAAGAACAACAAGAACACTTACAAGAAGCATTTTCTTATTAAGCAATATAGCCAGTTTTTAACCTAAATATTTCACATTATAAAACCAAAATAAAACCATCTGTTGGATCCCAGCCTCTAAGAGTTAAAATTGAAATCAATAATCATATTATTGAACACATTAATAATATAAACGAATATTCCCGGATCGATCTGGTCCTGCGGTTGTGAAAGAATTTATTTGAATTCTGAGGGTATTTTACATGAAGCTCCTTTTAAACATTTTTATAAAAAATGGCTGCAATTTCTCTCCTTTAAACTACTTTAAGACCAAAGCAAAATACAGTTTGAAAGATAGCGTAAATTCAATTTACAATGTTAACTTAATTTTTGGAAATTGCAAAAGGGTTTTTGACCCTCTCGAATTAAAAAGTAGTTGAAGATACATTTTCTTCAAATAAAAATCCCCAATTGGTTCTTTATTTAATGTCATGTACATTTAAAAAAATATTTGACTAGTTTTGGCTTATTATTGTTATTAATATTATTATTATTATTATTATTATTATTATTATTATTAAATATGGACAATTGTAACGTAATTTTCTCAGAAACGGTTCCATACCAAAAAACTTTTTGTAAAGTTAGTACAAACTACAGTGAATAATATGACACAAAATCCATTTTGATGTATTCTTTTGATTTTTCAAAAAATACACGAACGTATTTTTTAAGGACATGTATTACTAATATTTACATTACGGACGTTTCTTTAATTATTGCATTTTTTAATACCAGTGCTTCATATGATTGTCGATGAACGTTTTCGAAAACTCATAACTTTTCTGTGAAAAATGCGCCTCTAATTTTGTATATACTGAAATGTTCAATTTTTTTTCAGAAACAGCTCTAAACCTTTTAATGAAAATGTGCATGTAGAACCAGATTGTGTTACTCTATAATCTTAATTTCTACGATTAATGGACTGAAAAACTTAAAAATGTGAATAAATGTACGTGTTTTTTGATGAAACACTACCTCCTCATTGTTAATATTAAAAGAAAGTAAACTAAACCATTCGGTTAATTGATACGTCCTATATATGTTACATTCTGCATCTTTTAAATACAAACAAAGAAGACTTTTCAGAGTTAGTTCTGAGAAAATGTTTCATTTTTGAGTGTGATGTTAACAGATGTTAACTTTCTCTCCATTGCTATGGAAACGTATGATGCCAACAGTTAATCAGATAAATTGATTCAATGTTACAAGGCATACTAAAGGCCGCAAGTCATATAATGAATAAATACATAAATTAATAATTATGTCACAAAACCATAATACATTTGCAATTAATACGGTCAAGGGAATTTGGGTTCGGGGAAGAGGGTCTTTGGGCAGGTGAGCCAGTATAGTACGTGGACACAAAGTTTCTAGTTTTTAGTCGCCCTTTGAGATTTAAAATTAAATTAAAATCAAATGTTTCTCCATCTATTCACGGAAAAAAAAGAGTTCATAAAAAGCAACAACTCGCGGTGGTGGACGTTTCTCTCTTTTTCAAATTTACTAAAAACCAATAATAAAAGATAGTTCAACAATATTTATTTACCGTAATGCTGAATACTAGAGTGGCAAGGAGGATTTATCTTGCAATTGTAAAGTTCAATGTATATTTTGTAAGTACCTGCAAAGGAAAAACAATAAACAACAATAGAATTTTCTATATATTTATTCTACGTATACCAAGATAAAACCGGGCAAAATCGAAATCTAAAAGAAGAATCAACAAAGCTTTATATTATAAGCTTACAAACCTTTATATTTCCATTGATGAAGGTAATAGTTTCTACTGAGTATCAAAATGAAACGTTCAAGTATGATATCATTAAAACGCTACATTCCCTATATTGGCAAGTATACAATCCATACAGTTTGAAGTCTAATTATACGAAAATATTATCCAAGTTTCAAAAATAGTAATAGTCAAACCTGTTTTAGAAAATTAATTAAGTTTAGCCTTTTTATTTGGTATATAGCAGTAATTGTATGGTAAATCACATACAATAGTAAAAGTGAATATTGAAACATTATAGATCAGAGGGAAACTGGTGTATTAATATTTTAATTATATTCATAGAAATGGAATGCATATGTTTTCCTATGTCATATTTGTATTTTTATGTATCTGTATATGTCTACCATTGATTCCACTGATTGTTACCATTGATTCTGCACGTGGTGTTCTCTCACGTATAAATTCATTCTCAGAGCTTTAAAGATAAACAACTGATTTGTGCAATGTGTTTGAATATTTATGAAATCCATTGAAAAAGTCGAAATATGAAACCATTTGCCGTAGAAGATTGCGAAACTTAATTTGAATATATTTTCTTCTAGTAAATCTAATTTCGTTTACAATCTGCACCTTATTTATGATATTCTGTAGTCCTTTCATACCCTTCATATTACTTCACCCTGCTGCACCCTGCCGCATGTATTCATATACTTCACCCTGCCGCACACGTGGTCGATCTCTCAGGTGACTGAGTTGTTCTTCCGTTAAGAGAGGGTCGTAGACATTTTTGACACTACTGTCGTTCTCAGAACATCTCTATTATTGTTCTCATATCTCACAGCTACCAGTTCGTGTCAATATGCTTGATGTTGTCGTAACGAGAATAACCTCAGTCAAATCGCGTGTATACCGCAGGCCGGAGCGTGTAATACTACTTACATCTGACTATTATTTATGACTTTTTCATGTATATCTTGTTTTTATTATTGATAAACACTTTAGTTCAAAAATGTTTTAAAGTTTTGATATTAGTGAATATGTTTAATGTGTGTTTGTGCCTGAGACACTCAATCGTAAGCTTGTGAAGCAATATAACCTAAAATTCAAATGCTGCGTCTGAAAGACCACTGCGTGTGCTTGAATAACTTTCACTAGTGCGTGTGCCGCAGGGTTAATTTCCAAACACTGGGTGATGAAACATCTATATCTAACGTCATTATTTAAAAGTGTTATCTATAAAGAAAACAATGCCAAAAGTTCAGATAGTTTCAGAGAATTAGACGTAAATTTTATTCTCATTTGAGTGAAAAATCTCGTCAATCTTACTCTTTCTTCCACCTGATTTGAATATTGGAAGATGGTAATACCTAAAGAAATTTGATAACAAAAGAACAAATCTTTTCTCTTTCTTTGGTTCATTTATTTACCATAAACCTACGCGAATCAGACTATACAAGTTGGGGAAAATTTAAAAACTTTGACCAGTGGAAAGACGTAAGATGAACTTCAAATATTATGGTAAAAGGTAAAGAAAGTTATGGACAAGATGGATAAAATAAAGTACTCACAAATGACAAACGCTGAACGGAATTCATTAATAATTTTCGTAGCGTTTTAGGTTATCAAATAGTTGTTAGGTTATCAAATGTATCACATATACTTAAATCTCCGTACTCAACACTATTTCTCAGGGAATTACCGACGTTACTTTTATCTGTGATCTACGAAGAAGACGTTGAAGACAGTTTGAGCGAACAGTGGAATTGTCATGAGTCATGTGTGGTAGTATCCACAGATATTTATATACGTGAACAAATGGTGGAAGGACTCCTTGCATCTCTCAGGAAATAGAATCGTCACATCAGGCTCATCTCGATCTCACGAGTCGATACGTCCGACAGTGACGGGCGGCGCGCTCCCCAGACATGCTTGGAGGCCAAAGAGGAGAACGATTGATTGTTAATGATTTTGGGCGCGTTAACTACTAAGGTCATTAGTCCCGTAAGTGTAGTGTACGTTTTTTCATCTGGAGGTGGCGGTTATCTTCCCCCGCTGAATGGCGAGATCCCGCGTCGACCCACCGTCGACCTGCGAGGTTTTCCCCGAGCTGGTATCTCCCACCAGCTGAGCACCGCCCCACCTGAGATGCGCTCCAAGCCCCACCCGGTCTCCAAGCATGTGTGGTAGTGTTGTGCATGTAAGTGTATGTGTGTATAAGTAAGGGGGAGGAAAGGACAAGGAAGAGAAATGAAAGATCGCGCACGGTCTAAGGCCCGTTTTGTAAGGTACTGCTTCCGCATTCGCCTGGTGTTGATAGAAGAAACCACGGAAAACTACCAATCAGAGCTACAATTCTTCGCTACAATTCTTCTTCAAACAGCGACTGAACTCGACCTAGCTGACAAATTAGAGTCGAAGTAACATCTTGCCAGCGTCGGGACTCGAACTTAGGTCCACCCAATCAGAGGCACTGCAGTTACATCAATTGATGCACTGAGCCATCTCTCCCAGTATCCTTTGATATTTATATATGTGAACAAATGGTGAAAGGACTCCTTGCAACGGCTAGGAAATAGAATCATAACATGAAGCTGTTGCTTATCTCGATCTGAGGAGTCGACACGTCCGACAATAACGGGCTCCCCAGGAGTGCTTGGAGACCGAACAGGACGTGAGGAGGAGGAGGAGGGTGCGGGGAGGGGGAGCGGAGACACGGGGCGATCGAGTTAACCCCTGGAATTGTGGCCCGCTGCCCTCTGTTGGCGCTCGCGGCGCCAATTAATCGACCGCCCCGAGCGACGCGCCTCGCCTCGCCGCCTGGCCACGTGGCGCGCCGCCGACCACGCCCACCGCCGCCCCCGCCTGGCCACGCGACAGCCGAGACGCGCTGCGCCACGCGGCGCCTCGGGCGCCAGCACCGGCCACGGCGCACCCCGCCAATCAAAACAGGCTGCGGCCCCAGGTGACGCGGCTTGGCCGTACAACTACGCTCATTTCGCTCAAGAGAGTTATGTCGCTGAACATTCAGCCACTTGGAGGGCTCTTCAGCTAGCTGTGGAATCCGAATTATAAAAATTAGAAAAACTGAAATATGCTCGGCGAAGCGTGACAAAATATGGTATGTTTTCTGTCATTTTCACTTATAATCACAATTCTGTTCCTAAAATAAATTCACGTTAGCAAATTGTTTAATAGAATAAAATACATCGGAGTATTTTCTTTCAAGAAGGACTTCACATTGTTACCTTTGTCACCTTTACAAACCCCACAAATGTTGCCTTTACATTTATACCAGCAGTTCTCAGAAAATTTGAACAGATTTTGGTGATTTTTTAAACAAGATGAATTCATCGACAGAACATAATAATCAGCTCTTGCTTTTAATTGCAATAAATTATTCGATATATCGTAACATGTAAAATAATGTGATCAACAAAGCCAAATAATTTATAAAAAATACTAATGACTGTTTAGTTGGTTACGTTCCTTTGAAGTTTAAAAACTGTAAATATAAAAATGTACTATACAACAAATGTACAACATGTTTAGAAGGCTAAAAAATATAATTACCGTAATATGTATCATATCATGCAAAACAATTTCCTATCCTGGTGCTATGGCACAGTAAAGTACTTTTTGTCGAAACCATATATTATCTTTCTTTTAAAGGAAAATAGAAAAGTATTCTATATTTTATAAAAATATGTCGTTTCTCAAAATTCTTGGCTTACTACTTATCACTTAATTCCTTGTCAATTGAAATACTACTTACAAAATGTATATTCAATACGATATATACATATCGATTGATACGACTGAAAGGAGATGATCCATGACACAAAACTCCAACAAAATAACTCATGTTTTGAAAGCAAGTAGCTTTAATGACTGCAATTACCTGTTAAAACAATGGCAACATGATAGGGGTTTGTTCGACGATACTAATGAGCTGTTAACGCGCGGCCAATGTTTCACAAACAGGTTGATCGCCTCAGGCCAGGCAAAATGTAGCAACGATGGAGAAAATTTCGTTTACATTGAATCTCAGAGATCAAACTTAAATAATAAAACCCCGATGGAACCATACAACTAAACGTAACTATTGGTGCAAAAACAGCACGTATTTTCTCGCCCATATTTTCACTGGAAAGTTCTAAAATTTTCGAAAAATTGTACAAGACGTTAGTTAAAAATATATTTAAGGAACAGAATTCATTAAAGGAAAAATTCTCCATCATTAATGTTTTAGTTGTAGGAAGACTCCAACATCAGCCCATTTGATTGAGGAAAATCAATTTTGGAGAAAATCGTCAGGACGGTTTAACCGCTAGCATTCTTCACAGACGGACGGAGGGAGGGATGGACGAAAAGATGGACGAAGAGATGAACGGACGGACGGATGGACGGACGGACGGACGGACGGATAAACACGTTTTGCTGTCATTCGATTTTTCGCTGTCAAGGACCCACAAAATATGAATTCTGGCTACACCACTTGACAGAGGAGTTTTTCGAAATTTAGCAACTGGATTTATCCACTTTTTCGTTACCAGAGCCATGAAATAAAAGTTTATCAGCCGAAAATTCGCCGTTTGTCGCTCAGCATTACATAACTTTATTTCTACTCTGTAGCGAGAAAGTAAACACTAAGCAGGAAGATTTTCGTTGTCAAATTCGAATGGAAATAACAGAAGAAAGGAAATGTGCGCGCTCGAAGGAGTCTGTACGGCGAAGGTGGAGGCGGAGGCGGAGGCGGGAAGAGAAAAAGAAATCCGCTGCTGTCTGCGGGTGCGGCACGCGGGCTCCTGGCTTGCAGCGCAGAGATAATTTGTGGGCCGACGGAAGAAGGAAGTCGAGATAAGAGAAATACGACGCGTGCTAAATATTTCTCGAGTCCGCTGGGGAGGTGGGCGCGGCAGAGGCCGGGACGGCGACGGAGGCCACGGTGGGCACGGCAGAGAAGGGAGGGGCGGAGGCGAAAAAATGATGGAGGATGTGGCATCACAGAAGGCAATGAATTGCCACACAGAGGTTGAAGAGATGGCTGAGTGCAAGGATCAGAAATGTGAGGTCAGTTATTTGGTGCCATGTGAGTGTGTATGTAACAATGCCAGTGTTTGCTGGCCGGATAGCCAAGGTTGCTAAGAAGAAATGTTTGCAGCTCTCACGGCTTGAAGGGTCGCGGGTTCGAATTCCGCTCCGGGCATGGATGTTTGTGTGTGTCTTTATGCGAGATTCGTTACCGTTACCCCAAAGTTACAAAAAACAATATTAATTACAGTGGTCGCTGTATGACCTTAGTAGTTGAAAATGACCTTAAATAACAAACAAACAAATAAATAAATATAAGTGTTTAAGTTCGAGATAAGAGGTTGTGTTGAAGAACTGAAGGATGTCTTACAGGTAAAGGGAATAATAGAAAGATGGCACGGAAAAAAATAATAGTAGACTGAGAATCATGAAGTCATAGACATCGGTGATATTATGGTGAAGGTTGAAAGTGGATGCAATCAAGAGTCAGAAGAGATTTTCGCAGCAATGGAGAGTAACAAGAGGAGAGCAACTGGACGAACATATTAGCGGGGAGAAAGACAGCAAAAACAACAAAGGAACGCCCAGAGGAATGGATCTGAAGAGAAAAGGCAACAATGGCCGAGGAGAGCCCGAGCAGGCAATGGAGTCACGCCGCTGAGAGCTAAAGGGCAGCGCAGAGGAGGGCGACGGTGAGCAGGCACCTCCCACAAAGGGCTGCGTGCGGATGAATCGCGCAGGGCGGAGGGGCGAGGCGAGCCGGAGTCGGCGGCGGTCCATCACTCGCGCAGCCACCTGCTCCGCCCCGAAGGGCCCAGATAGACAATAAAACTTGCGGAGCGCTCCGTGCGGCCGGGCGTTCCGGACCGCCGCCCGCCCCGCTCCCCCCCGCCCACCCGCGCCACCCGCCTCGCCCGCCTTCCCCGCCCGCGTCGCCCACTCCTCCCGCACCGTCGTTCCGCTCGGCCGGCGCGGTGCCCCACCGACGAGGCGGGGGCGGACGGCGCGTGGGCACCAGAACAGGGCGGCTTGCTACGAGAAGGCAGAGAAGACGTCAAAAAATAAACAAGATTAGTGAATGACAAGACATATTAATAGGAAGTAACGAGTGCTTTGTTAGAGCGAAATCATAAAAAGTATTAAATGACAATTGTTGCCCTTTCAATTCTCTAGTTTTCCAAAAAATTTCAAAATTTTGTCTCATAATTTGCACTAGACAGCTCAATATAAGTAAAACAGTATGTAAAAGTTTCGTATTTATTTTCTTAAAATTAGATTTTGTTTTATTAATTTTCGTACTATTTCTGTTTTATGTTTATTAGAAAAGATAAATAATGAGAAACAAAATTCTAGAATAATATAATAATCTATTGTAATTTGAATATTGAACGAATTAAGGGTTTAACGAAAAATAATGAGTTTTTATACTTTATCCATTTTACCTGAATACTTTCATTGCTTTCATTATTTAATAATGACGTTAACTCTTGTTTTTCTGTTTGGCACATGTATAGAAATGCTCTGAAATTAAGCAAATGTTCAATAAACAACAGTATTTGAATAGAGTGTGTGCCGCAAATGCAATTTCCTTTCGGTGTAAAAACGCGCGTTGCTACAAAAACGAATACGAGTTTGGAAGGCACATTAATTAATTCAGTGGCTGAAAAGTACAAGAAACAATATTTTTATGTAGCAACGGTTTTCTGAAAAGGCATGTCAATTAATTATATTTCCATTTCTCTTTAATCAGTACTGTGTAAGATGGATCATCGTATCTTGATTGAGATGATGCTTGTTTTATTGGTAGAGATTCTGGCAGTTCCGACAAGCATTTCTGCTTTTTACAGATTTCTGTATCTTGCTATACGAAAATAGATGATAAATAAACTACCCTCTTCCAGGTATTTGCCGTAGATGTGACGTGTGACATTCTGTCGTAGATGGTTTCCAGGGGGCAGTTTTGCATCTTAATCTGGTACCCCGTTTCTTAACCTGCACGTTCAGATTCATCTACACTGATCAACTAGCAGGGTCCAGAGAACTCAAATTGCACAGCACGTTTCCTCGAAGTGTAGTTGATAAATGGGAAAACGAGCTGCCATATTACCTTTCAATTTACACGAATAATATCATGGTATAAACGAAATTAAGATATATCTGAAACACTACGTGTATATAGTATGAATACGAAAGCCTGGATCCAACCAACAATTAGTAAATAGTAAATACATTTTTTCAATCGATTTGTAAATAATTATCTAGACAAAAAGAGTAAGGAATATCCTTAGTCCTAGACGTAATCGAAACAAATATATTTTTCAGTTATATTTTTCCACCAAAGTTAATTTTCTATCAGATATTCCATTATGATACGGTTCATTTTGAGAACTACGTGTATCATACATCCACGCCATAGTTAAGGCGAGCAAGAATGGGCAAAATTAATGAAAATATATTTTTTTTATTTTTCTGAATCATTAGTCACTTTGTAGTATTCTGTGTTAAATAAGCCAAGTTTCTTCTTAATATGTCATCTAAAAGCATTTTTTTAAACTTTTGAAGTAAATGTAGCATGGAAGTGGGCGTGGCCAACACCACCTAGACATACAAGGCCTGCACACTGGAGTTCTTCAGAGCCACGGCGGCTAGAGAATACCAACTTATTCGAGTTGACGCGGTCCAGTTGTGTATGTTGAGGAGCACGTGTAGCTTTCGTGTTGTGGTTATGTAGATGTGGTCTGTTGTTGAAATAGTGAGGATCATGGTGAATAAGGGGAATGACGAATAAGGGCTCCCCAGGTGAGGGAATTGTGATAAAAAGTGAAATTTGTAAGTTGCTGAGTTCAGTGTTTACATTCGGCTTTATGAATTGCATTTGCGAAGTAGGGAAATCGAGAATAATTCAGTGTTCTATCGTGATAATGGTATATTAAGTATTCTATTGTAATAATGGTATATAATTGTAATAATAAATCAGTCTTCCTTTAAATCATACGCGACAATCTCGTAGAAACATGCCGTCTTTGTTGTCTAATTGTCCTGCTTACTTCAATCGCCCAAGCACTTCCTAAAGAGAAAGGCCTCAAGGAAATAAATTGCGTTTAAAAAACGAGTATCACTTTGCTGATATTGAAGAAAGTGAATAAGAAAACATTGCAAGATTAAACGAAATATCTTTCAGTATATTTGATAGACTAAGACGCAAACTGGAGTTGATTATATTGGATTGAATATATTGGGCGAATAAGGAAGAGAGTATTATTTCTCAACATATTGATTGTAATTCTGCTCCTAAAATTTTTAATTCGATTGTGGTGGATAAGGAATTGAAACTCAATGTTAGATATTGTAAAAAACGTATTAAAACTTTGGATAGTCTGTATAATAAAAATAAAATTAGTGATGTTTCAAAGAAAGGTTAGGTTAAAGTCATGTTTTCATACAAGTATTAGTAACAGTCCTCATGATTGTTTTACATTAATTTAGACATCTTACTTTAGAAATCGACACCACAAATTCACAATTTGGCAATTCACTTTTGCGCTGGAACAAATGAAACTCCTTACCAAGAAAAGAAGTGCATATTATTACAGTTCCTCGTTTTTCATTTTGTCTTGTACGCTATTTATCATAAAGCCATATTCTTATAAATATTTCAAACCTTTACGCTTCAAAATATTTTTCCTCATTCTAGTGCTATTAGGAGATGTGTTCTTCACTTGATTTAGAACCTCAAATATAACATAAATCAATTTTTTAAAGTATGCAAGAAACAAATTCATAAATTAAGTGATAGTGATAAATTAGTGACTCCCATGATGGATGATATACATTTAAAATCAGGACTTGCAAAATATTTTGAAAAAAATTATATTGGGATTAGAACAGATAGAATTTCATGTACTGTGGGTGTAAGTGATAATAACAGTATTAATAGAAAATGCATGCAGCTTGTCAAAGAAAAAGAAAAATAACTTATATTTATGTACAATCTTCCAGCTGAAGAAAGTAGACCTCTTTTCTTCTTATTTGATAGTGTAATTAATTGTATAGTTTCGTCTGGTAACCACAATTTTACTTCGCATTTCAGTTTGCATGGCCTTCTTAGGCAGCCATCTTGAATAACTGCTCAGGCCTTATATGTCTAGGGATTAAGGATTGATATCAATTATCAAAATATCGGCGTCTGTGTTCGCCCAACATAAGGACGAGGAATGCACTGAGATCTTTAGGCGCCATTTCCCGTCAGTTTAAATCGTCAGCGACATCAGTGCATGCCCTGAGCCACCCCAGCCGGCGTGCGGAGGCGGGGCGGAGGCGGGGCGGAGGCGGGGCGGAGGCAGGCAGCTGCGCCGCGCCGCAGGCCGAGCGCCGACCGTGGCCTGTTGAATCAACACAGCGCTCCTTCCACCGCGCGCGCCTCCTGGCTTCCTCTTGATGTACTCGTGCTCTGCGGAGCACAGGGTTCCCACGAGAATGACATTCGCTCAAGTACGACTTCTCTCTAAGTCAAAGCTTACAAACGTTTTTCACACAATGTAATTCGAATAAGTACAGCGAAAGACACTTCTTTAATAATAATAATAATAATAATAATAATAATAATAATAATAATAATAACAATAATAATAATATATTCCTTGAATTTTTTCCAGTTACCCCTATATCATTCTTCTGTAGTGTTTGATATTAACTCATCTAAGAACAAAGAACACGCATGGTAATCTCAAAAGTAGCTCGTGGCCTTCATTGTAATCTGTTCGAAGAACTTTCAGCTGTGAATTACTCCGCTTTGCAGTTGTCCATGGTCATCTGGAAGATAAATATACGTGTACAATTGTAGGCAGGCATATAAATATCAATTCAGTACATGAATCTGTTCTGAGAGAGAACGGCTTGTAAGGAGTTAAAGAGATATTCAGGAAACGAACTCCAAGGATTTCAAGTATTAACTTTCACAGCACACGGAAACATCGATGTACGGCAAATAACACGTGGAAGATTCCCAAGATAAGAAAAATATGTCCGAGATCCAAAACATATGTATATGTTCGGGTCGTATTTACACTTGATAGCTTATGATAACTTGTGGTCGGGTGGATAAAATGGCCCATTATTGCGACCGATTTATTAAAGGGTCAAAGTGAATACTTTTATAGTATAATTAATCATACAGGCATACAGTTAGAAAAAAGTCAAAATGTTAAAAATACGATAAGATAAAACGTATATTAGTCGAGGCTAAAATAAAAAAAAAATGTGTACGGAAGTAATTATACATTTGACTACCACCTTCATGTAAATGCACTAACTTCCACATGAGGGTCTCTTGTAGCACCTTGCAGGATTAATAACTATTAATCTAATAAAAATATAACTATTTGTTTAACCTGCTTTTCACGTATAAAAAATGTCAATTACGAAGGTAAAAAAGTTGAATTATATCTCGTGAACCGCTGCATACAGTGAGATGTGATTTTCACTAAAACGGTTGTGAAGTAGGGGGTTTCGCACTTACTGATTGTTAACAGGACTTGGCTGATAGTCCGCTCTGTTGATGAGGGTGTGTCCGAAGACATAGAGTGAAAAAAGGCAGTGAATAGTAATGGAAGAAACGTTCGCTTAATGCTACTCGGTACAACTAGTAACTAAAGCAAAGTGGCGTTTCGCGATGACGAACCACTCAGAACGGAGCCAAATAATATTAAATTCGCTTTTGAGTTGCCCTTGACACTCGAAATTCCATTTAATATCTGTTGAACCGGAACACTGCACGTTTGTCTTCTTTCCCAGGGCCATCGCACATAACATCAATTCGTCCTCGTCGGGAGCCTGTCCTTACATTCGCGCAATTCCAAAGGCCTCGCGCCGCAGCCGGCGAGTGATTAAAGGGCCGGGACGAGGCAGGCAGTCGCCACCGCACCATAAACACGTCCTCCCCGCCCCCCGCCAACGAAATACGGCGGGCATGCGAAGCAACGCTTTGCGGCCAACGGGTGATTATTAAATTATCGCGTCTTGTAACCATGATTTATTCCTTAATTGTGAGGGCTTCTTTTTAACGTTCGCTCGCAACGTTAAAGAGCACGCGAGGCGGCGTGCGCTGTCCGAACTGCGGCCGCTGCTGGGGAAGTGCCGGCCCACAAGATACAGCGCCTGCGCTGCGCCTGCAATACAAGGTGTGAGATCGAGTTGCTTCTGAAACAATTTGCCCAAGCAGAGTGAAAGATGGGTAATGCCCTACAGAACAACCTTCATTTGCGAACATCTGACCCTCGAAATCTGATTGGTTGGTTGGGGTTTTGGGGCGCGTCTACTGCTAAGGTCACTAATCTCGTACGTATAGTGTATTTTTTATCGCGGGGGTGGCGGTGTTCTTTCTCAGCTAAATGGTGAGATCCGGCGCCGACATACATGTTGGATTTCTGTCTCCAACCAGGTATCTCCCACCAGTGAGCACCTTGCCAGCCGGGATAAGTCCCACTAGTCTTGCGAATTGAGTTGTAGTGTAGTGCATGTAAGAGTAACTGTGTTTAAGTAAGGATAGGACAGGGAAGAGGAAGGGAATATCGCGCGCGGTCCGTGGCCCTTTGTTAAAATATACTGCGTTGACATTACTTGTCAAAACCTGCTGAAGGAGATGTGGACTAAAGGAATGAAGATATATCAAAAAAACAACAAGCAATCGTCTATTAGATACGTTTCGGATATTTCTGTAAGCGACGCATCGATGGCGAAATTTACGCCAAAAATTCCGAAATAGGGATTTGATAGATCAATGCCATGACGGCAGGTATGTGGGATACGTTTTAAATGGGAACATACGCACGTATCATTTTGTTACGTTCCTTTGCAAAATATCAAGCTTTAAGTAAAATATTGGCAGGTCTGTAATGCGACATCAAATCTCTCAACGCGTGCACAACCCTAAAGACAATTATTTTTATTTCATTGTATATTGTTTACTAAAGCAATGTAGTATAAATTGATGTGGACGTTTTCCTATCGACAAGTAAGATAGACAGAAGGTACGTAGATTTGATGAAGATTATTGACACAAGTTTTGCGGAAACTATGAAGATATTCAAGCGCATAGCACTCAAGCAATACAGGTGATTTTTTGATGCACTTCCGTGGGATCTCATTAACAGTTTCGAACGTGTGTTTATCTTGCAAGGAAGAATTTCTGTATCTTATCTCTACATTTACTACACGTCAAGTACAGATCAACACAGGAGCAACGACTTTAGGACACGCTCTCTTAATTAGGAAAGTAGCCGATAGTGATAGCTTCTTAAAAAAGTGGGCAGAAAGAAACAACGAATGTGACGTCACATTGACAGTGTGACTGACAGACTGCAGGGGCTCTTGCCATTACGTCATGACCTCAAGCATTGATCGATTTAACGTAACATGGCAGAAATATTCACCTTAAAACCTTGCTGCTGTATTTCCGATGCAGTCTTTCCTCTTGTTTCCTATACACAATATTTTTTAAAACAATTCTCAAGTTGCACGAAGTAAAAATTTTTGTTTTTTTAAGCCGAAGAAGACATACTAAAATTATGGAAAAAATACAAGTGTTCAACCATCACGGAAATTAATATCTTAAAAACGTATTCATGGTGAGGAAAATGGTAATATGTTTAGGTAAATTAACGCGCAAATTTATTTTAATGCCAAGAACAAATAATTTCCTTCTCTTTGATATAAACTCACTCCAACACTGAATTTTCTTCTTATTCCCAAACAAATTATTTCAGCCACTTTTTCATCACTCAGAAAAAAACATACTGAGGAGACTTTGCAGTCAACGCAAATATGTCCTCTGAACTTTTTGTTTCTGAAGCCCACTCCCGGCAAGTGTTTCCTGCCTTTCAAGACCTTTTGAAGTTCCTTTCAACGCATCTTTTCCTCTTGCCGTACTATTCATCGTATTTTTTATCATATACCTAATACAGATAAAGTTATGCAATGTTGCAAAAATCAATAATGTCGAGATTTTGATGAAAATGAACGTTTTGCCGGTCCCCGTTAGCGGAAAATATTTTTTTCACGTCTGCCTGTTGGTGAACAACACTAGCGCCTACTCCATTCAGAGAATTTTCACCAAAATTGGCATTCGCTGATCAACTGGGTGATGTCACGACCCTGAATTGGATGTGGATATTTTAATTTTGGAGTATACTTCACATAAAGGCCCTCTCACCCATTATTTTTTAAATGTTCGCAAAAATGGCTCCAGTTTGTTTCTTTATTATTTGCTCCAATAGAGCAATGAACTCATAAAATGGCATAAATTCAATTTATGCTGGAGTCTGTGAATTTTCCAAAATTACAAAGTGTAAAAAAATGATCGTTTGACCAACAACAACTACATTACTAGAGAAAATATCTTCTTTTACAAATTAAATCTGATTTTCAATATTAGATATTTAAGTAATGTCACATTCATTTTTTCAAATTATGTGTTCTTGCGTAATTTTGAAAGAAATCGAAATATTTGTAAACGAAATACAGAACAAGATTTTCTCAAAAACCGCTTTAATTATTCTTTAAATATTTGCTCAAATACATCAATATTTTGCTTAATAATGTAGCATAAGTTGAATTTAAATTTTAAAAAAATTTCGAAAATTGGAAAAGTTTCTATTTTATTCGAATTCGTCCTTCACCTTCAATATTGAAGCTTGAGATTTTTTACGAGGTTCAATCAATTCCTTAAAATAAGGTTAGAAAATTATTTCATGTAAACTATTTTGAAAATATATGTGTGGTTTTTGGGTAATTTTGACATGTGAGGTGACACAGTCCAAATATTTTGCGAACCAGTCCTATTGATGTTAGACATGTTTCTCTTAACGCAATATAGAGTCAGGGTATGAACTGATGTCACTGTAGTGTCTCTAACCGGGAGGTTGTAGGGTTCGAGTCCCAACGGTGAGAAGATTTTTGGCACTAGCTTGTTAGCCAAGTCGTATTCAGCTGCTGTCTGGAGGAGAATTCTAGCGGTCAGCTGCTCTGCTAGGTAGTTTTCTGCGGTTTCTCCGATCAACACCAAGCGAATGCCGGAGCAGTATCCTAACAGATGGACCATGGACATCAAGGGATATTTCCTGCCTCCTCCTTGACCTATCCTCACCCCTTACTTCCATACACTTACACTCACATGCTCCACACTTTCTCACATGCCGGGAGAACAGTCGCGAGCTTACAGCTTGTCCCGGCTGAGGCAGTGCCACGCAGGTGGGAGATATCTGGTTGGGAAAAATCCCCGCAAGCCGACAAAGATCAGCGTCGGATCTCACCGTCCACCGGGGAGACATCACCGCCACCTCCCGCGATAAAACATGCACTACACGAACGGGACTAATGAACTTAGCAGTTGACGCGCCCAGAATCACTAATCAATCAACCAAAGTATTAGTAACGTTCGTGTTATTTTTAATAATATCGTTGGCATCTTTCTAATGATGACAAATTTTTTTTCATAAGTTGAAAAATGTCTACTAAGCAAGTTCTAAATAAAAATAAACTTTAAACTCACAGTTGGATTTTTCCATCCTCGTACATATTACGTAAAAATAATATATTAAGAATTAAAATTAATAAAAAAATTAAACAAATGTGTAGCAACTCTTCGTGTCGGATGTTGTTTCTCGCTGCGGCAACTACCCATCCCATCCCAGAATACGGAGTTGGCAAACCTAATCCTAACGCTCCCATAATTACTATAAAGGTAATATAATTTCATGTTTGAAGTTATCTTACAAAAGGGGACTATTCCATTAGCACTATCATACATGGTACACATAACAAATTTAACCTTTAAAACGATAATTATCATATGGGGAGGCAACATGATCGAAGCCCTGCACCCCACACTAAACACAGTGGCGACCATATAAAAAATCTCTAGCGACCCATGTCATTCATGGCCTGGGTGTCATGGGCCGCCTCACTGGCGTCAATTTTACCTGTCAGCGTAGCTTCATGTAGCGGTAGCGGGGTAACCTGTGGTTTGCGCGGCCATCGCTCGATCGTAGTGCTAAAAATACTTTTGAAGAAATTTCTTAGAATCTCCTGGATGGATACGAAAATAAATCAAATTCCTACCAATAAACGGTGACGCGTCGAATGGCACGTTTGTCTCAAAAGCGTTCTAACCGTACCGTGACGGATGGACGCAGATTTTTCTATTACTCCTTTAAGTTTACGTAACCATTTCCAGTGGTACGAGAAAGTACGAAAGTGTATTTAGCCGAACTAGTTTATTAACAGTATTAATTGACTAGTAACAGACATGGCGTAGTTGAAACATTTTTAGTGAAAATCTAATTAAACCATGTTAGTATTTTCTATCTCTTATGCTACTACATGTTCCAGAGAAAGTATTGTAGTGCTACAGGAAAAATGCCGACTTTCGGACACAAAAAGTCACTCAGTGAAGCCCTGAACTGAAAAAGTGCTTTTCCGCAATCCGTTTGTCCGTAAATGAACAACACTGACGCCCAAACCGTACTACATATTTTCCACCAATACTGATATTTCCGGACAGATCAGTCAGATGTCCCGTCTCTCCGAATTTGCAAGGTTACCTTAATGTTTAATGTTAATGTTAACTTTACATGAAGTCCCAAGGATACCTTTCAATTTTTCTCAAAAATGGCACCAAATGTTTGCTGTAAAATTTTTGCTCGATAAGAAAAAAGTACGCTGATAAAATGGCATATGTACGATTCTCACTAAAATCTGAATTTTGAAAACTAGAAAGGTTAAAAAACATTTCTACTCTCTCCACAAACATTTTTCAAGACTTTTTCCTGAATGAAATCAACTCGCTATTCATATTTACATACTAGCCAAGTATTCCGCACAGCCTTTGCTATCCTAAAAACACGCAATACGGTAGCGACAGCCCCACTCACCTGCTCTGTCATGTGTCAGGCATTCCATTATCATATTTAAATAGGGTGGTAATCGTTTAGTAATTATTTAGATTTATAGTTCACTTACGAGAGAAAGAAGTACAGTGAATAACGGTAGATAAGAGTAATGAAATTCAGTCTGTGATTTCCTTCCTTGCCTTTATGCCCAAGAGTTAATTATTCACAGGCAATAACATTTAGATCTTATTGATGAAATTGGAAGTCTCTATAATTGTTTACGAAACGGACATTTTTTTACTTGATTAAAAATATTATAGTGTTTAGGGCAAACTATTTTGTTCTTTATGGAGAGAAAGAATGCATAACCGTGATGGATAGTAATAATAATAATAATAATAATAATAATAATAATAAATATATCAATTCTTTTTCTTCTTCTTCTTCTTATTATTATTAGTTCAATCTAGTGTTTGTTCGTGGTTTTTGAATTTTCAGCTTTTAAATTTAAAAAAAAAACAACGAATTGTACTTGTAATCATGTGTTGTTTGCGTGTGTCTCTCTGTTCGTCTGTTAGAATCGATTTAATTAATGAATCGATCAACATGGAATTTAAACACATTATAGACATTATCCATGAGACCAACTCGGTTTTTGTTTTATCCGAAACTGTTCGGAAGATAAGATTGTTTTGTTGACCCCTCCTCCCGCACTATCTTGCTCTGCTTCGCACGAATAACGTGAAACTTGCAGCGTCTGGGCGGTATGCAAAGGACTGTCATTCAACGACAGGGTGCCAAGAGAGGGCGGTGTGAGGCACCAGGTCTGGCCTGGGCTGCCTGACTGAGGTTATATAGCTGTCAACATATCTGCCTTGCTAAGCTAAATAGGCGCTATTTCTGGGTGCTGGCAATGGTACATTTCACTTTTCCCACCATTTCGTCTGTTCCTACTTTTTGAAAATAATAACAACAACAGAAATAATAGTGTTAGTAAAGTACCCATACCGAAACCCTTATTTTGTTTTCGAATATTTTTAAGTTCAATTTTCGGAATTAAATAAAAATACATGGAATTCATACCTTATTTATTTACACAAATGTTATATACTTCTTAAAATTATTGGCCCAGTAGTGTAAGAGTAAAATAATTTTTTCGTAAACATTACAATTTGGGGATGTCTAAAATCTGTTTCCTAATGTAAACCTCCCGAAAACCTTGTAAGAAATTAAACGAAAAAACTAAAAATAGATTAAACTTACTTTTACAAAAATACTAGTTTAACATCTGATACTATCGGGAAACACAATGGGGAAACAAGCTATCATCTTTACAGACGGATATCCCTCAAAAATGGGAGAGAATAAATCTTTACTTTGTTAAAAATTTGTACATAACGTCGGTAAACAAACGTTATACGTCGGAAAAAAATTATAATCGATAAAAGGATAGTTCCATACTCGCCAGCGTCGACGCGAAAGTATCATGCTCATATTAATGTAGAACAAATTAACGTGAAATTAAATACATATGCAAATATGTTAACAAAGGTTCCTAGCTGGCAGTGTCTGCTTTTCAAAATCAGAATAATGAGATTACTACTTAATAAAATGGCAGATATATAAATGCATACGAAATTTTGATAATTCTATCCCATCCAATTCACGAGCGATTTTCACCGGTAAAACATTTGGATTGTCACAAAAAAATGGACAAAGAATGTATTTCAACTTGGAGGATGATGTAGAAAATAAACTCGAAAATTCGCAAATACAACTCTGAGGACATTTTTTTCTTTTGAGCCAATTTAATTTGTTCGCAAGAATTGTATTTCACGAAGATCTACTTGCTTATTACACTTTTAAGAAGAAAAATATAACATTTTTACATCGATGACGGGGTATTCTTAGTGATGGATATCCACTGTCGGACGGATTTACTTATCCTACGCACCCCAACTATCATGAATGCTGCCGTCTTCGCTTGTTTCATGTCGTAATACTCGTACATACTCGTAAAGGGATCTGTCTTTTTTGAGAGCCTCAAAACTGCTGTTGGTGTTATCCATCAAACGTATCATACCGCATACTTGGCCTTTGGGGTATTGGTAAATTACAAGCACTGGCTTAAAACATTTACAGAATCCAGTGAGAGAGCTAACGTCTAAACTAAGAGAGATTTTAGGTATTGTGATTCAAATTCATTCAAATAGTGAATCAATTTCAAATTCACTGAAATTGTAGGAAATATTTTGTGATTTTTTTCTCAAGATTTAATTACATATTTTTACGTTGTCCATATAATGATATAATAAATACAGTAGTTCTACAATAGTAGTAAGTATTACTTACTATTACATTCTAATTATATTTATGAAATTTTGGTTATGAATTCGTCAATATTGTTTAATAAGCCCTTCGAATAACTGTACGATTTCTCTTTACGCTTTCCATAAATTAAAACATTTCGTTATTGAAAGGTTTCTTATGTCTCTTGTAGTATACTTATCGGTTTGTCTGCAAACTTCCAGCAATCAAATATGTACCTACTAGCTCCCGCAAATGTGACTTCGTGGGGAAGTGTCTTCCGTGCCAAGGTCAGGATCACCACTGTCCGATCAGGCAAAATCATGCCCGTCCATGAACTAGAGTTGTCTTTCCATAATCGCATTTTAAATGTTCGTATTATGCACCGTATACTGATAAATAAAATCAAAATGTTTTGAAATTAAGAGAAAGCCTAAAATGATCGGATAAATGCCACAGTGACTCCTATCACTAGGTAGATCCTTGATCATTTTTGAGCACCAATTCCTGACATGACATGCACTAATTTTCTAATTCTAAAATACGTTAAGTTTAATTGGGAAACATTTACAAATTCCTTAGTATCTAGATCGATAATACTTACTAACAATGGCTTGCTAATTCATACTAATTTAAACTTAATCATTTGATAAATATACATTTTAAATGTTTTCCCTTAATATCTCCAAATGTTCTTGGAATGTTCTTAAACAATGCTTCGAAATAAAATTAATACACGGACACTACCAATAGAATGGCTGGCCATGGAATAAAACATAAAATCGGCTAGGAGATAATTCGATTACTTTCTAATATGCTTAGGTTACATACTATTACATGGTCCAGCAATCTGTTTCGACGGCGAGCAGGCGAGATACCTCAGATACTTTGCTCCGCTTGCAGGTAAATTAACGCTTAAAGCGCATGTCTAAAATAGTTCCATGAATTTCCCTCGAACCCACACGAAGAAAATCCTGCCAACATTTACCTTGGAAACTCGCTCCCACCCACCCACCCACCCACCCTCCCTCCAAAAAAAAAAACAAAAAAACAACGGAAAAGTTCGGAAAGAACCTCCATTTAAGTTTTATATCGTACATTACTCTAGGTTATGAGCGGGCGAGTACATTTTGCGGGAGCACCGGGCAAAAGGGACATAATGAAGACACCGATGCAATCCGCCATTGTGCGCGGATGGCGCGGGGAAGCCCGTCAGAGCGCACAGCTAGAAAGGCCCTCAACTTGCGCTCCCCGCGCCGCCCCGCGCCGCCCCGCGCCGCCCCGCGCCGCCCCGCGCCGCCCCGCGCCGCCCCGCGCCGCCCCGCGCCGCCCCGCGCCGCCCCGCGCCGCCCCGCGCCGCCCCCACCCAGCCCCCACCCCGCGCGCCGCCCGCGCCGCCCAGCGCCGCCCGCGCGCCCCCACCCCGCCCCGCACCGCCCCGCACCCCGCCCCGCGACGCCCAGCACCCTGTCCCGCACCGCCCGCGCCACCCCCCCCTCACCCCGCGCCCCCCCTCCCGCCCCCGCCCCAACCCCGCACCGCCCCGCGCCCCGCCCCGCCCCGCCCCGCGCCCCGCCCCGCCCCGCCGCGCTACGCCTGAGGGCTTCCAGCCCTCCTCTTCCTTTCACGGCTCTTTCTTGCGGCAACATAAGATGTCCTTTCAGACGAGCGGCTTTTAAGCGCGCGTGAGAACGCGGGCGAGGCGCCAAGTTTGAAATTAGGCATTATGCAAATTGTTTACCGCGGCCCGCCGGCGCTTGCCTGCTCGCATCCCCCAGTGCGTGTAGGCGTCTGAGGTTAGGGGTCGCAGCAAGCGAAACAAGGAGTTGAGGTAGCATAAGGAATAAGGACAGCCACACGTGTGTGATGGTGTGCAAGTGGAAGGAGGCTGAGAGCGTGGGTGGTAAAGAAAAGTGAACTGGAGAGAAGAACCTCTAATAGGAAAGAGTGATAATGAGCTTTTAGATGCTAAGGGGATGAAGTAAGAACGATGGTGCGCAATAGTGATAACATGAGAACGAGGCTGAGTGAACGGCCTCTAGAGAGTCAGTAAGACAGGCCGAGCACAAGGAGCAAATACAACCGACAAAATCGGTATCATATCTCACCTATATGACCCATATGATACCGGTGAAAACGGTTAGTCATTAGAAATAAGGCAAGAGGGAGATACAATAAACGTTTGCAGTAAATGAAGTTATGTGAAGGGTTAATTTGGAAACGAATTTGTAGCAAGACAAAGGCCAGCGTTAAAAGTCACAGAAATGCAAGTCGGGATCTGTTCGAAACGAAACAATTTCAACAAAGGACAAGGAAATTTGGAAGAATTAGTAGATAATTCATCTGAGATCTGGAACTCAAAATCATGCAAACGAAAACTGATAGCTAGATGCGAACGAAGCCGGTGAAAGAAACAATGAGGACATATGATGAATGTGTCAGAGATAAAAACGATCGACTTCGAAACGACTTCAGAAGAAAGAGAAATGATACCTGATATACCAGAGGAAATATTAAGAGGCTAAGCATTATGTACCTTATTAATTGTGTATTTTAAAACCAACTATTTAGCAGCATATAAATATTGCTAAATGAAACCTAGGGTACACATTTTCAACGTATTATTGAAACTGTTAATCCATCATATGTACGTAAATGTCTATTGTCTCATTGTAAGTGAGCAATAATGTGGATGATTTTACTTCTTGCAAATTGCACTGATACAGCTAACCTGTAAGTGACGTTGACGCGACCGTATTATTTTTAAATAAATAAAAACAGCTGGAAAACAAGGAAAATGGGAATATAATACCCGCTGAAGGCAGATGATATATATTTGTGCGATGAAGGCAAACATGAATGGACGTGATAATATTCCATTGACGACGAAGAGTCGGATACTCGAGCATGTAGACGTGAGAGTATAGTTGAGGAGTTGCTCATGAAAGGGAGATGGTGTAGGAAAGAGAAGCGGGTGGGGGCGTACGGTTCGCGTACGTGGGCGGGTAGAGGGGGCGGGGCGGGGCGGGGCGGGGCGGGGCGAGGCGGGACGAGGCTGGAGGATGAAGGTAAATATGAATGGACGTGATAATATTCCATTGTCGTAGAGACGAAGTGCCGGATACCCGTGCATGGAGACGTGGGGGTAAAGCTGAGGCGTTGCTCATGCAAAGGAGATGGCGTAGGAGGGAGTGGAGGGCGGCGGCGTAGGGTTCGCGCGCGTGGGCGGGCAGAAGGGGGCGTGGCGGGGCGTGGCGAGGCGTTTTGTCTCCGGGTGTCTTTGAGGGCTGCGGCCGGGTCGAAGGGTGAGGTTGCGCTCTTCTCAAGGAGTTCGCCGCCTCTCACACGCCTCGTTGGCCGTGCGCCGCGAGGGGGCGGGGCGGAGAGGATCGTCTTTCCTTAGCCTTACTTTGAGCGCGGCAAAGGTACGCGATACCTTTGGCGGGCTCTCTGGCCCGCACGGCAGAGCGCCGGCGGAGGGAGTGCGACACCGACCTCGCCTTCGCCCGTGCCGCCCCGCCCCCGCCCGCCCCGCCGGCGGCGTAGCAATTAAAACGATGTAATCAATCTACGACGCTTACGCACTTGCCCTGAGCTTTGCTGGTGAGAGGATCACGACCTGCTACTTTGGCGGAAAGTTTTCTATTAACTCTCTTCCACTACGGTGCATCATTAGTGATTTCAAAGTACCAGTAGAGGATCTACTTTCCTCCGAGTACTTTCATTTTACACACAATTAACAATAATTTGATGGTTCGTTTTAGCGCTCGAAGCGTGGTGGAGTGATCTGAACGCTCGCCTCCCACCGCTGCGACCACGCTTCAAGCGCCGGGCGATCTCATCTAGGTCGAATTTGTGGAGGACAAGGTGGATTTGCGGAAGGTTTAAGAAGTTTAATAGCAAAGCAATAAACGCTCACATGGTCAGGACATAGAAAACTACAAATATGATTGAACACAATAATAAAATAAGAAGAAGATTAGGGTGTTAAAATCAAATATTATACAAATGATAAAAAAAATTAACAGTCATCATCGTTAGCATCACACTTTCAAACAGAGATATATTTTCTTCGTAGAATGTTTTAAACAGTATTAAAACTACGTCAACGAAGAGGAAAGAAACGCCAAAGAAATTTGGGCTCGACTGTCAATAACACATGGATACATGGATAACATGGTTAAGAGCCCAAAATTTATTGCTTATTTATCCTTGAAAATAGATTTTATTACATGGGAGCTTTTTTCAAAATTCAAGTAGTATATGACTTAGTGTAGGGATCACAGAATTTTGAAAATGTGCACACAATTCACTTTTCCCCATAGCACGTCATACGCAGTTTTAACTGTTTTTTGACGTAAAATAAAGAAATAAATGTTCACATGCAATTGTGTTTTTAATCACGTTTTCACTATTTTACCATAAACAAACTACGATTATGTCTTTCAAATTTAGTCGTGCATTCGGGTTAATATTTAACCGGCAAATTAAAAGTTTCTTGCAACAAGATCGATCGATAACTCGATAACAAGAGCACATGATTATACAATCGCATTGAATACGTGTATCTACCGTTAATGTCTAAATCTTCAAAACTGCTTCGTGTTGGGCGAACGCAGGAAAGTTTCAATCAACAACGCCGAATCCTCGGCCCTTCGGCTCCCCGTCTTACTCGGAAGATGGGAGTGAATATTTCATGAAGCGGCACCGCGGGTCTTTCAGGTATCGCGCTCGCAGCTCTGCCAGAGGCGGCGCTCGCTGAATCGCCAGGTGAGCGATTTCGCCACCAGATTTACAATCATTGAATTTAGGAAAATTCTTTTTTGCAAGTATTTGTGAATATGAGTTATTCTATTTGCCGGATTTTTTAGTTTTTTCTTAAGTTAGTGAACTAACACAAAATTACAATTAAATAATGTTTCCTGACACTCTAGACACTCGTGATTCTACAAAATCAACTAGTGGCCTGCAATATCAAAAATGCTGCACAACAAAATCAGACAAAATGATTTTCCAAAACGTAGCACGCGCAGTACTCAAGAAAAGCAAATAAAATACTCCATAATAACACGGTTATAAATTAAATATTTTTACAAAAACAATATTCAAGAATATTGAAAGAAGTATAATAAAATATATCTAAGTATAACAGTTCTTTACATAACAAGAATATCCAAAACCGTTTCTGTTCCATAACACCATACGTGATTTGCAAGTGAATAAACGCAAACGGCAACTTCCTTAGAGTCTTGCTGTCGCACGATATCAGCTGTTTCGTAAGTACTTGCGCATTGAATATGATAATTCAGTTGGTACGTACAGTATTAGAGTAGATGGTATATCACATTCAAATATTTGAATTTTTCAGTCTAAATGGAAACTGCTTCATTGTTTTTATTGGATTTTGCCCGAGTTCTTCAGTATCTATCGAAATCACAGACACGTCTCATAAAACTGTCCAGCCCCCTGACCGGAAGCTGGATAGTTTCTTTTTTAATTTCGGTGCGCGTTGGAAATTAGTCACAGAGCCGACCTGGATGGCCGAGGTGACTAGAGCGTGTGACGACTCAGCGCGTCGTTCGGAAGGGTCGCGGGTTCCAGTCCCGCCGTGACATGGTTGTTTGTCCCTTGTCTTTCATGTGTGTGTGTTGACACGGAAGGTCTGGTGTGTCTGTTGACTACAGCCCGAAGAGCCCGCAAGTGTGTCAGTGTCTACTGTAACGGTTCATATGTGTCCCCAAGAGGAACATAGTGGGCATCCAACGCGAATAGTTGAAATCGACATCCCCTGAGGCTGGAAAAGCCCCAGGCAGAAAAGAAATTGGAAGTTACTGGTATACATAATAATACTTTCAAATAAGAATTTTTCTTTTGAAAATTCGCCGGTTTTTAGCGCAGCTTTACATAACTTTCTCTCGACTGCGTAAGCGGTAGCAAGAAAGTAAAAAAAGTGTGTTTAATCAATCGTGTGGGGGATTATTGCCGCTCAGGCGGAAATGAGTTTTTACGCGGCCATTCCATGGCAGCGCAGCGTGGGATGGCGTCTTCGCGCCGGGCGTTCCATTGTGAGGGTGCGCGCGGGCGCCGCCCCGCCCCCCAAGAAAGAGTTGCAAAGGCCTCATTACCATCGCGTACCTGAAGTTGGTTCGCGCGCCAGGCAGTTGGCTCGTTTCCGCAACTTCTGCGCCGTTCTGACCTCCCCCCTAGCGACGGCCGAATTCCTGCGCTGTGGCGCCGCGGCCCCGCCCACTCCCGGCCAACTTGCGCGCTGTAAAGTGGCCGTAACAAACGCACGCCGCGTCGCTTCCTTGGCGCCGTTCGACCGCGCGGATGGGGATGTGAGGCGAGCGTCAACCCCGCGACCAGGACCTCTTTCTGGGCCTTCACGTTGCCATCTTTGGCTTGGAGCTACGTGTGCGTCCAGGGCCACCGAATGAAAGAGATCATTAGGTATTTTGTACGCGCAAGGTTTCTTGACTGGCAGAGGTGGCTCAGGGCATCAACTCACGTCACTGCAGTGCCTTTGACCGGCAGATCCTGCGTTCGAGTCCCGATGGTGGCAGGAGTTTCGACACGAGGTAGATAACCAGGTTGAGTTAAGTCGCAGTCTGGAGGAGAATTCTAGCGGTCGGCTGCTCTGATCGATAGTTGTGAATGGTATCTTCGAACAATACCAGACAAATGCCGGAGCAGAATCCTACCAAAGGGGCCTCTGACCGCGCACGATCTTTTTTTCCCATTCCTTGTCCTATTCTGTCGGACACTTACATGCAATACGGACACTACCATATATGCTGCGAGACCGGTCGTAAGCTTAGAGCTTGTCCCATCAGGGGCCTTGCCCAGCTGGTGGGAGATACCTGGTTGAGGAAAACCCGTTAGCCGACTGTCGGCGCCGGATCTCACCACCCAGCGGAGGAAGATCATCTCGAACCTCCAAGCACAAATCATGCACTATACTAACGCGAACTAATGACCTTAGCAGTTTAGGCGCCGTCATTAAACATGAATTGAATACCAGAATACCTTCTCCCAATCATGTACTAATATTAGGTGAATTATGCGTAAATAATAGCAACAAACGTTGTTCATAAAACCTGATAACCGGAAATGCTCGCTCCCACGCAACAGAAATAAGTTTGCATCGAAAAATGCTCTACAGATTTGAAACAATGGTCCAGTCGATGAAATACCCCCCCCCCCCACTCCTCTGACATCTAGGAAAATTAGGACACAAGAAAATGTGCGCAGGTAATAATTAGAGATATGCAGAATAAGAGAAGATAAAGATGAGATGAAGCAGACGAGATGAATCCGATGATGAACTCTAAGACCAAGACAAAGATGAAGACGAAGAAAATCAACAAACCGAGTTGTGAGTCCTGTATTTGAATGGATAACGATAGAGATGTGAAGAACACACCGAAAATGATAGAAAGATAGAATCTATACCACGAAATAAAAGATTGCAAAGAACGAAAAAACCAGCAACAATTAAAATAGATGCGAAAACAGATAATAGAAGATAATGGTTCAACACAAACATAAAAGGAAGGAAGTAATTCTGTGTAGACCGTCGAGAAAATAACAAAAGAGTGTATAGAGAAGAATAAAGCTGACTAGATTACTATGAACAGAGCGTGGTTTTCATCATAAATGAGAACAGCAAAATGTAAAATGTACTACTTACTTGCGGCAAAGACATTCATGAACGAGAATGATGCACAAATTAAGAGCAAAATCAGAAATTCTCTCCACTCAGGAAAGCAAGAGAGGGTGGCAGACGTGCAAGAGTTCTCGCAAGGCGACGCAGCGCTTGAAAATACCCGCAATGGTAAGCGACGCGCACTGGCAGCAATGCACATTCGAACACGTAAAATTATTTCATGTTCTCAGATTTAACATTTCACAACAGACATGTAACTGACACAAGTGTGAATAATGAAAGTAGACCTCAGAAACGATTGATCAATAAATCGTCTGGTTATTGGTGTCTGGATCTAGCACGATATTCTCAAATAAAAGAAACTAAAATTCATATCTTGTTTAAACATTACAATAATAAAATATAATTGAGTTTCTGTACATTTTATCATTCTAACCAAGATTGTGTGCGCCGTTATGACTTTTTAAATAATCTCAATGTACTATATTGTAATCACTGTACTGTAAACCAATGTTTAAAAAAATGAATATGTAAAATAATGTAGAGTCGTTAACAACCTTCGGTTAATGCGACTATAATAAATAAAAAAATCTTACAATGTTTTCTTTTTATATATTCCATATCTCCCTTTCAACTAGAGCAATAATGTAAGGCTAGGCCTTTGAAATGTAATACATTCTAGATCATTTTTACTAAAATTTATCAAATAATCACTGTTTTAGAGTGCGTCCTTGGGTAAATGATTTGTCTGAGTTTCAGGGACAGCTAACAGCCTGACCAAACGTCAGCTTTAGCGTGGAATTCTTAATTGGGCTTTCAAACATAAGCATAAGGACACTGGGAGAGAGGGGACCGTGGCGCCTGGACATGTTGCGTTATACAACGTTTAACTCTTTTCACCCACCAATATTGGAGAATTGTTATAGTCAGAGGTTGTTAGGTCTAAGAGAATTAGTTCTAATGACAGAAAGGTCACGAAAACATGTCTAATAAAATGTTGGTCTAATTATTAAAAAATCTAATAAAATTTCGTCCAATTCCCAAAAATGCCTAATAGCTTTTGGTCCAACAGATACGAATATCATATCATTCTGTCACCCACGTTATCATTATATCAGTATACTGTTATGTCTTCAATGATAGCACAATTTGGCGTGGTAAGCCTAATTCACAAAATTCATAACATATTTAATAAGAAAAAAGTGTGATTGGCGTAAGATTTATTGGTGGAGCCCGCTATTTCAATATTTTTGAAGAGCCAGAAGTAAACGGTAATATCTGTTTGTAATCCAAGGTACTACACTAGCTCCTCTCCGTGGACTTCTCCTATATAGTCTATTATTAGTAGTGATTTTAATTTTAAAATGGTATGCTTAGTGGTTGCATACAAAAATCCTTTTACTTTTGCACGATGCATTGGTGAAAGTATAGTTTTGTCCGCAATTTACAACTTTTGATGTATTGCTACGGAAACAGCTTTATTGTTGCGAATTTAATTTACGTTGTTTAAATTTAAGCTTAAGTTGTTTAGTTTGTTTTTTAATTTTATTAATTCTTCTTCGGAATTTCATCCTTTCAAGGGTGTTTATTCATGATTTCATTAACTGTAGGATGAACCATCTTCAGGTCTAAATGTCAATATAATAATAAAAAAGAGCATGGCAAGTTATGTTGTGTGTGTGTGTGCGTGTGTGTGAGAGAGAGAGAAGAGAGAGAGAGATAGAGATAGAGAGAGATAGAGAGAGATAGAGAGAGATAGAGAGAGACAGGGAGAGACAGAGAGAGACACACAGTAGAGAGAGAGAGAGAGAGAGAGAGAGAGAGAGAGAGAGAGAGAGAGAGAGAGAGATTATCTTTTCTGATATTTAAGGAGACTTGAAAATGTCCTTAGAATATCGTAAGTGGATTCTCTGTGGTTGACTGTATTTCTTCCCTAGATTGTAAGTTGCTGTAGCTGGGGATTCTGGTAGTATATCATAAAAGTTTTTTGAAATTTTGATAATGTAGTCCTGAATTAATTCTATTTTTAATTCTCTATGTAATTGTTTATTGCTTACAAACCATGGAGCTTGAGTAATTTTTCTGAAGCACTTATTTTGTATTTTTTGAAGTTTGTTAATGTGGCTATGGGCTACTTTTATCCAAACGTGGCTGGCGTAGGTTAGTGAGGGTCTGATTACTGATTTTTAAATTATTTTATCGCATTCAATGCTAAGTGAAGATTTATGATTTAATAAGGGATAGAGTTTTATAATTTTTGAGTAAGTTTCTTTTACTGTGTTTGTGATATGTACTTTCCAGGTTAATTTTGTGTCCATTGTTAGTCCTAGGTACTTAACTGTTGTTTGGTTTCGTAGCTATGGTATGGTGAGTTTTGAATAAGTAAATTAATTCTCCATTTTCAGTGCATTTCGAAAATTTATTCAAGTAATTTTGTAATTGGTTATATGCGCATAAGGTATCGTCGTGTGATGTGAATAGTGCCGTGTCATCAGCAAATAATTCTGAGGTGTCTGGTTGAGGAATATCTGAAAAATAGATAGTGAAGAGGAGAGGAGAGAGACAGGATCCTTGTGGGACCCCTGCGTCTATTGTATGTTGTGTTGAAAGTGTATTGTTTATTTTAACTTTAAAATTTCTGTTGGTCAGAAAGCTATGAATGACGTTAAATAGATATTGTGGAGTTCCCAGTTGCTGTAACGTGTACAGGGGACTAGTATGCAAAACTGTGTCGAAGGCCTTTTCAATGTCCAAGAAAATTGCTAGTGTGTGTTTTCTTTGGTGAAATGCTGTGGCTATAGATTCAGTTAAGCGCAGTAGTTGGTGGTTGGTTGAGTATTTGGATCGAAAGCCAAACTTGAAGTCAGGTAGTGTTTTGCTATTTAAAAAAATTAATTAGTCTACTTAGTAATAATTTTTCAAAAAGTTTAGCGATGGATGGAAGTAGAATAATTGGTCTGTAATTTGATGGGTTTCATGCATCTTTTCCTGGTTTGCAGAAGGGTAAAATTATGGCAGTTTTCCAACTTTGTGGGAAATATTGTAGTCTTAAAGCTATATTAAATAGTTCAGTTAGTGCGGCTACAAATGTTTTGCTTAATTTTTTAAGTGCTTTATTGGAGATATTGTCGTAACCGGCTGATTTTTTTGTTTTAATTCGGGTTATGTCTTTGGAGGTTTCTGAGGGAGAAATAAATGAAGTTGATATCGGTACTGTTTGTATTGTTTGGTGAAAATCGTTAATTACACGATTGAATGAGTGTATGTCAGAAATATGGTTAGGTGTGAATTCGCTTTTGAAATGTTTAGCTATTTCCTCGGCTTTGTCGAAGTCGGAGAGTTGATTTGAGCGTAAGTTGACCGGCATAATTCGGTTAACAATTAAGCAATGAAACTTTTATATCCATTAGGCTTCTTTGGCTACTTATTATAGAGCTTCCGTACACTCATTAGACTGGAGAGAATTGGACCTTCAATTTCAAACTTCGTGTGTTATTAGACTTTCTGTAAAGTAGACCTTCCGTAGCTTTAGACCTACTGCCCAAGGGACCTGATATATTGGACCTTCTCTCTGTGTACCTAACGACCTGAAACTATTAGGCGAGGAGGCTCTTCAAGCTGTGAAGAAACCCTGTAAATGCTCAATATATAATTAATTTTTTTTAATTCCATCTTTACAGTTATAATTTCATCCTTCTGGAAATGTTTTATGTATTTACTAGTGTATGCCATATGTAAAATGAAAAAAGTTTAACGGAAGAGTGGCCCAGGTCGCCCCCTCCTGTTTTATGCATGACATGTCTTTGCATGCGTGTAATATCTAACTTCAAACTTTGAAGATTCTCCCCTGCTATTGAACTGAGCAAATTTAGGGGAACATAATATTCATCTACATCCTTTGTAAATGTTGAATTTATAGGTGGAGAGAACATATTCTTCTTAAATGAAACCATTTTCAGTGATATTCTCGCCTAAGTTTCAGTCTTAAATGGCACATCTTAAACTCAAAACTGAACGCTCGCCACATCTATAAACTGCGATCAAAGGATTTCCTAATTCATTGAGCCTTGCTTCGATTTTTCAATAAGGAAAACTAACTACATTTTGTTCCAGTATAATTTTTGTAATTTCAAACAGAATTATTAAGTTTTTGACGATATCCGTGGAAATTTCACCACATGGTCAATACTGGGTCAGAGGTAGGATTCTCAGATTTCCTGCTTTAAACAAAAAAGAATGTAGATAATTTCCTGTGACACTGATGAGCTCGTGAGTTGATAGAGAACCATTATTTCCGGGCACTGCGAAAGTACAATTCAACAATCGTTTATGTATTGATGAAAAATTCAACAAATTTTACATTTAATTTAAATCAAAATAATGTGAATTGAGTTTTCACGTAGTTGGCTCTGCAAAAGCACGCTATATGTCATTTGTACTCTGCTCAGATTAATATCCTCTCACATTTCAAGATATCATTTTAGCATAAAAATACATTTATTGCAGATAATTTCAACGTTTATCTACTTTTTTAGTTGTGAAAATTTCTTTTCATATTATTTTCATGGCAGAGGTTTCTCGTTCTAATTATTTATCTATCTCTTTAGTTTGGGCTTACCTTTCGGTTTTGCCCCACCCTCTTCCCACCTGCCATCTATTGCCGCGTAAGGATCCTTTGTTTCAGTTTCACACTTGTTTGGCTATCTATTGGCAGAACTGATATATGACTTTAAGAATATTATATAAGAGTAAAACCAGGTCCTATAAGTAAATTATCGTTGAGAAATATGAATCTGTTATTAAGAAAAGTTGGTTTGAGCGATTCTGAAAATGTGCAATTTTGAGCTCATTTTCACAGAAAACTTTTGAGTTATCGAGAAACATCATCAGAAATTATTTGAAGCACATCTTCTCACAAATGCAATAATGTATACAAATAATCGGCAATGTAAATATTAACGACGTGAGAGATATTTAAAAAAGGTACATTACGGAGGTACGGACAGGTGACCGGCGGTACGGACGGGCGGACGGGCGGACGGGCGGACGGGCGGACGGGCGGACGGGCGGACGGGCGGACGGGCGGACGGGCGGACGGGCGGACGGGCGGACGGGCGGACGGGCACGCGTATGTGCATGTGCTTGCAGTCGCCCAGCCCGCTCTGGCCGGCTGGGAGGGTGGTGGCTACTCGCTCGCCTTTAAGCTCATTTATTTCATTCATCGCTCGGATTACGCCCATGGGCTGGAGCTGAAGCGGATCGAAGCGGATCGACGCGGCGCGCGCCGCCTCCTCGCTCGCCCGCCCGCGCGGATGCGCCGGATTTGTTACGCGGCGGTTGCGCGGGTCTCGCACTGGCGCCACGGTGCGCAGATTCTGCAATCATGGCGTTTCGCCAAACGTTTCTCTGTCCTGTTGCTCTTTGCATTCAATACTGTGCTCCGTAATAATTAAGGAGTAGATGGACTGACAGACGGGTATACGGATTATAATTATTAATACCTGCAAAATTCCATTATGTTATCATAACGGATCTTCTTTTATCTCCAAAGTGTCAAAAACGTCGTCGTCTTTGTCATCAACATTCCCATTATTGCGAACCTAATTCACTCATTTGCAGTTTACTCGTCAAATATAGCTAATGGTCGATTTTCTTCAAGACCACCGTTAGTTTCTTCTCACATTAATTATGAGGTTAGGAAGTTTCAAGAAAATAACAAAAATGAAGTCAACACTTATTTTATATTACGGAATACTTAATCAAACAAAACGTCAACATAAAGCAGCAGAGTCTCCGTTTGTGAAGTGCTATTGTGCAACTAAAAATAAACACAACTGATTCTAAATAATAACACTCATAATGCAATGCGACAAACGTGATTGTACTATTATTTTATAACCAGCAGACACACAATTAGTATTTTGTAAATAAACATTGAGTGAAACATATTCATAATAATTCACTATTTGTCGTTTAAAATATGTGCTATTTATAAATAATTACCGTCGTATTCTTTTCAACAGAGACAACATAACATTTCATAGATTTGACGGACATCTTATTTAGTAATTAACAGAATTTTCAGTTATAATACACTTGAATAATTATACACACAATTGCATACTTAATCCACATGTTGTGCATCTATGCTATTTGTTTGTTTGGTATTTGCACAGTTGTAGGATTATTCATAAATTACTTAGCGCAAATGTGGAAACCCTCTAAACTGTAACCCATGAACGCTTAAAATACGGTTAGGTAACGCTTGCGTGAATACCCCCAAATTGCAAGAATAATAATAGTTTATATAATATTAAGACAATTTGTATTCATTCATTCATTCTTCTTGATTTCAGAGCTCCAAGTGCAGAACCAATAAACAGCCGGCGCCGCGCCGCGCCGCGCATTCCCTTCCGGAAGGTGCTCCTCCGCGGGCGGCGAAGTCCGCGAGACAATCTGCGCGCTGTAATGAAGTGGAGAAGCGCGGGCGGGCGAGCCCTGGGCGGGTAATTCGGCGCGCGCTTTGCGGCGGCGACAGGGGTTGGGGGGCGGGGGCGGGGACTAGGACGACGACGACGACGACAAGAACGACGGCGGTGGCGGCGATCCGAGCTCCGGCGCTCATTTCCCTAATGGCCCCCGCGACCGCCTTGAGGCTGCGGCTGCCGCGGATCCCAGCGTCCGCGAGCTCTCCGCGCCCACGCGGCGAACACGAACCAACTGCCCCAACTACGCGAGTGGCTCCTCGCGGGAGCTACATAGCTTGCCTCACTGCCTCACTGCCCGCCCGCTCCCCCACTGGGCGGGGCGCCTGCGCCAGCCCCTCTGTTGGAATGGTGAGTGGATGAGTGAATATCGGTTATGAGCGTGTCAGCTACTTACAATCAGTTCCCTAAGAGTAGTTCATATTATATCACGGAAATTGACACGCCTTAGGTGGATCTCAGCATCAATTAATATCACTAGAGTGTCTCTGACCGCGAGACCCTACAGTTCGAGTTCCGACGGTGGCAGCATTTTCGACACTAGCTACGTTGCTTGGGAGAATGCAGTCGCTGTCTGGAGAAGAATATTCTTGAGGCGACTGCTCTGATCGGTAGATTTCAATGGTTTCTCCGATCAAGCAAGCAAGATCAGGCGAATGTCGGAGCAGTGATCAAACAAACGGGTTACGAACCGCCTGCAGATTTGAATCTGCCATTTTCGAAAATGTGTAGCTTTTGAAAGTTTTCAATGAAACTTGCATTTATATCGTATTAATAAGCCTTTATTTTTAAAACTTCTCTAAGGAAGAAAAAATAAGAACAAAATGTTCCTTAGTATTTACGGAAATCAAACTCTCATCTTCCAATTATAAAGTCTAGGCGAGAATTTTAAATCAAGAATAGGACTTAAAATTAATTTCATGAAAAAACATTTAGAAATATAAATTTGTGTACAGTGCATATACGTCAAAATAGAGAAAATTAAACATCGTCAAAATGTTTCAGTTTCAAAAGTTCGTGCACGAATAATGAAAGTGTCGATATATTCTTTAAAAAAATATGAATTTTTGTAAACATGCAATGTCTAGGAATACCTTATTTTAAGGTCTTAAATTCTTCTTTAATGATAAAAACAAAGTGAAAAAATGAGACAATCTCTTGTTATTTGGTTTATTTAAAAGGAATATTTGAATTATTATTTGTAGTTTCTTTACACTAGTGACAAAATCAACAACAATTCGATTAACGAGGAAAAGATATTTACCTACAAAATAAATTAAATACATCATACGACATAAGAACAGTTTCAATGACCCTCTGAATACAGTATAAGTACGAAGCGTGTGTATTGATTCGCTTTCATGGAAAGCAAAGCTTCCTTAAAATTATCATACAAAGAACAAGGAAAACTTCGACACGCCATCAGGCGGTCAGCAGATCTCTGCCTCCTTGGATGTCGCCATAATACCTAAGAATACTTTCACCTCTTGATACTGTTTCCAAGTCACAATCATCATCAAAGAATTTCTCGATGACATCACACTGGACCTTCGGTTATCGAAGTGTATTTCGCAGAACGAGCGGTGTGGCCAGCAGTAAAAGACGCCAATATGATATGATCTCATGTAGTGAGCAGCAGCTATACCTAATCATGTATCATTTTTAGTATTCTCTCTTTAAAAAACGTGACTCACACAAAAATGAACTCTAAATACTTACAAAACTTCAAGGTCTACAACAACATGTCTTTTTCAGGCAGTTTCACCATTATATATGGTTTATTATTGTCTACTACATAAGCATTATACAACACAAAGATATGGCGCTAGAATCGAAAACAAAATTGGAAGACCAATACAATTAGAGCGTACATTTGTTTTTCCTTGCTTGATAGCCAACCTAAGTTCATAAGTAATATCATGTGCCTCATTAATCAATTTACACACTCAGTTTTACTCTTCAATATTGATAAAGCATTAGTCAATAAGGTATACAGTCATTTTAAATACAATTTTAAATTTTATTAATTAATAACTTAAGGGTTAATTATTTCTTGACTAAATTTAATTATACGAATTTTGTTTTATTTTCAGTAATGCAATTTTCAACTGACTCATGTGTGATCTGAAAAAAGGGATCATCTCAACCTGCCAGAGAGCTAGCTGAAAATACCATATTAGTACAAGTATATGTGCAACTACATTCAGCGTATTATAACGTTAGAGATTAAATATTTGAGTCCCAAATACATAGACCCGATCACGTTCAAAGAATTTTATCTGAACCGTACCTGCTCAGTTGTCAGGAAGTTAGTGAAAAAACTGAATGAGCTCAATGATTGTAAAATAATTTTTTTTACGAATTATTCTACTACTTCAACTGGAAAAAATAAGGATATATGGATATTTATATTCACATAAACAATGCCAGTACAGTTTGATGAATATTCAGACGAATTTTGAAAAGAATACGTTTACATTACTTCATATTGCGTCAAACCACAGAACATTTAACTTTTTCTGCTCGAACGAGAAGGCTCACGCACAGCACTGCACGGCTTGAAGGCAGCGTCATGAGGATGACTAACCGGTTAACAGTAGAGGAAAGTGAATTCTCATTGGTCCCTACATATACCGCGAATGTGCGGTTAAGATGTTTCCTGTTGCTTGCTGGAGGTCAAAATGACGTAAATAGTGAACACCATCGCTACCACTTAATAATAATAATAATAATAATAATAATAATAATAATAATAATAATAATAATAATAAGAATAAGAATAAGAATAAGAAGAAGAAGAAAAACAACAACAACGAGAAGCAAAGGTACAACAGCATATACTTTCTCGCATTTTATCTAACTTTTGCAAATTTCGAAAATTCCTAGTCCAACGAAAATGAGACCTATGATTTCTTTTAAGCGTCCCTTCCTCTATCAGCGGGAAAAAATAAAGAAAAAAATCAGCGACGTTTTTGAGAAAATGTTGTTTTCTATAATTTGCACTAATTTCGAGCAGAACTTATGCGGAAACAACTCGGTTTAAAAAACAAACAGACTCTATGACCTTTTTTAAAATTATAATTTTTTAACAGAAAAGGCAAAAACTTGATGATGCACTTTGTTCATTGTTAACTCTTTGCAATTTTCGAAAATTACAGAGAGTTCTTGGAAAAAGAGACCAGCACCAATTTTTCTGCCTTCCTTTGCTACGAACGAGGAATAAAATTAAAAAGTGGAAGGGTTTTTGAGAAAATAACTGATTTTAAAAAAATTGAACTTCCAACATTTCAAACAAAATTATGCAAAAACCACTCATATTTTTTACAAGTTGTATATGACCTTATTTCAATTACTTTCAACAACAAAATTCATTAAGGAAAAAATCTCTACCTTCAGTATTGTAGGAAGACATCGAAAAAATTCGATTCTGCAATTTTTGAAAAATGAATGACCTCTACAAAAATTGGACCTACAGCATTTAAGTATTTTCTTCGCTATTCGAGGACAACAATTAATCAAAAAATTCGGAGCCATTTAAAAGAAAATTTTGAAAATATTTCTGAGGCTTCATGCATAAGAACCCCTCCCCCCGAATCAAAATATGTTCTTTTCAAACTCGCAGGGCCTTGCGTTAGTTCAGATTGTTCGGGGGATAACAAACGGAACAGGATTAACCTACAGTGTCATGTAGATTCTGATCCAAAGGTGACAACTGCGTCATATTACTGCTAGGTACAATATGATTACATTATCCGTTATGAAATATTGTGTCAGAAACTATCAGTACTTCTCCCAATTGTTACGTCAATCAATAAGTAAAAACATATTAACTCAGGTCTCTTTACAATAGTAGAACTATATTTCTACTAACGTCATAATATACGTATATGTAGTGTGATGAACTATAATGATCATCACTACAATAACGAAAACTAAAACCATAACAATTACCAGCTTTACCATAATCATTAAATCTACAAAATTACATCTAGGAGAATAATCGCAGTCATCCGAACCTCATGACATTCGGAAATTCACTCACACGTTGCACAGAGTAAGTCCCCTTCGCAATATTTTCATTTATATTTTTACTGGTTTTTGAAGAGGTAACTCACAAACAAAGATTTGCCTTGTACTTTTCTATAGTTTTCTTTTTGTTTTACTTTTTCGTTCGCTTTTGAAAAAAAGGGTAAAATTATTTTACTTTCAAGAAAAACTGAAAAACATATGGTAGTAAATTTCTCCATTTATGAAAGGGAGAGACCGGTGTTTTAGAAAGGTACCTCTTAACCTCTGGCATCTTGGTTACAAGTCAACCGAAAACCATGAATTCCAGTCACGTCATGTTGAATTTATGGTAGACAAAGCGAGTGGGCAGCTGGTTTACTGAGGGTTTTCCAGATTTTCCACCATTTCAATCCACCTCTGTTTGTCAATCATTATCAATACTTATCATAATCATTTGCCGAAAATATGTTAGGTTGAATGACCAAGTCGGCTCACTTATCATCTCTCGCTTGTTTTACAGGTATTTTCATCCCTTTGGCCGGTCACCGTACAATTTGTCAAAAAAAACTGTTAAAAGTAGCAGACGAAGAAAAAGGAAAAAGACGAAGAGAGTAGAAGAAGGAGAGGAGGAAACGTGCAGGCCTCGCCACGTTTCAACGCGCAGCAACTTCTTAACGAAGGCGCTGGCGTGAGCCAGTGCGCGCCAGCCCAACCGCGCACACGACTCGCCTCTTGCGTCACGTGGCGCCGCGCGGGGCAAGATCGCGCAAGACGTTTTCCGCGACCGGAAACGAGCCGGTGCAGGTGCGGCGTGGTCGGCCCTCGGCGGCGCGACGACCTCCGGCGGCGGGCGCGGGGCAGGGGGCGGGGCGGGGGCGACACCGCTACGCGCCGCAAGGTCGCGCCCGCGCCGGCCGCGCGCTATAAAGGCCCGGTCGCGCGCCGCGCCGCGCTTGCTGCGTCGCCATGCGCCGCGGCCGCCTGCTGCTCCCGGCGCTGCTGCTCGCGCTGGGGCTGCTCCTGCTGCTGCTGCAGGCCGGCCCCGCCCACGCACGCCCGCGCAACGGCGTAGCCGGTAAGTGCTCCTCGCTCCTCGAGGGATGACAAGGTTTTTTTTATTTCGTTCGTGGCACTCAAAAAATCAAGTGTTAGCCCTTTATTGCTTAGTGTAACTCAGCTTCAACATCATGTTAACGCATTCTAACGATTTAATTATGAACTACTTTATATTACACGTGATGTACATCATGCATTTATGTCACCCCATGCAATGTTATGCGATAAACGTGATGAGATAACGAGATGAAGTGATAGTAATCTAGTGGCGTCGTGAATCGGAACTTCTTGGTAACACACATTGTTTCCGTATATCAGAAACGAAATGGTTTTTAGGGAAATAATCAAACTAAAATACGAATGATACCTAATTTATTGTATTATTTTATAACATAAACGATTTGAAAAGTAAGCAAGTTTTTTTAAATCCTGAAATATAGCACTTTTTGTTGGAGGAGTAACATAAATTACTTCTCTGTTTTACTCGAGCAATATTTACTTCCGATTTTTTAAAAATATTTTCCGTTAATTAAAATAAATAAATGTAATGAAAAATAATTATTGCAAGTAAAAATAAAATCCTGCAATAACGGGTTAAGATAAATGAGTTTGAAGTTTTCACCTTCTACTGAAATGCATCGTTCTTGCATTCACACTTCTGCCATTTGTCGGTGGAATAATATACTGGAAGATATCCAGCTGAGGCTGCTGGAAGGTAGACAGATATGTAATTCTAAAGAGGGCATTAACTCGAAATTTGCAATTTTTGAGTTGTGCCACTGTCGCAGCCCTTGTCACTCACAGTTACAAGTGCTGCGTACTATGGGAAGTGCATTCTGTGCACGTTTTCCTAAATTCTAGAATCGCTACCATAACCCATATACAAGTTGAATTTGAATACAGAGGGAAATTAGCGTTTAAGGCAAGAATTAATATGAAAGTATTTGATCCGATGTAATAAAACTATTTGCAAACGCAAATCAGCTCTAGATTAGAGCTATTCTTCCTCATCGTGCCATTCGTGAAGGAATCCACTTCCTGCCGCTAGAACACGGAGAACGATGATTTGAATAACTACAGTTCTCACTGAACTCTAGATGATGGTGCAAATGTAGGCTACATGAACTTTTGTAACAGTTTGTTTTTGAGAGTGTTGGAGGAATCTTTTATGTTATTATGTGATGTGATGGAATTGAGTTTATGTAGAAGATATATTAAGTATGCAGTTAAGGACGGTTTCATTCTCTGCTAGATTAATGTTTTGTCTGTATGAACTTGGATTCTGTTAAATATCGTTTCCAGAAATTATATAAAAAAACAAGAAGTTAACATGTTCATTCAATTCATTGCGGACTACGTAAATGATAAGTTTAGGAAGTAGTATTTTTTTTGGAAGAATCAAGTGTTGCTTCCTTTGGTCTAGATGGTTTCGTTCTAATTGATTGCGCAAGTAAAAATAGCACCATTTGGATCCTTTGATATCTCAAAAGAATTTGACCAATGGAAATATCAACGCAAGTGGAGACATTTCAGGTTACTAACAAATTATACTCTTTTGTATAGAATTTAGAGATTAAAACTAGTTTCATCGTAGGGAATTAATTGTAAATTTGTTAAGAGAATAATTTGATTAAATTATTGCGATACAATTTAGAGGTACCTAGAAATTTTAGTTGGCGTGCCTGTTTTATGCAGAGGACTTAACACGTTTAATATGAGCAAGTACATTCTTCATTAATAGGATAAAATTAGAGAAAAAGAAACAATAATCCTGAATATGTTATAAGGGATGCTACAAATATACAGGATAGCCTCAACATTATTTAACTGGAGTATCCTGTTGCATTCAATTATGTGACCTCGATTTTATAAGGACGGTAAATGTGAAAACTTTATGACCATACAAGGATTAAATAACTCCATTTGATATCATGATTTACAACAAAACTAGTCTTTAAAACACTTTGATATCAAGGAAGTACTTTCTAACTGATTCAATGGGCCATAGAAGATGTGTATGTCTAAACCAAACAGATATAGCCAGCCGACTGGTCGTTTTCATAAACTCTACGGGTACCATTGGTTCACGCGTCACTGCGCAAGTGAAAGTGTGTTACAAGGAGATACAATGCAAGGCCTCGATATATTGTAGATCGCCTTCCGTTTAATAAAGACATAATAGCTGAAACACCACTTTTGTAGAAGGCCCCATTAGAACAAGTAAATTTTGGCAAAGACTCACCCACATAGCAGAAGAGGCATTCAAACAAAACGAGGAGAGATCAGAATCATAATGAATATTGCAATAATCTAATAAAAACCTAGAACAATTCAGATTATATTTGTATTCCAAGTGAATGAAAATATTTCGAGAGCTTTTTCAAAAGCCATTATTGCTAGTTGGGAGTTCAGCCCACTTTCCCTACAATTCACGCAGGGGGAATAGTAGGTCGACCGGGCTGTCAACGGCAGCGTAGTGATGCACGGAGCTCTCGGTCAAGGCTTTTCTCTTTCACCAAGACTCGCTTCGCTGAATATTTGTTCCCCAGCCTTGGGCAACATTATCTTGCAACGCTTAGCAATTGGATTGGGAAGCATACAGTGTTTAATCATGTAATATTTGTGGCGGTCAAAATACAAAATAATGTGCCTGCTGTACATTTCTAGATTGAAATATTAGATTTAAAAAAGTTAAGTAAATTTGGAGTTAACTGCAGAGTTGAATTTATAGACACCAGGATATTAAAAATTAATTATATAAGATTCGTTGAAAAGTATGAAGGAGTATGCAGAAAATATGAAGTATACTTGATGAGGGAGAAGTAGGTTAAAAAGGAAACACTAACCCGCGGGAAGTTTCTGAGGTATCGAAATGCACGCTCTCACTAGTTGCTTAACATTTCCAGGATTTCCTCGAGTACGGAATTTTATCTGTATAAATAATAGAGGTGATCAGATATACAGAACTGGATTGGAGATATCACATCTACCTCCTCGTCTCACCATCCAAATTTTTGAAGATCATTAGTCCGGATTATTAATTTATTTTCAATTTCAATCCCTTTGAAAAAGAAGATAGTTATTTGTACGCTATTCGATACTCGACGAGGGAATGATGCAATTGTCTGAGAAAATATAAATTTTTAAGGGGTTAACAGCACTCAACACCGTTAACAACAACAACAACAATAATGATAATGATGATAATAATAATTTAATAATAATCGATATACCGCCTTTTGGAGAAAGTTCACCACCTGAAACGCGAATCTTAATACTAAAAGAATAAGATGCTAAACTGCATGATTGTCCGTCAACTGACCTTGCGTGACTCATTACAGTCATATTGCGCATTATGTCACGTACACGTCGTTAGACGTTGACTGTTGTGTAGGAGTATGTTCACGGAAAACTTCTTGCATTGCTTTCAAATGATCAAATGAAAAAAACCCAATAACATTGAAGATGTTTCGAACAATTAGGTATTTTGATAAATGTCCGGTAATGTGATGTATTGTCATGTGTCATAGAAGTACGATTCGATTCGCATATCTCGAAGCTCCATACAAAAAGAGTAAATTTAAAGATTTGTATTAATTTCGAAATGTTTATGGCAACATAATATTTCCGCATTTAATTACTTGATGAGAAATTGGTTAATTAATATCTCCTTCAACTTGCAGATATTTACAATGAGATCAACTAGATTTTTACATAGTAAAATAACAACGCAAATTTTAATTTCTAGAACACTTAAGTATAAATATCATTCCATTCGCTTTCCACATTTGTCAAAAATTTTGAAACCTCTAATTCATTTGCCCTCTTTTTGAAATGAAGCTCTTTATCATTTTCACTCGGCCTCATGTTTCCATTACTCAATTCCACTCAAATTACTATTTACATAAAAAGTTAAAACAGACGCTTCAGGTATTCTTGTTTTAAATTTCAGGCAACTCACTATAACTCTTACTCACAGTCCCGTTGTAAAACACAGCTCGCTTTAGGTGACATATCTTTTCAATGCAGATAGTAGATTGAACTATTTTCCTGTTAGATGGAAAGTGGCAGAAATTGTTTTGATCCACAAGAAAAGCAAATCACCTCAAGAAATGGAATAGTAAAGACCGACTCTATAGTCAGTAATTTCAAAAAGGTCTACGTAATGAATTGACATTGCTTAAGAATACGGCACTATTGCCAGTATTTGAAAAAAATCTACTTAAGGGAATAAAGGCAGTTATTCAAAATGCCAACCTCATTCCTGGCCGCAGTTTGGTTTTAGATTGAGGCATTCGACAATATATCAAGTACACAAAATCACAGACGTAATTAAAAGAGCAACAAAAGAAAAACAAGTATATTTTGTAGAGTAATTAGATGTGTCAATAGATTTTGACAGAGAATGTCTTTACAGGTTGCTACACAAATGAAATAAAATGCTACTCAAACATCAAATATAAATTCTGATATCATACATATCTGAACGAATGTTTAAAATAAAGTAAGAATAAACTATTCAGATCTCAAAGATATTCAAGTGAAGTTTCGTACGGTAGTGTACTTGGGTTTGTATTGTATATGTTGTTTATCAGTGACATTCAAACCCAGCACAAGGGTAATTAGTTATTTTGGCTGACGATGCAGTCTTAATTTCAGGACGAGACGTTATGATCTTTATTTGACTGCTACAAGAAGCAATTTAAAGTTGGACCGAAAAATGTAATATTAAACTAAACGAAGAATAGTCGTTACATATCAAGTACACTACTAAAATATTGAATAATGCATCACCATAGGCCACACATGGAAAGGTAGGCCTAGTTCCTTATGAAAACAAAGTCAAATTTAAAGTCATGACTGGATATCATTCTGAAATGGATGGAACATGTCAAGAAGGAAAGAAAGAAAGAGAAAGAACTCGAACAATAACCTGATAATGCAAACGTTTCAAAGGAATGTTTTGCATAAAATGATGAGTGACACATGGTATGTCAGAACGTTGATATCCACAGAGATATTAAAATTCTAACAATTAAAGAAGAAATTAAAAGGTTAGTGAAGAAGCATGATGGTTGGTTTCACTTACATGTAAATGCAGAAATTCTCCAACTGTCGAAAATCAATATCAAAGATATAACCAAACCATTTGAAATTGCGTAGTAATGTGTACAGAACAGAGCACTGTGTGCAGGTGATAGTGTCTAGTTTTAAACAAGAAAACCAACAAAAGGATGTCACAGGTCAAAATTTAACAGATATGTATTTAGGCTTAGCTTTAAGAGTTATCAGAGACAAGTTTGTTAGTTATTTTATTTATATCAGTATATATTCCAAACCATGTATAGGCACAGTAGTATTAATCCTAACTATAATGTTAATAATAGTAATAATAATATTAAAATACTTTAAAAAATGAAGCCATTATCTTTTTTCACGCGGCTCCATGCTCCTATCCCCCACATCCACTCAAATTGCATTTTACACAAAAAGTGAAAACACGTTCCCAGCCTCTTGTTTTGAACTTCACGCCCTCCCCCTCCACTACAACTCACAATCCCGCTGTAAAACACTGGTCGCATTAGCCCACCCCCTCCGTGCGTTGACCATGTGACTGGTGTGTTGCAGTGGCGACGTGCCAGCCGGGGGAGCGGTACGCGCCCGACGCCTGCAACGAGTGCGAGTGCCGCAACGAGATGAACCCCGAGCGCTTCGACTTCGTGTGCAGCCGGCGCGTCTGCCTCGACGTCAACCCGGACATCGGCTTCCTCCTCAGGCGGTAGCGCCGCCCCCGCCCACGCTCACGCCCAGGGCTGCCCTCGGAAACAGAACGAGACAGTGGCGAATTCTGCGGTACACCGCCGGTAGACCTAGTAATCCGAAGTGTATAAGAAACATTTCAGGAGTTTGGTAATCCTATAAAAAAATAAAGAGATTTGGAAAGCTTTAAAACAGATGCAAAAAAATAACTTTTGTTTTCCTATTGAGAGGCAGTCTTCCGCGATCGTAATCATTATGAAGCGCGGTAGAGTGAGAAGTTTCAAACCGTTCTTAATGCTGTTTAGAGAATTCGCTAGCGCAGGCAAATGCACCGCATGCCAGCTGCGATAACCTAGGTCTCCTCATGTTTCAAGGGCGGGGAGAGGGGAGGATGCGCGTCTGGATGGTCGGGAGGCACCGCAAAATATTGCGGTGAACAGTCCCTCTCTGGTCGCTTGTAAGTTACGCTTGTCTCTGGTTTTGGTGAAAATGGAGTGTGTTAATGATCCAGAAGTTAGTGTTTTCTGTAATTGTCTTATAGAATAATTATTAAGCACGGAATTTCATAGAATTGGGATTTCAGAAAAGCTCGTAATAAAAGAACGCCATATGTAGCTTCCATGAAGTGCGGTATACTTAAAATAATGTTCAGAATTCGCCACTGAGCAGGAGCTCTTCCTGCAGAGAAAATACCTGAGAAGAGGCACAACGACGAGGAAGAGATTACTCTTTTGCATAACTCCTGTACATAATTCATACGAGTATTGTAAAAAAGACTGTTCATAAATTGTGATATCTATAATAAAAAAATATCGTTTTTATTTTTAAATATGTTTTCTTTGTTATTCTTCACTTACTGCACCATTACACATCCAAACATTTTCCTAATTGTTTAAACATTCTATTGAAATTTTCGTTAACTTCACTCCTAATCCTATGTTTAAAAGTGTAACTCCTAATTTTAAAAGTGTAATGTTTTTTATCATCGACCTATTATAATACCAAACATTCTAGGTATCTTTTAATTTATTTTGTAGAAGACGCCAGCATTCCAAACGTATTTGGTCTGCAATCACGAAAACTTCAGAATAAAAAGATCATTGAAAACCAAAGAATCCTAGTTACAAAATTGAAGTCTATAATGATGTTAGACATATATGAGAACTAATATTCAATGACAATAGTGCTATGTAGAGGTTCAGTATTTATTGTACTAGCTAACCAGACATCAAAAAGTTCCAAACTACGTAGATCATTATATGTTATGAGAAAGCTCTATTGAAGGACGCTATATATACGTAACAGAAGCTAACATTTGGATTAGTGAAGACAGTTTGAGATTATAGAAAGGAATATCGCAGCCTAAAAAAAGTGCTTAAATGTTTCACTGATCTTTTCGTAGTTTTAAGCAATAAAAACAAACTGTAACTGCTTATCTTATCAACTTCATCGTGGGTGTCATGATGAAAATTGTACAATTGACTGCATCCGAAAAATAATTCTCAATTGAGCTGTTGACGCATATTAAAAACAATGAAATTACTTGTCACATCTTACTGGTCGCAGTGAATTGAATTAAAATGATTTCCTTCTTCTTCTTCTTCTTCTTCTTTTTCAGAGAAACACGACTTGTACTGTTCGAAGAAGCTCACAATGCAATAAAAACTACTTCACAATTTTGCATTAAAACAGAAACTTTAATACAATGAATAAGTAAGCTGCTAGTAAAACTTGTAAAGTGTGAGAAGCGTGTTCTCATTTTCGAAGACTTGATTCAACATTATCTCGGTTTCTGCTTCGTACATACATTACACCATTCGGGGTAATTAAACGTACATTAACTTAAATGATAACGTTCATGAACTAAGCTTTTAATCGGAGTTTCGTTTCGTGGGAACTGTGTTGTTATACAAAACTAGGGAGATATATAATGAATGGGAAGTTCGTATCACTCAGTTTTTAATACAAGGAGCAATGTAATGCACAAAATTTTGACGTCATTAGGCACCCTTATTTGACAATTCTGTATAGTTTTTTTATCTTAATCGGTCGTAATCTGTACGCATTGTATGTTCATAAAAATGTCCAACTCGTAGTTGTACGTTCTTGCCTACCAACAAAAAGAATGTGTTGAATAAAACTATGTTACATCTGATTTAGGAAATTTGCTGAGTTGAATTTTTGTGTATAGTTCTACAGCCTTAACGAGACTTTTGACTAAACATATGAAGACAATTCAACTACATTTATTTTCAATAATGGCCTTTTGACGCGTAAAAGATCCTAAAAAAAATATAAATGAAATATTCATTACATTTTTGAAACAAAAATGCAGTCAGATGAATTTAAATTAATCCCTGTAACATTTTACACCAAGATCATTCTTGTGTTACCAAAAAAGAACAACACTCAAATTTTAGTTAAAACCCTAAAATGGGTAGACATACACCTTGATCTGCAAAATATATAAAAAGAGGAATGTAAGTAACGTAACCTAAAGCTCAGAAAACTCTACCATATAACTAGCAGACAGAATTCCTTGTCTCTCCCTGCAATAATACACTTGTGTACAAAATATTACTAAAAACGGAATGAATCAAAAATTCCAGAGATTATGAGTAGCTAATTATTTAATAACTGTTACTCTTCGGATATTACAATAAATATTCTCTGTAACACTAACAAAACGTCCTCTAACGATCTTATGATTTGTAGATTCCCATCTCCTACCTGACCGTTGCTGACAACAGAAAATATGGAAAATGAAAGATATGTCAAAATTGTCTGGCAGTGAATATTATAAACAATAGAAAATATGACAGAAACAAAAGCCACAAGATAATAGACCTAGTCACAAACTTACAAATTTGCAAATTAACATACTTATTTTGCTTCATTACGGAATAATGTAAATTAGAAGTATATCAAGCGTTTCGTGGCAGAAGAACTTTTTGTCTATGAAAAGTCAACTTGACATCTTTAACTCTATCTTTTCTATATTAATGGTAAATTAAGTTTTATTAAAACGAGAAATTTGGATAAACTTTTTTGAAAATTTCTGATTTCGATCAATTCTGATTTATTTTGAATTCCATATTTATAATAAGACGACCTGAAGAAGACATGGAAATTTAACGTTCTCAACCGGAAGACAATTTTCTTTCCTTCTCTTTCGACTTGGCAGCTTGAACCGTTCGAAGCCATTTCGTCAGCGGCGGGGCGTCGACCGCCGGCGAAGGAGCGTCGCTGATGCCGATAGAGCACAGCCCTCGCAGCCCCCGCTCGCCACCGCCAGCGGCCAAGTGGCAGGGCCAGGGCGCTCTCTTAAATCGGCCACTTTCCGAACGTTTGGTACTATTTTATAGCAGACCGATGCGTGGATTTACGATCTGAACATCATTACTTTTACTGAATTCTAAAGTGTGTGATTTATATACTAGATTTAACCCTTACACTCTGTTGGGGTCTTTTCTGACCCCAGACGCAAATAATGTTTGGAAAAACTATCAAAGTTATTCTCATGAACTTCTCCTTTTAGATATGCTATTTTGTTCAGTTGTTACATGTTATGTGTTGTAAATTCTTCTGTTTTTCAGTTTTCTTGGTTTAAAGTAATTTGAATTTTATACGGTTGGAGTCAGAAAAGCTCCCAAAAATATTCAACGTTACATGTCTAAATTATAAGAAAAATTCCAAAAACGTGTCCATTACCGCTTTATAATATTATATTGTCTTTGAATGACAATCTGGCGTATTTGTCTATTACGAGTTAGTAGCTCTCATTCAGGTATGGTAGACACTAAAGTATAGTTATGAGGATATGCTAGAATGTTTTTCTGGAAATATTAATCTTTGCTTTTTAGTACGATATAGTAAATGGAGCAAATAAATAACATCATTTTCTTATATAAGTCCAAATAGAATTCGTGCATGAAATACAGGTAAACTATTGGTAAAGCGTGCCGGGTCAAAACTGATCCCAAACACATTTCACATAAGTAATGAAGAAACAGAGTCGAAGCGTTAATTATTTTTAATATCTTTTATGTTGTAAGATAGTACTTATTTGTTGACAACTTCAAAATTGTACACAACACTTAATCGAAAAATATTTTTAGTAAAATCACAAATTCCAGATTATTTCCAATTAATATATCAATACTCATTCAATTTTAACATTTTTCTGTATTCGTTAACCGCAACGCATCTCTAAGTCATCATTAAATGGCATTTTTAAGATGCTGAAAGAGTATGCGAAACTTGAATGCCTCGCTCTTTAAATTCTGGAATATTGTGAAGATAACCGTTTTCAATAGCAATTTTACTGCAACGTGAAATTAAAAAACTCATTGTGCTTTCCCATGGAGACTCGTTAAACAGAGATCGTTTAAACGTTGTGTAGGTTGGGACAACACGTTTTGGACAAACTTCATTCACCAAGAAAATGGAGCATGGGAACGAGCAACTTGCTACCCACAGCAAGTGAAACGCAAACTTCATGGCCTCTAAAAGATTTATATTCACCACAAGTGCTGCAGTAGCACCGCGATTTCTGCCGTTGCCTGCTCCCACACCCCCATGAATCAAGCGAACGCGCTCGTCCATTCGCAATAGCGCTCGCGGACTCGAGGTCGCGGTCACCCACGCCTGTCCGCACGCCCGCCCACTCGCTCGCTCGCACGCACGCACCCACCCACGCACGACCGCATGCACCCACGCACGACCGCCCGCACCCACGACCACACGCACGCCCGTTCGCCTGCCCCGCCGCCCGCACGCCCAACCGCTCGCTCGCACGCACGCACGCACCCACGCACGACCACACGCACCCACGCACGACCGCCCGCACCCACGACCACACGCACGCCCGTTCGTCTACCCCGCCGCCCAACCGCTCGCTCGCCCGTCCGCCCACTCGCTCGCTTGCCCGCCCGCTCGCCCGCTCGCCGCCTTCGCTCGCTCGCCCGCCTTCGCTCGCTCGCCCGTTCGCTCGCTCGCCCGCCCGCTCGCCAGCCCGCTCCCCCGCCCGCTCACTCGACGCCCACCCACCCGACCTCCTGCCTGACTGCCTGATCGCCTGTCAGTCCACCCGTTCGCTCGTGCGCCCGCCCGCTCACCCACTCACCCACCCGCTCACCTGGCTGCTCACCCGGCTGCTCACCCGGCTACTCGCCGCTCGCCCGCCCGGCCGTCTAGCCTCACGCCCACCCGCCCGCTCGCCCACCCACCCGCTTGCCCGCCCGCCGGCCCACCCGCACGCCCGCACACTCGCCTGCCCGCACCGTGATGTCCGTCCATCACAACACCTCCCGTTTACGCGCGCCCGTCAAGCCTTACGCCCACCCGCTCGCTGGCCCGCCGACGCACTGACTACATCACCTCTCTGCCCCAGCCACGGAACGACCCATACATATCCCGGCGCGGCGGCAGGGCGCGTAATACAGAGGCCCGGCTCGGCGCGGGGCGGGGCGCGATCCGCCACTCCGCCGTCCGGCCTCGCCGCCGAATTTGCGTATAAATTCGAACCTGATCGACCGTTATTGGACTGTAATTGGTATCAATTTCCACACATTAGTGGGCGTAGTGCGTTCCCCGGACTGCGCCTCGAATCTGCGCACGTTTTATGTCTCTTAGCGGGGAGCGCGCTCTTCGCAATCACAGCAAGGAGAGCGTGAAATTGGGGGACGCGCGTTGCTCCCGGGGATTAACAGTTGCTGCTAACTGGGATCTAATTCCTGAAATGCTAGTTACACCGAGCCGTGCGGATTACTCGAGACCTCTGAGCTATCTCCAACGATTTTCGCGCACTTTATTTGCACAAGGAGTTACTACGAGTTACTTTGAAAAGTGACGTACGCTTTGCGTTTTTGTATCATAAGAGGTTATTATTATTATTATTATTATTATTATTATTATTATTATTATTATTATTATGTGCAAGTTACTAAAAATGTACGCATCTCGTAATGAATTCTATGAGACATAATATGCAATAAGTGGAAGACTACATATGTCTATAAATATTCATGAAGAAGGAAAGGAAATACTAATGATACTCATTACCACTTCTTGCGAAGCATGCTGAAATACCCAGAAATCAGGATACTCAAGTAGAAAAGAAACAAGTAGAAAACCAAGCAGGAAAAGTATCAGTCAGAAAACACCAAGGTCATTGCCACGGAGAAGCACACCTGCCCATCTAAGAAGAGTCTGCGTTTGCTCTTCCTTTCTAGAGCCTCCGTGGCGGGAGCGTCAAGAACAAAAACCGTCTCCATTAAATACAGGTTTCCAGTCCTTCCGTCCTCGGTCGGCGGCTCAACGCAAGGCTAACAGCAGATTTCGCGCGTTTGAAATTTAAATACGTGGAGCCCTGAGTATATAGACTCGCCTGCGTCAACCTGTTCGTCACGCCTTTGTGGTGAGGAAACAAATATCCACGGAAAAGACGTCATACGTATTTCTAGCACTAATGTTTCTAGGACGCCCACAAAATGCACGAAAGAATAACGCTCATCTTTCTTACTTAAAATTAATGTTAAATTACATTACGCGCTACCCAGCCAGAAAATATTTTTAGAAAAATATCACGAATAAAGTGCATAGCGAAGCACACATCATATACAGGTGACCCATCAACTATGGGACACCCCCATAACTTCTAAACTGTTCAGGATATCGAAATGAAATTTTTGCTGAACAATGCGGAATCATGGGGCAAGTAACATGCCCTAGAGAAGTTGTCTATAATATTTTTAGTTTCCGAGATATTTAATTATCTTTGATTTTTTAAAGGAAACTATACATTTTCTTCACCAGCAATGGGTAGATCATGTAAATAGGAATAAAATAATCTATCATAAGATAGTATTTTGAGTATAAAATTAGATTTTCTGGAATGTTATTTTCAAGTAAACGGGCATTTTGTGTAGCAGCCCTTGCAACAGTCGCTGTTGGGGGAAGGTGGCCTTAGCAGCGTCGAGATTGTTTCGGGGAGAGGGAAGTGTGAGAGGAGTGGCCGTGAAGGATGAAGGCATAACTACAGCAATTCATGATCTTGACACGAAGAACACAAGAACAAACATCAATATTAACGATCAGAATGAGATATTTTTCCCCATTTGTTCATCTATATTGAACTTTTCTTCTTCTGAAATTTCAAAGCAACGAGATTCGAAAAGAACGAATTAAAAAAAATGTGGCGGAAGAACGATAACAATAAAGGTCATTTTAAAAATTACAAGAATCGAACTCAGGGCACAAACAAACCATCATTTTAAAACAAGGGATGCAATTAAATGCTTCAACATTTTCATTGTAATATCTCGATTAATTCATCAAATAATAGATAGGTAGGCATTTTCTCTCATTATTTACTGTTAATATACTTCCTATTTAAACAGGCATCAAAAGAATAAATCAATATAAATTTTGAAATACTCTTGACAGTTCTGTGAGTGTAAATTTACCAAACTTTAACAAAACATTATATCTGCAGTCGACAGCTAATACTGACTGGAGAGTTTCTCACTTCTTAGACGAAGTACACTGTTATCTTTTCCATCTATGAACAGCAGTAGTCGTATGGTTGCGTAGAGGACGAGGGATAATCTTCATTAGAAATTAAATTTACCAACGACGAGGCAATGGTTGGATTCTTGACAAGTTTGAAAATGATATTTATTATTATCATCTTCCTTACGCTACCAATTATTTTTGTATCGTTCTTTGTGAAGATAGATGTTTTGAAATTGCAGTACAATTCAAGTTAAATCCAGATAAATCAATGGAAAAATTTCCCATTCTGATCGTTAAAATTAGTATTTCTTAGTGTGACCTCCATATTAAGACCATGGATTGCTGTAGTTATACCTCTTAACCCAAACTGCCATCCCTCTCAGTCTCCCCTCTCCTCACAATAGTCTGGATCCCACGAAGGCCACATTCTCTGAAGGCGAGAGTTGGAAGGGCTGCTACCCGATTGCCCGATTCAAAATCTTATGTCAGAAAGCCTAATTTTTTACTCAACGTACAATCAAAGTATCAGCTTATGATACATCATTTTATTCCTCTTTTTATTGTCTATCCCTTGCTGGTGAGAAAAATGTATAGTTCCATTTAAAAATCAAGATAATTAAATTTCTCAAAAACTAAAAATGTTAAAAAGAATTTGTCTACGGCATATTACTAGCCTCATGATTCCGCGTTGTTCAGCAAAAACTGCATTTCGATATCCTGAACCGTTTAGAAGTTATGGGGGTGGTCCATAGTTGTTGAAACACCTGTATATTCGTGATATTTATGTATACCATATGAGTGGGAGAGAATCAAATTAATGTAAATACCAGGGTAATAATATATCACTGACATAAGACAACACTTCAGAAGAAGAAAAACAGCTACAATGAATAACCAGTCAATTAGTGGATAGGTTATATTGCAATTTAAATACATAATGCTTGAGATCTTCAATGAACAAATAACGACGCTACAATGCGTGATACATAATGACTGAGCGTACGATGAATTGTATTATAATAAATGTGTTAAACATGAAATATAGGTTAGAAAAGAGTATTAAGACTTCGAAAATATCATGATAGATTTGGAAGAACATTTGAAGACATGGATTGACTGGATGATGAACTGATGTAAAAGGCCAACACGTCAAGAAAATAAATCTTATTTGAAGCAATCTACCCTGGTGGAAAGTAGCACATACACTCAGCACTTTAATAGAATAAGAAATGTAAGCACTGGAGGGCATGAAATCATTGTTATCAAAACTAAAAACGTTAAAAATAAATTCAAATATCAGTTTGTTTTGTATTTACTATTGTATTTTGCAATTTTGTGAGAAACAGTCTCGTTCTGATCGGTCCGAGCTGTTTCGCATGAAAATCATGAATATTATGGAGATTCCAACGCTGTGACAAAATGGGCTTTTGACATTAAACAATTTTCCCGAGCTTTTTAAGCTTTGACGGGGGGAGAAGGCTTTATCTACAGGGCCGTTCTTGTACAGCCAGTGTTCACTTCCAAACTTATGACAAACACGAACGCCCGTGGAAGGCGCGCTAAATGCCAGAAATTTCTAGCAACCCTGAGATTAGATGGAAGTTGACGGTCATATCATCTGAAGCTCCATAATGCTATATGTTGGTCAAGTATCGAAAATGTATGTTCCATTTGTTTTCGTTTGTTTCGTTGGTCAAGTATTTATTATCTGTTTAAAAGCGCGATTTGGGGAGGTTTAAATACTTCCTCGAAGAGCCTAAATCAAAAATGCGCGAGTTTGGATTAGATATTGCCCAAGGATAGACTTATAAAATCCGCGAAAGGTAAGCAAAACGTGAATTGCAAAAAACTTAAAAAAATCACACTTTTTGAACGCGAAGGGTTTGTTAGAATTAAGGAAAATAAAACATCAAAATTCGAGTTCTCGTTTTTCAAATATTTTTCAGAAGTCGATGATTCCGTTTTCCCTTTCCTACTTAAAACCGAGATGACTATTCAGACAAAAGTTTATATTTTCATTTAGTTATAACTGATATTAGGCGGACGATAGCCCTTGTTTAAGGACTATTTGTATTTTCATTCTGAATGGCGCCGAATTTCCGAACGTCCAAGGAAACAGGTTTAATAACTTCAAGAACTAAAATCATTATAAAAACGTGATTATCCACTGCAAAATAGCGGTGTACCCTACGCTTCCACACAAAAACAAAGTATGACAAGAGCATTACAGAAAAATCTCAGTTGTGGTAAAATTGAAAAATGTAATAGTTTTTGAGATCTTTATAATGAAACTATTTTTAACTTTTTCTCTTCTTTTCCTTATTATAACTCCACTTCCTGAAACATTCTTTGTGGTACTAACGCTCAAAACATCCTGATCAGTTTATATTGTCCTTCAAACCAACTGATCCAACTAACGGTGATTTGAACGGGAAGGACGAGGGGGGGGGTCTCCTCCAAAACGGCACCTCCTCACGCAAGCACTCACCGGGCGCCTCACGCATAGCAGTCACCAAGCACTCACCGAGCGACAGTAGCAGCCCGCATGTGACGGGGGGGGGGTCAGCCTGCTGACCATGACCTTCCCCGGAGGCGGTGACCTCGCGCGAGACCGGTCCGCAGCCCGCGCGCCAGGCGTATGTGTCCCCGCTTGCCAGAGGTCCCGCGGCGCCCGCCAGCTCACGCTGCGCCGCGGCCAGCGCTTCTGCGACTGCCCCACGCGCTCTGCAGCGCCTCTGACTGGGAGGTCCTAGGTTACACTCCCCACGGCGGCAGGATTTTCGACACTAGCTTTCCAGCTAGGTCGAATTCAGTCGCTGTCTGGAGGAGAACTCTAGCGGCCGGCTGCTCTGATCGGTAGTTTTCCGTGGTTTCTCCGATCAACACCAGGCGAATGCCGGAGCAGGTTTCTAACAAAACTGGCCTCGGACCACGCGCGATCTTTCCTTCCTCTTCCTTGTCCTATCCCCTCCCCTTACACACACACTTACACTAACATGCACCACACTATAACATATTCCGGGAGACCGGTCGGGAATTTAGAGCTTGTCCCGGCTGGGGCGGTGCCCCGCTGGCGGGAGAGTCCTGGTTTGGGGGGAAACCCCACTAGCCGATGGTAGGTCGGCCCCGGATCTCGCCACGAAAAAAACAAACCAAACCAACCCACGCGCCTTTCTCATCGCCACCGCCGGAGCTGCGCCTCTGGTCCACTTCACCAGCAGCAGCTCGTGATTACCTCCTACCCCTCCCCCAGAGGCGTAGCGTGGTCATTTCTTATGGGTAGGCTCTGCAGCAGATTTACTTATTAGCTATTTTAATTATTTTTAATTAATCTTTGTAGAAACATCACGGTAACCTGTTTGAAATGCCAGCTGAGTGGGCGGCCATTGATAATATGGATCAGAACACTTTTCTTAACGATGTTGCAGAAAAATGTATTTTTCTCCCTTGAAAACGATAATATAAAAATGATAGAACCAAATGCGTAAAGAAACGGTTTAGTGAAATTACTAATTAACATATTTCGCATACTTTTGTTCATTTCACTCAAACGAGTCGTTTAAAGATATTTTAAATATAATAATAAAGAAGATAATTATAATGAATTTAATTTACTTGTAAGTAAATTCTAAGAATAAATCTTCATACTGCAAGATATTGCTCCCCGAATGTGTGCTCCCCGAACTGCATATTAAGAGTACCGTCGTTTAATCGCACTTCTAGCGGTCCACTGATTCTTGTCCCCTCTTTCAGCGGCTTCGATATCATCAAGAGGTTAGTCATTCCGATAGGCTGAGTTGGTGTATTAATGTGTGTCTGTGTGAGTGTCTGTGTTGGGTTGGTGAATGTCCCTGTGGCGTGAGACCGCCAGAGGCCACGAACGAATACCGGATACCGGAGAGGCGAGCCTTCGGCCGTCCATAGCTGCCTGTAGTAAAAACACAACTGCGTCTCGCGAACACACGTACTGCGCATGCGTCGAAGGCTCTGAATCGCCACAGCCTTTCTCCTGGAACTTGTAAGTTCACAATTAAGCGGGAAGTTCAAGATGCAAAACCTTGAAAGCCAGACGTGAAACGTGGTCATTCGAATGGCGATCAAGAACGTGTGCTTTTGATAGGAGAGGTAATTTTTCAAATTCATTGACACAAGTTACCGTTTAACAGACAAGTACTTGTTTTATTTTACAACTTCCGTAGGTAAAACTAAGTGTCAGTGAAAGTGAAAATCTAGTAGTATTTTGGGAAAAGGTAAGAATTCCGACAAAATCCCATTCTAAATGCACAAACTAACTTCATTTTTATTCGACATAGAAACAATTGAAAAAAATGGAAACATATTTTTCTAACGTCTTGAAGAAACTTCAAAATAATTTGATGATCTGTTCTGTATAGCACATATCGATGCTCTCCAAAGTTCAAGAAGACAAAAACTTCTTATTCTGAGACAGAAAAGGATACTTAGCTATCGTAGTTGAAAAAATCTGTGATGAAGAAGAAAGTTCAAGGGAAAGAATATAGACGAAGTGAGGCCAGTTAAATTAAAAACTGCCGGGTTATCGTCTTCAATAGAGATTTTATTCTTATCGATGCTGAATATTGCTGTCAACGTTGTTGCTGTTGTTTTTAAAGGAAGTTAAACTGCACGGGACCTACAAATCTTAACAAAATCTTATACCTCAACAAAGTAAGATTTTTTCCTTTTGATCTTGGGCACAATATTTTTGTGTGATTTTTATTCGTTACTAAATACATTTTATTAAGCTTGAGATTTATTAATTTTCATATATTAAGTGAGTTTTATTATATTTTTGTGTTTAGGTATGGGGAAATTACATTACCCTCGTAGCTCAATGCATCAACTGATGTCACTGCAGCGCCTCTGACCGGCAGGTCCTATGTTCGAGTCCTGACGGCGGCAGGATTTTCGGTACTGGCTCTTCAACTAGGTCGAATTCAGTCACTTTCTGGAGAAGAATTCTAGCGGCTGGCTGCTCTGATCGTTAGTATTCCGTGGTTTCTCCGATCAATACCAGGCGAATGCCGGATCAGTACTCTACCCAACGGGCCACGGACCGCGCGCGATTTGTCCTTCCTCTTCCTTGTCCTATCCTCTACCCTTACACACGCTTACACTAACATTCACTACACTAACACATTCCGGGAGACTGGTCGGGAACTTAGAGCTTGTCCCGGCTGGGGCGGTGCCCCGCTGATGGGAGAGTCCTGGTTAGGGGGGAAACCCCACTAGCCGACGGTAGTTCGACGCCGGATCTCGTCATCCAGCGGGGGAAAATCACCGCCATCTCCCGAGAAAAAACATGCACTACACTAACGGGACTAATGATCAAAGGCAGTTGACGCGCCCGGAAAAACGAAAAAATCAATCGACATTACCCTCATTTGAAGGCGTTCTATCTTTTGTGAACCAGCCGTCATTGGTGTAATTGCCCTCGCACCCTCACCCGTTACTTCCCTCGCATCACACATCAGTGACGCATTCACACACTCTTGTACGTAGAGGCTTGCACGTGAATGGAGGTGACATAGACAAACAATGCCTGCATTGACCGGGGGAATGTTTTGGTTGTAGGCCTGTGACTTTCTCGGGCGAAAGTTTGAACGGTTGCTTAGCACGGCTTGGGAAAGTTCAAAGAATATCGGCGCTGTTGTTTCTACTATGTTGAAATATCAGCGCTAATCAACAAGTCGTGGAATATTCAAGCAACCTGGAAGAAAGGACCCTATCCATGAACAATCTTTCAAGAATTTTTTTTTTTGGGGGGGGCGTCATGACTCCCCAATACTCTCATTATTGCAAAGGGGTTATATTAGTGCTTTTAAGTAGCACAATCCAGTAAGGCTCAAAATTCTTCGTGTACATATCGGTTCTTTAACATAACTCTAGACGCGTGTATATAGGTTCCCAAAAACTTGTTTTTCGACAATCGCATTGACTGACATTGTGTAACCCTTGACCACATGCAAAAATTTTATATATTGTAAATGCACGCAAAATGACTAAAGAAAAACTCTTAGAGACTGGAACATTCAAAACATCAGAGAGATGGGAATAATAATAATAATAATAATAATAATAATAATAATAATAATAATAATAATAATAATAATAATAATAATAATAATATGAAATGTGACGACTAAAATCATCCAAGCCTTACAGAGCATATTCTCTCCGCATTCTCAGCACCATTGAATGTTCTCGGAATTTTCTATTGAAATTATTCCCTAGCTCGTTTGATACATCGAGCAATAAGTTTCCTTCTTCATTCTTGTTCCCTCCTCGCCCCTTATTACACAGCCACTCACCTATACTTACACTTACAGGCCTATCACACGTCTTGGGACACCGTTCGGAATTTTAGAGCTTGTACACACTGGCAGAAATAACGGGAGAGGGAAATCCGCGAGCTGCCGTGTAGGTTGGTGCCGGATTTTTCGTGTCAGTGGGGAACGAACATCATGTGATCCAGGGACACAACATCCACTGCACTTAAGGGTCTAATGACTGAAGCAATCTACGAGCCCGGGAACACAATATAATAAATCAATGGAATAATGGCAATATTTCAAACGGCTACACAGGTAGACCAACTCAGTGTTTTTAATAATTACTTTAAAATAGTTTGAATGGACGAAATATTGAAAAGAACAACATTTAAATGTTAAATTGTGATCCATAATTTGCAGTTTACTAAACACTTTAAAAGAATTCACGTAAACATTCAGAGGTAGAAAAATTGCATTATTCTTTGTAGTAAAAATTATGTATTCAAAACGAAAAATCGTAATGATTTTTTCATTTTACTAAAAGCTAAGACTTTTTTTGCCGTGAATATCTGAATATTTTCATGAAGATTGTAAAAGTTACTATTACAAAACACATGACACAGTGGTAAGAAAGACTAATCAAATAAATGCAAATGTTTCATGCAAACGTGGCCAAATGATTTAACACATTTCGTAGATAAAACTGATTTCCAAGGCCCGAATTCATTTTCTTAAAAGGAAAAGGTAGTAAATGTTGTGCAAATACATTTATTTTCCTACTAAGAAAAGACAGTCACGCACAAAAAATTTTACAATAAAATTATCTTTATCAATTCATTACATACATTTTCAGTGGGACGAGCATATATAAGTGAGAATGTTACAACCCAAAATACGTGAGTCTGAATAGCTCACAGTTTTGATTAACATTCGGTCTAAAAACCGTTCACAAGTTGACAATGGTGACCACTCAATTATTTACAATGCTGATTGTATTTGTAATTAATTTTATATTGTTATGTCACACCCTTCATCCTGATGAAACTGTACAGCTCTTGGATTTTATCGGAAAACATATTAGAGCACGAGAAATTTTTAACATTGTACCTCCTACCACCACTGGTAAGTGAAATTAGCTGCAAATTGAGAATGTGAAAAGGGCTTTTAGTTTACATCTGTTTGTTGGCCATTTTTATCTTTTCTTAACCAATATTTTACATAGTAAAGTTGTGAATATGGCCATTCATAGAGAAATATTACTGAACTTCCTTGACGTTATTTCACGAAAATAAATTTAAAAAATCAAAAATGTTAGGTTTAATAATTTATTTTTCAGTAATATTCAGAATTCGATTTTATTGGCAAATCAAGATTTAATTAAAGAGAACGTTTTTGATGTTTTAATCATAGCTTTACTAGCCACTGCGTGGAAATGGACCCTCCAAGTTGACATTTTCTCAGAAATCACTCCTAAATGTTTGAAAAGGTCCTGTGAAAAATTCCAAAAGATATAATGTCCATGAAAGTTAAGAACGGTAGATTTTTACGGTTGACGAAATATGAATGTCTATTCATTGCATTTAGTGTTATTTAACACGATCACCCCCTTCTGGCGACATTGAATATAATTGTTTAGATACGAGTAACTTTGAATTTGCATCTTTGCTTTTATACAAGTAATATCATTTTGAGATTTCACTGCATAAGGCTATATTGTAGTTGCTTTGGATAGGTGTCTAGGAAACTGAAAATGTTAAAAAGGAACGAGAGAACTAATTCCTCAGGTACTCCTACGGCAATAGTAAGTGCTATATGAGGTTGTGCTGACATTGACTAGAAGTCATCTGCCGTAATTGACGAGCAGTGTAAAAGTTAGGTTTGAATCCGTTTTGTCCGGAAGAAATAACTTTTATGTTGTGAATTTGGATGGCTTAAGTTTTCGGAAATATTTGAAAACGTTGTAGAAAGTCTAAGATCTTCAAAAGTTTTTAAACCCTGTGGTTTTCTCTTGTTTGTAGTCGAATAAGTTGAAAGATCTTTTCCAAGAAGTAGGAACATAGGGTTATCACAAAAAAATATTAAAAACTGTCATGAAATCCACTACATACGATTTACTTTCATACCCAGAGATTTTCTAAATTCGAGAAAATTAACCACTGAAACAGTGTCAGAAGGGAAAAATAAATGTGGTGGGAACGGCAGCTGGGTGGATATTATTAATTACTTTCTTGTATCATATTGTGTATCGGTGGCGTGGTTTGAAGGTCTTTTATAAATGTACAGCACGGATTCCAACTTTTCTTTGTCAGAATATATTTCATTTAAATTAGAACACTAAGTAAGAAATCGTAGCCCCCTCTTGAATCTATCTGACTACTTTGTATAGTGGTAATAGATAAACACGATACTATTTCACAGTTAATACATATTTTCAATCAGTTAATTCGCAACGCGGTAAAAGTTATGTTAAAGAGTTTAGACTTTTTAAATTTTGACAGGGTGTATTTTTAATTTTTCGCTCATATCATAAGAAGAGAAGATATTGTAATCGTGGGCCGAAAAACGGTGAATTTTCGACAGAAAATCACTTATTGCCGGACCCTGGTAACGAGAAAGTGGATAAATATTGTTCTTACGTATATTGTGTGTAGTAAATAACTTCCTCTAACACGTTGTGTAGTCAGGTTGTGTTACCTAATCCGTGGAGTTTGACTCCTTGATACTGGAAAACCGATTGGCGGCAAAACATGAGTCTGTTCGTCCGTCTATCTCGGCGTCTCGTCTCGAGCTGAAATGAGTAACTCATGAAAGCTAACCAAAACCAGAACACTTGTTTATTAAGTCCGGTTTGCACAGGAAGAAAGCGTAGGTTTCATGATGGTAGGAACGGTAGTCGTTACTATGGCCTCGGAGAGTACGCCACGTCTTTTCGATATGAACTGTGAAGTGAAATATTGATTGCGAAGTACTTCTACTGTAATATTTTTAACAAGTTTTATATTCTTGTAAACCCTGTAGATTTACTTATCAATTTGTTGAAACTGTTTTGTCAAAAGACCTTGTGTTGCAAATAGTATTTAAACCTAATATGATTGTTTTAATGAAAAATGATCTTCTCTAAAAAACAATATAAGCGCAGCAAGCCACAAAAAATAAAATCTCGCAATTTGTTTCAGGAATCGCGAAAGCTAGACAGAATTATCAGCTACAGAGGGTTGCCTTTCATTTCGGACTGGCAATTGGTTGGATGACAACGGCTAATTTCATGAGCGAACGAGATAAACTAATTACCAAAGGACGACCTGTTTTTGTTATTTCATATATGAACAAGCTTCATTTTCATCAGTTTTTACAGAATGTAAGCAATTGGAAATCGTTATTCTTTTTAATATATTACAAAGAAGAGTTATTATAATATTGAAGTGTATTATGAACATTTTACAACAGAATGTATCAGGTGAAAATAGATGGGGTCAGGGAAGAAGTTTTTCACTCTATTTTAGCTCTTGAAATCAACGAAGAAAACGTGGGTGGTATTTCTCGAAGATGAGACCGTTTATAACAGTTTCACAGATATCGATCTTTCGATTCGACTTGCTTTGCTTGATTCGACTTGATTTGCTTCAACATTTTGTAACATAATCTTAAAATAAAGAATAATAAATAGTTGCTTCCCAAGTAGTGTCTGCCAAGACATTTATATTCGCAATCTAAAATAATGCGGAGCTTTTATTATAATGTTGTTTGTGTAGGTATCTAGTGAAAATAGATGGGGCCTGGGAAGAAGTTCGCACCCATCTTTCAGCTCATGGAGACCAACGAAGACAACGTGGGTGGTATTTCTTGAAGGCGAGACCGTGGATGATAGTTTCAGAGATATCGACGTACCTTTTGATTCTGAAGTGATTGTGGTGGAGGAGAGGGGAGGCGAAGCCACCATAGCTAAGGTATTTCTTCAGGAAGCTCACAAAATATTACTTACAAGGACAAGTGTCAGATAAACTAATGTTAACTCTTACTATAATTATTGCCAGCTTCCTCATAATCATCAAAGACGGCACTTCGCAGTTTCATTCCCTACTCTATTCCAGTTCTTGAGATCTACATCGTCGTTTAAAAAACAGTCACAACGGCTCCATCGATTTAAAAAAATACTATTGAATCCGGCGTAAGAAATTGGAACCACAGAAAATCAATACGTTTTGATATTTATACCAAACAATAATTTACTTTTAAGAATAAGCAGAAATTAATACACTTGCCGATTAACATTATTAATTTTAATACAACAAAATTATTTTATAGGCTCTTGATTTAAGAGTCTACGTTCTTTCCTCAGAAGAGATTAGGAGATCAAACATTGCGCTCTCTTTGCACCAGATTTCACTTTTAAGCAATTTAGAACTGAAGTTCTGTGATTGCATCAAATAGTTCATACGTAGTAATAAAGTATTGTATCCTGCATTACACAATTTTCTTCTTTAGTAAAAAATATTATCAGCAACTATTTGAAAAAAGCCTCTTTGGAACCAGTTATAACCAAATGCTGGATAAATAAGTTGATACCTCTTAATAGTATCGCGTAATGTTGCAAAAAATGTGGCATACTAACTAGAAGTATTAGGAACACAAAGATAAACTGACAATATCTAATGGGCACGGCGTTTTGGCACACACTCCTTTCCAGAAAGACCTAAATGAAGATCAAGCTGAAAATATTCGTTAAAAACAACAGCCTCGATTGAAAGGTGTATTGCAAACTGAAAGAGGGGAACGGCCTCTGAGGCTTCTTTTCCTGCCTTCCTACACTGCTTCCTTCCTTAAAGACAGAAAACTATTGCGCACATTTCAAAATGCAAATAGTAGTTTTGTCTTACTCTGTTTTGCTGTAGTGCGATGCCCCCACCTTTCCACCTCTGCGGAATATTTAGGTTCAGTTCAGTAGGTAAGTGAACCTAAGTTCAGCGGAAAGCGTAGGCTTCCTCGACCGAAGTCAGTATCTACTTGGATGCCCTAGGAATACATGCCCACGTTTCGGCCGTCATGCTGCGGCCTTCCTCGAGGCGAAATACATTTATGCGTCGCCTCTCGGAAAGCCAAGTAGGTTGTAAATTAAGCTGTTCTTTTGTTCGCAACACTGTGCCTACACTTGTTTCAGGCCAGCTCTAAAAATAATTATTATTTTGAGTATGTAAAACAGTAGACCATCGCTGAAAAACGGATAGCTATGCGAACTGTATTCTTCCGGCAGCCATTTGAGCATAGCACCAATGGATAATGTTTCCGAAGTATCAGTTGGAGGTTAGGGATAAGTTTTACGAGTGATTCGGTCATTAAATATAATATTGGAAGAACTATTTTGCATAGAAGAATCCAATGTCAGGCCTTGCATATTGAAGATAAACGGACAACCCATAATCAACAATATTACGGAGTTCACACTGTTCACTTTTGTCACGATCTCAACTAAACTAGCAACGTACAAAACTAACCAAAGAATAATATGAGTAATGTTTAAATGCAAGTTTTAATGAATGCTCTCTTAATGAATTCTTACAATATAATTAAATTATTCTCATGTGAACATTCTGAAGTTGGCGGAATCACAAAAGTACTAGGAAGTAAAGCCTGGACACAAGTTAACCAATAATCGTGAAATGAATGCTCTCTTATGCTACGTGTCACCCGTCAACCATCAAATCTCCAATTTACGTTGGCATGAATTAGGGTCAAAACAGTCTTCACATGAAGTACCCAATTACATGCGGCAAAGAACAGCGCAATATGGTTTCACCCGCTCACCTGGGCTCGCGTTGGTACGCGCATTGCTTCCAGATGGTCCCTCGCACCCCTTTACGTGCTGCGCAATTGGGACGAAACTCCCCTGCGGACGCAGGGATGGACTGGCCTGGCGACAGTCAAAAGACCGCAGAACTGTCACTCCTTTCCCGCTCTCAGAGAGCGAGGTAGTGTTTGTCAGCGCTCCCTCTACGGTTGCGTTGGGTTAATCAAGGTGGGAATCAATGCTGTTCGGAACCGCAAGCGACCCACCGCAAGCCTATCTGCCTTCCCCTCCTCTGCGTACGACCCCTCCCCATACTCCCCATGGCGACAGACTAAGCGCTGCAAATGCCTAGCGGCCGTAAGCGTGTATCGCCGTAAGGTCACTGAATAAATTATTGCTAGTAACAAACCCGGCGTTCGTCTTTCTCCCTATGCCTACTCTCCCTCTCCTTTGTCATTACGACTTATACAAACTGCGTAAGTATTTTATCACAACGCACATCAACTGCTTACATCCCTTCTTGACTATTACGAAACCATGATTCGAGTTTGGTCAGAGGCGTTATCAAACAAAGTTTCTAACAATAATCAAGCAAAGGTAGATTGTAAAATGAAAATCTCGTAGCAATTTGTTTGATTGGCTGGAAATCATTTTCAACGCGTGGAATGTATGTCTTCCTATCCAAACTCTCCCTTTGAGAATCCACTCCACAAATGCACCATATCCAAATCCGCTCTTCTCGATCAGCTTTCTTTCCTAGACGCCTCCGAGTGAGCGCTGGCGAAAAGCGTGCGTGTTGTCAGGTGTTCCGGCACGAGGGCGCGCCCCTGCAGCAGGAGGCCGTGGGCCGCTGGAGCGCCGGGGGCGGAGCGGAGTGGAGGGCGGCGCCGCGCGCCCGCCGCGGAGAGCTCACCGGACGCGCCCTGCGCGCCTACCCCTGGAACGTCAGTCCGCCGCCCCCCCCCTCTACCCTGCCCCCGCTACATTTTAAACCACGCTCCAATTTATACTTTCATTTTTTAACGTGGCGTCTCAAGGTTACGAGCTAGAAGGAGACGGGGACATTGCCATCCACTCGCTATACTAAAAATCCACTCCCATACTAAAAATTTAAATCGTAACGAAGCTCACGATTGTGTGCCAGTGTCCTCCGTTTCATCAAGCTCGTGGTCTTGAGGCGCCACGTTCAATAAATCGAAGTATAAGCATAGTGGCACTTGAAGGTCACGTGCTGGACGGAGAGGAGGAACAATGTCATCCAATCGGGAGCTTCGTTACTTCAATTTTTGGTAGAATTGGAACTTTCGATTGGATGAAAATGCCCCTCCCCCTCTTTCCATCTCGTAACCTTTAAGTGTCACTATGCTTAAAATGGAGTGTAGTGAAGCTATTAAGCTATAATAGAACTGAATTTTTCTTATTACTCGGAACGTGTACGTAATATTACAATACTAATTGAACCCACAATTGTTTCCCACTCTCAACATTTTACCCCGGCTGGTATTCAAACTCACATACTTAGTTTTACCAAGCTAGGAGCATATCTACAATACTATGTGGCTCAGTGTGTATAAAAAACTTTCCGGTGTTTTTAAAGACAGTTAAATAGGTAAAACTAAAATTTAAAAAAACATTTACAAGGCGTTATTTAAAACAACCGACTTAGGGAAAAAATCCCTATCTTCAATACTGTACTTGTAGGAACACAACGAAACAATTTTGAACTTTCGCAATTTTCAAAAATGCAGAGTGATGAACACAATTGGGCAATTTTCAAAACACTGCTCTATCAAAGGAAAAAATAATCCAAACATTAGGAGCCATTCTTTAGAAAATGTTGACAATGCCGTTGACCCATCACGTATGGTAACTAAAAAATAAAATATTCGTTTCAAATGCTTAGAACCTCGGGTTCGGCCCGTTCGATCAACAAATATCAGTTCGGAGAACTCCAAGTAATCGGTGAAGGCGCTAATGTTCTCCACCGAGACGGACGGACGGACAGAGAGAGGAAGAGAGAGACCGATACACGTTTTGCCTAAAACCAATTTTTCGGAATCAAAGACTCAGAAAAAGTGGATTCTCTCTGCACGACGTATCAGAGTCAACGTAATTTACTGCATGGCTACAGAAACTGCTACAGGAGCAAGAACAATCCACTTTTTAAGTACCAGCGAGCAACAATACGAATTTCTCTCCACTACGTTAGTTCGTAGAAAGCGACAACGTAAAAAGTATTTCTATCTGATCAACCAACTGGCCTGAAGAGTTACGAAACACATTTCACAAAGTAAAACATGGAGAGACAACTTCCTTACCGAATATAATTTATTTTATTATAAATATAAATAATTTGTATGTTCAATTTAGAATTGGTGTAGGGTTAGACACAAATAGGATTGAGGAATTCAGTAAGTTTATTTTGCATCAAGGATATTATAAAATCGAATAAAAACATTGTAATTTGGGCTTTGAAAGAGTAGAGAAAGTTGTATTTACACGGTAAGTTCTATTTACTAGTCTAGGGGCATCAATACAGTTCTTCACTTTTTTATATTCAGTATATTCTACAAGCCACAAAGAGCTTCTAGGGACTCAAAGCGTGAACACTGTATATAGGGTCTCCTGCGCTTGTCTAAGATTCCGGGTCAAACGAAGATACGTGATCGGCATGTCACTCGGCCCTAAGGGAGAGGATGGGGGTCAGGTTAGGGAAGGAAGGATCGCGCGCGGTGTATGTCTTGTAGTAAAGTACACACAGTAGTAAATATACGAATTAAATTCCGGTAGGTGACACTAACTCACAGTTATCAAATACATCAGGGCAATGCCCGACTCTTGGCGAGGATCAAACTCGCGACGCCATCCAGTACCTAGGACGCTGGAGCATGGCGTTTTAACAATTATTGATAAGTAAAACGCAAAGCAATAAGAAAATCAATCAAAATTATTTTAAAAAGCTTTTAACTCTTTCATTGCAAAGTGATTTAGATTTGACCCTAATTGGTGTATTTTTAAAAGTAATACTATTTATTTTAATTAAAAATTTTAACTTTTGAAGTGTTTTATACCACACATTTAATAACGGTCGGTAGATTAGAGCTTGTTCCGGTTCAGTTGTTTCCCGGTGCCAGTGAACTCCTGCAAGTCGATGAGTAGGTCGGCAATGGATCTCTCATGTTCTACCCTGCGAGGAATACCTCCACTTCCCGCAATGCAATGGGACTAATGACCATAAGAGTAGACGGCCTGAGGGCACAAAATAATCAGTCAGGTGCTTCATTTTCATCTATTGATAAAACTTTCATCTATTGATCTATAAGGAAAATTGACCTACATTCTGATTTTCTGAATCCTTATTCACAGTTAGAAGACGTATCGTTTTCCGTAAGAAAGGTGTTCATTTGTATATAGAAAAAGCCTCGCTAACATTTTTGAAAAAAAAACGCCAAAAGAGAAATTGAAGGATTATTTTCAATTTTGTTTGAAAAGTTGTCTCATTTATATTGTAATCGAAATATCTGGAAATGTTCCAGTGCTTAAGAACGGATTGATTGTATAATTCAACGGGTGTATAATAACAGGCGCACACGTCTAGAACAAACAATCCAGAAATTCATCAAAACCAGCGAATATCTATTTTTTGGATTGAAGATTATGCTAAAGAAGTGAATGGAAGAAGTTTCAAAAACATTGTCAGCTAAAGTTTTTTGGAACGCGTCTGATAATGTGGATTTTTTTAGCTTGAGACCGTTCCTGAGATCAACAGCAATTCTCGAGAAATTTGTTGATGAGACATCGAATGTTGGTTGATGGTTCACCTCTCTATCAACATTCTTTAAAATAACATCTGCTAAGATTCTAGTTAAAGTGATCTATATTTTACTGTATTTCCTTTTGCCTCGAATTTATTTTTAGGATTCAAAGTATCCTAATTTTGATGATTTTTTTTTTCGGCAAGACTGTACTTCCTCGCTAGGGAGTAGAGAGAAAGTTATATAATTCTGCGCGAAACAACGGCAAGTTTCCGACTGAAAAACTCTTATTACAGGCCCTGGTAGCGAAAAGGTGGATAAATCCAGTTGCTAAATTTAGAAAAATAATCCTCTAATACCTGATGTAGCAAGAATCCATGTTTTGTGGGCCCTTGATAACGAAAAATCGAATGACGGGAAAGCGTCTGTCAGTCCATTCGTCTCTCTGTTCGTCCATCCATCCGTCCGTCCGTCCGTCCGTCCGTCCGTCCGTCTATCCATCTGTCTGTCCGTCCATCTGTCAGTCCGTCCGTTTGTCCGTCCGTCCGTCTGCCTGTCCGCCAGTGAACACCGCTAGCACTAAAGCGCACGGCCGATGTTTTCCAAAATTGATATTCCCCAATCGATCTGGCTGATGTCGCGGCCCCTGTAATTTGAAACCAATTTGAAACCGATATTACCTTTGGGGGATACTTTACATGAAGCTCCTGAGACATTTTCAAAATAAATGACTGCATAAATCCAACAAATTATAGCAAAGTTATCGATTAAATTTTGTTGTTAGATAGTGTGAAGAACGTTTGAGAGTACTGGTCTCATGTTCGTTGAAAACTCTTCATTTTTCGAAAACTGCAGAAGTTCAAAATTTTTTCGGAGTCTTCCTATACCTGAAATATTAAAGATATTTATTCCTTAATGAAATCTTTTACTGAAAAATAGATGGTCATGTACAATTTTTCGAAAATTTGAGTACTTTTCACGTAATTTTGCTTGAAAATAAGGGCGAGAAAGTACCTGCTGATTTAGTACCACTAGTTTTTAAATTTCTTAGTATTTTCTATATATTTATTATTGTCTGCTTATAAATATTTGCACTAAAACGTAGTTCCACGATCATTGCATGCGTTGTTTACATGTTAAAATTATTTTGTTACGTAAGGTTACAGATTCTTATCACTTATCATTTAAATGTCTATACTTCTTTCCTCAGAATCCTCCCCTTACAATAGTTGACGAGGATAAGGATGAACTTCGAGTTTCGGGTGTAATTGGAGATCTGTGGAATACATTACAAGATTATCTAAACTTTACGTAAGGAACATTTCTAAAACTTCTGAGTCAACAAATGAAAAACATAAGTGAGGTGCAGGAGAATTGTCTTGACCGCTTGTGAGGGTGTGTTTGTACATGTGTGAAATGTCTTATAATTTTCTCTCTGACGTTTTTACGATATATTTTACAATTCATAAATAGGTACCACAAATGTGTAGTGAACCACAATAAAAGAAATATTGAGTCGTAACTAGCTTACAGTAAATATGGAATTTAAAAACACTCCATGGTAAATTTAAACCCGTTATCTTGTTTAATTATCTTCATTCATGATTAGGTTTTACATTCATGATCTGATTTGGGAATATGTTTACTTTTTATTTATTTTTTAGATGAATTGGAAAACAAAGAGAATAAATTATAATACCATTTAACTTTTGTAATTTCATTGCAAAGCATTTATAATTTGTTACCGCAAATGTATTTATGTCAGCTTTTGCTCATGGCATTTTTCGAAGTCATGTATTTTGTACAAAAATAACATTTTATGTACTTTGAATAATAGACAATATGCTAGTCACGATCTGATATCATTCAAATGATCATGTACTGAATTCAATTTTCTTACCCAAGTAGTTTATAAAATAGTACCACTCTAAGGTGAATGATGGTGAATTGTTATCCTTCTGTGATTTTGTAAACTTGTCTGTTTATTGTGAACCGTCTGTTTACATATTAGGAGTGACCTGACAGTTACTCTAACATAATAAAGTGTGACAATGTGATTAAGACAGAAAAAATTCTACACTGACAATACTACGTCAATTTATTTGTATAACCAGTTTAATGTAGTGAGTGATGTAAGGTGATATACTGTATGGATGCACTATACCTTCGTAATCTTTTTACAGAACAGAATATCAGCAAGCACCAAAGATCACTTTGTATCCTCACCATCTCGTTAAAAAACTAAGTAAATTTGAAACAGATGTTATTATTGGTGATATGCCAATGACTGTTCTTAACGTTCGGCACTCCAGATTCCTCGTTCCTGTGATTTTTCGAAGGTAAAAGAAAGTTATGGGTTTCGATGATGATGCAAAATAAATCAATTATTATTCAATTTCAATTTTTGGTTTATATAAATTCACTGTAAATATGAAGAAATATTTAAATCAATTTCTGGAATATTTTATTTAAATAAGAAGTCAATTATATTGTTTAAAATCTAAAAAGTCGTTTAAATATATTGTTTAAAATCTAGTAAGTAGTAAACGCCTAATTGAATTTCAGATCTTACGTTTACATTACCCATCCTGGTTACAAGAAACAAATGTTTGCTTTGATTAAGCCATTTCAAATGACATTGTGGACAGCCCTTGGAGGATTAATTTTCTTAATAACTGGCATTTTAACTTTATTAAGGAGACATATTTTTGTCGAAGAATTCTTAAACGTCGTTTCTATATTCTGCTTGCAAGGTAAGAAAAAGCCTAGCAGAAGTAGCAATCTTTGACCATACACACAATAACAATTACAATAATTCAGTCTATCTCAATGACTCGTCAAGAGAATTGTCATATGTTTTGAAAATGCTATCCCAAATTACGGGTCTGGTCAATTGACAGCATTTTCAAAAGGTATGTATGGTATGGAGTTGGGGTTTTCAAGTATCTAACTTCAGCAACGCCTCGTAAGAACTCTGTCAGTTTAGACGTACGCTTCTTTGTAAGGAATTTCAGTGGCAAATAAGTTAATTTTAGGATGTAAAACTAAATTGAACTTTATACATTATTAAATTATCATACACTGTTATCGTAATGGGTATAAATGATAAATCTTTTAAAACATTAATATTAAAGATGTGTAGTAATTATAAACGTCATGATATATATGCACTTTTCATAAACATAATATAATTCCATTGGTTCGAAGATAAAAGAAAGTTAAGAAAAATTGCTCAAAAGTTTGATCTCTTAGATGCACTTTAATTGTTAAGGTTGAAAAACACTGTGTAAGATCTGCCTATTCATGTTCACGATAACTTCTTGAAGGGTTGAAGGTTCATGATAAATCTTGAAGGGTTATTTCATGTCTCGTCTTTCTGCTATCCAAATCTATTCTACACAAACTGGTGTATTCTAAACGCTCGTAACAAATTGTAATATTTCGTATTGCGACTGGGGATGATCAAATGTGGTGACCTTTCGGCAAAGGATAGGATGGAGAACACATTCAATGAGGTTTTGTTTCTAATTATTTGAGAAACAAAAATGATTTAAGGACAGAACTCTCTTCATTCGTCAAATACCAAGACGACTCATTTCTTTCGTACTATTCCCATTATGAGGAAGGCGAAAGAGAGGACAAAGTTACCTACAAGAATGAATACTGATCCCATACAAGTTGACTACTTAGGTCATAATTTCGAATGGGTAGTACAGACAATATCCTTGCCGTGGCGATGTTCCTCTCAGCTGGAACATGAGATCCGGCGCCAACATACGTTGGTAACGAGATTGTCCATCCAGGCAAATGCAGTTATGTTTCTCCCCAGACAAATTTTGTTTATTGTTACATTTCTCACAAATAAAATGTATATTTCTCGTTGTCGATAAGTCCCTAGTTATTACGACCAATGACAGGAGATTTACTATTGTAGATATAATGACGGAAGCTCTTCCAAAACGTGTCTAATAAAATTTAGTCAAAATGTCACAAATATGTAATAAAATTTGGTTCACGGACGCTGATGTCTAATCTGTTTTGGTACGTCAGAAATACCTAGCACAATACTGCCCACGTTATCATTATGTCAGGATGTCAATATGTCTGAATTGAAATGACAATATGAATGATGTGCTTTAATTCACCATTTGTAATCATGTATATAATACAAAAGTTTGCGTCATTCTGTCTTAACTTTCAATTGTTAGCAAAGTCTGGAATTTTAATTAGAATGTCAAAAACTGCCGACCTGGATGGCCGAGGTGGCTAAGAGCGAGTACCGACTCAGCGCTTCGGTCCGAAGGGTCGCGGGTTCGAGTCCCGCCTTGGGCATGGCTGTTTGTCCCTTGACTTTGTATGTATGTGTTGTCGCGGAGGGCCTCGCGTTCTGCTGACCCCAGATCAGAGGAGCCCGCAAGTGTTTGTTTAGTGTATGGTCGAATATGCGTCCCATCGGGGCGTAAAGGGTAACCGGCTGTCCTAGATAACCCTAGATTTAAAAAGAATGTAAAAAACTGCGACACGATTAGTATACGTCAATATCTCCACGATCTTTATAATTTTAGTAACACTGCTACGGAAACACTTCCTTAGGAGGAAATTTTATTGACATTGTTGAAACTCAGAATTTTGGTTTTCATGCTTCAATAAAAAAAATTGCTATTCGATCTAATATACCTGTTAGACTTAGATTACCGGTATTAGATTACCTAAGTAATTGGACTTCAAATTTTAGACATATTGTGCTATTAAACAGATAATTTTTAGACGTATCTCATTGACGCCACTGCGCAATATACCACATGCGTTATTGACCACAGAATACTGGACTTTCTTGTCCCTGGATCTACCACCTGAAACCTTTTTGAGATATGTTATATGGAAACCTGAGTGTGATAATTGGAGTGGTAAACTAGAATATTGGCTCACAAAACATAATGTTTAAACGCAAACTTTCTGACCACTAGTAATAGCAAAATAGTAAATTGAAAGTTCAGCTCTACACTAATGCATGCTGACGGAAATTCTCTCATAGCGTACGTGAGCGTGCTGAAGTTTGCAATCCAGAGAACTAATTTTCGCATTCGCATATCTAACACGGATTACACACGCGAAGATATACATTTTCGAGTCCATAAAACGTTCTCAGTGGAGAGCTGATGCAAATCGTACCGCACTAAACACTTTTCACACAGAGACATTTATTACTCATAATATTTGCGTGTGTTATGATATGTTGTGGTTAGTACAAAATTCTATTTTGCGCAGGAGCTGATGGCCCTGAGGAAAGTGGCGCGCGGAAAGCCGTGTACTTGGTTGCATACGTCACTTCCCTAATGATTTCCACGGCGTATTCGGCGTCTCTGGTCTCGCATCTGTTTGCGAGAAATCTCGAATTGCCATTCAATGACATATTTGGGATGGTGCGTCAAAGAGGTTACAACATCTGTTTCCCATTAGGTTCCGTAGAAGGAGACATGTTTATCGTACGTATTTTGTAGCACTTCAATATTACTGTTGTGTATTTTTAGTTCGAATTAAAATACATATCGTTTCGAAATAAGATATTTTTCTTTTGCTTAATTTTTCACAAACTCATTCCATTATGCTTACAAATAAAATTTGTTATGTAATATAATGTATAAAAATAAAATTATATATATAGTTTCATTTGTGTGATAAACAATGTGTCGTTGACATTAGATATTCACAATATTAGAACCCAATTGATCATAAACGTAAGTATTACCATGCTAGATCGGGTTTCTTGAATCGCGTTGATATACACAGCTCTAAATATGTTTTTAAGAGTCAATCCTGATTATTCGAACAAAAGTTAAGTTAACTGAATACGCTGTAATTAAAACTTAATACACTGCAATAATCCTGTATTTAAAACTGATAAGCTTTCTTGGCGATTATTTTCCCAACAAATATCTACCTAAAAAATCTACATCTTCTACAAAGACACTCAATATCCCATGAATCAATTCAGAATCTATTACACCCAACGGATAACGTATATTTTCAGATAAAGAAAATGTACGGCAAGTCGCGGCGACTAAAACAGAACATAATGTCGTATGATGTAATACAAAAAAAATATCGTTTTTGACAGATATTGCACATTTCTACGAGAAACATATTTGTAAAATACTCTTCTACATTTTCTAGAAAATATTGTACATCATAACTCTCCTCCGACACTGTAATTCTTAATATTTAAGAATTACATTTATTCCCAAAAACTTCCAGTATTAAAGTATTATAAAAACTAGTAACTCCAATTTAAGATAGACCATAAATTGTTTACATCCAATCGCAATTCAGTGCCGATCGACGAAGACACAGTATTTGCCTTTGAGAATGTTTTTAATTTTATTACGCGTGGAGAGCTATATCTCGCCCCCTCTCTTTCCTGCAGTACTCAAGAGCAATAGTGATCAACTTCGAGCCCTGCTGGCTGTCCTCAATGGAGGACGTGCGGCGACTGGCGCGCAAGGGTCGCTTCGTGGTCTTCCTGCCAGAGTACCAGGCTCAAGGCCTTCACGTCCCCGCCAACTGCAGTCTCTTGCGTCTCCACGGGCTCTCAGCGCGAGCAACGCCTTCTATTGCTATGAGCAAGAAGTCTCCTTACTGGGCTTTACTCAATCATGTGTAAGTTCTGGGAATTTAGACTAGGCGGCCGAAATCGATTCATTTATTATTTTGTGTTTCCTGGCGTCTCAACGGATATGGTCTTGAAGTTATAACCCGGAAGTTGGCAGTGTACCTTCCTCGCTGCAATGTCAGATCCGGCGTCAACCTTTTTTCTAATTTATTATTGATAGATGGATAAATTAGATAATTCAATATCATAATAATTTATATGTTCTGATGGTATACATTGTACCTTATTACACTAAATTTAAGTATACTACACAAGGTGTAGGAAACTACCAGAGCCCCTACTGTTAAACAAATTTCGAGAAAAAAAGGAATCTGTTTCTAATTCTTGTTGGGAAGTCATTTAATGAGATGAGGTTGTTGAGGTCTCCTTTTTTCCTGAATTTAGATTGGGATAAAACTTATTAGAGAAGAGGGCGATATGTTTGATGACAGGTGATATATTTAACTATGTATGTAATTTGGCATCTGAAATAAACCATGGGGTATGTGTTGGTAATCTGAGGAATCTATTTAGTTCGGTTTGTCATGTGACTCTACACAGTTTGTCGGGTTCGACGCTCTAGGTATTTCCTTCAGCGGAGCACCGCCCCAGCCGGGACAAGCTTTAAGGTCCTAACATGTGTGGTGAATTAGTGCATACGTGTGTGTCTATATGTGTAAGAGGAGAAGAGGGAAAAGGATGAGGAACGAAATGTCAGGTGAAGTCCGTAGCCCATTATATTACTGCATCAATATTCGCTTGATCGGTGGAAAAAAATACTGATCAGAACATTCAGAGGCTAGACTTCTCCTCCAAAAAGCAGCTAAAGTCGACCTAGCTATTCTGCAAGTATCGAAAATCCGCCTCCGTCGAAACTCGAACCCCAGGCCCCCACCCACAGACAATGCAGCGACCACATTTGACGACTTGAATTTTATTGCGAGATACTCCGGAGCATTTCTGCTTTTTGATCCTATTGTAGCTTTTTATGCCAATTTTATTTATTTTGTCAAATTTTGACATTTTTGACTGTTGCAAAGATTCAAAGAGCGTAGTTCAGTCCGTGTTCGTGCAATGTAAAGACTGCGTAGCAAATTATATTTTCGATTTCAATGCAAATGCATATTTTCTGTGTGTGTGTGAACAACAATTGAAAAAGGCTTTAGAAAAGGTATCTACCCAAAATAACAGCTTTTCTTGCAAAGCCAAAGGGTAACAGATATTCAAAGCTACAGAAAGTGATTTAAGTACTGTTATAAAAAACCTATGATTTCTTCAAATGAGTGTTAATGTACAAATTTGTGTTCATGCGGTGGAACGAATTCAGCATTGACACAGGGCCTCGAACGACAGGCTGACCTTTCACACGCACTAACATTCGAATAGCTACTCGTAGATACGGATATTCAAAAGTCATATAAAATTTCAAATCGAGACTTATCTTTCTGGTGATGAAGTAAATGTTGACTGGCGCTTTGTGGTTGCACTAGCTCAAATGTTAATAAAACACACCAACAATACTGGAGTTGCCCAGAAAAAAATAAAAACGCTGCTTATACGAAAGCGTATGACGAAAATGAGAAAAAATACTTTGGAAGAGCTACTGACATTAAATTTATAAGACGAAATATTTATTATAATATAATTATAACTGAAAATAAAACATTACCTGGGTACATTTCCTCTAGCACTAAAGAAACTAGTTTCATTCTTGGTCTACCGTGTGATATGGATCAATTCTAAACTTATATTTAGAAAACAATTACCTATTTCTATTAATTAATTTTATTCAGAAAGATAAAGAGTATAATGTGTACACACACACACATGCAATACACTACAACTACTCCAACCTCTATTGAGAGCTTGTACGAAATAGAGCAAGCGCGTGCGTGTGAGCGTGCGTGAGTATGTGCGCGGGGGCGAACGCAGTGTCATGGGAGGGGTCAGTGCAAGTTATGATGTGGGGAGACCGTGGCTCATGGCGCTATTTGTCAAGATACGTGGGTGTATATAAGGCATTGGGCTACTGATTGCATAAGTAGGAGGGGGCGTGGGTGTGTGGGCGTGAGTGTGAACGAGGAGTGCGTGAAGTGCAGCACATTTGCATCTTCAGCTAAGAGTGTTTGTATTGCGTAAGTAAATTCTGTCCCTGTTAAGAGTAGCAATTCATAAGTGTGCGCGACTGCAAATGGGTTGACCGCCATAGGAGGCTCACGACACCAATTAATCTCACTGCAGTGCCTCTGACCGGGAAGTCCTAGGGTAGCTAGATAGCTAGGAGGAATTCAGCCTCTACCTGGAAGATAATTCTAGCGGTCGGCTGCTCTGATCGGTACTTTTCTCTGATTTCTTCCATCAACACCAGGCGAATGCAGGGGTAGTACCCCACACAGGACATGGTCCGCGCGCTATCTTTCCTACCTATTTCTTGTCATATCCTACGCCGAACTTACACGCAATTGTACATGCACTACACTACTACATATGCCGGGAGACGAGTCGGAAGCTTACAGAAAGGGGGCGGTGCCGAAAATATCCGCAAGCCGACGTAGGTCGGCGCCAGATCTCGTCATACGAACAGGAACACGAACATCTCTCGTGATACAACGATTGATTGATTAATTGATTGTGATTCCGGACCCGTCAACTACTGCGGTCATTAGTCCTGTAAGTGTAGTGTGTGTTTTTGCTCTGGATGTGGCGGTGGCCTCCCCCCGCTGGATGGCCAGATCCGGCGCCGACCTACCGCCGGCTAACGGATTTTCCCCAACCAGATATCTCCCACCAGCGGGGCACCACCCCAGCCGGGACAATTTCTAAGTCCCCGACCGGTCTCCCGACAAGTGTAGTAGTGTAGTGCATGTTAGTGTAAGTGTGTGTGTGTGTGTGTGTGTGTGTGTGTGTAAGGGGTGAGGACAGGACAAGGAAGAGGAAGGACAATCCGTGGCCCGTTTGTTAGGGTACTGCTCCGGCATTCGCCTGGTGTTGATCGGAGAAACCACGAAAAATTACAGATCAGAGCAGCCGGCCGCTAGAATTCACCTCCAGACAGCGACTGAATTCGACCTAGCTGACGGACTAGCCTTAGGGAGTAATAACCTCATGAGTTGACGTTAACGGTGCAAGCGAGGACAGAGGTGAATGCCGTGCGCAGGGTGCTGCGTCTGCGCGAGGGCGGCGCGGTGCGGCGCCTGGTGGCGCGGGAGCGCGCGCTGGCCGCCCCGCCCGCCGCGCCGCCACCGCCGCCCGCGCCCGTGGCGTGGGACGCCGTGGCCGCCGCCGCGCTCTGCCTCGCCGCCGGCGCCGCGCTCGCCTGCGCGCTGCTGCTCGCGGAGGGCGCCTACGCCCACGCCCGCGCCTTCCGCCTCACGCGCCATCCACGCATTCAGAGAGAGAGAGGATGAGGGAGAGACACAATGAGAGAAAGGCAATTAGAGAGAGAATTAGTGAGAGAGAATGGTAGAGACGATGAGAGAGAAAGTGAGAGAGAAAATAAGAGAAATTATGAGAGAGTGAGAATGAGAGAGCAACAATGAAAGAGAATGAGAGAATGAAATTGAAAGAGAAAATGAGAGTGACAATGAGGGAGAGGCAATGAGAGAGTGACAATGAAAGTGACAATGAGAGAATGACAACGTGTGTGTGTGTGAGAGAGTGAGTGAGTGAGTGAGTGAGTGAGTGAGTGAGTGAGTGAGTGAGTGAGTGAGTGAGTGAGTGAGTGAGTGAGTGAGTGAGTGAGTGAGTGAGGGAGTGAGTGAGTGAGTGAGTGAGTGAGTGAGTGAGGGAGTGAGTGAGTGAGTGAGTGAGTGAGTGAGTGAGTGAGTGAGTGAGTGAGTGAGTGAGCGAGCGAGCGAGCGAGCGAGCGAGCGAGCGAGCGAGCGAGTGAGAGAGAGAGAGAGAGAGAGACATACTGGCTGAGACGCAAGTTAAAAAGAAGAAAAGGAGTGAAAACACAAGGAACAAGGTGAACAACGTTTCTGACATATTCTATCTCTGTGGTGTCTAGTTTGTACTTCACTTGATTAATGTAATTTATTGATTTTTTGCTTTCGTCATCAGCAACGTAAATATTTAAATAACTCTATATGATATCTTTGGAGTGTTCTTAGTGTTATCTGTGTGCTCTTCCCAAATATTTTTGGTCAAGATACTTTTTTTGCACAATAAAATACAACACGCACAATAAAATTAAAAAAACAAACAAAAAAATGCAAATATCATTGGAAAGTTTCATTTTTTCTTATTATTTCAAGGTATGCTACTTATTTTTCATTCTTCTCTACGTCTTGAAGCTGGTCGAGACCTCGACTGCAGTTCTTACTTTGTATGAACATCACTTCGCCCAATTTCCTCTATCACTTCCTGTCAAACTCAATAAAGGGGACCACTGCGGCCAGACTGAGAGATGCATTGCCGGAGCATTTCCTGCACATCTGCACGTGAAATTCAGTGGAGATGAGACACTGAGAAGAAATATTAGGATATTGACATTTCTAACAAAAATAGTTAAATACAATTTATGTTTCTTCAGTAAGGGAAAAAGAAAGTGTACTTGCCAGTGCTACTATGAGAGATTTCGTAATAGCACATCATGAAAACTGCGTGTGATCTTTAATTACAATGTATGTTTTCTAAACCTGTAGCACTAAATAATTGCGCTGACAGTTTTCCTATATAGAGAGACGGCAGTTGTCCTTGGTTTAAGTTTGTCCATTTCTTTTTTTAATGTCTCCATTGTAATTCATATTTCGTGTTGTAATGTCCATGTGTTTTGGGCTGCTATTGCACAAGCGTTCGCAATTACTGCTGATACCAGTTATTGTTGATACTAGAGAGATTTAGATTTAGTATTTGTTCTGATCTAATTTTCAAAACATTAATTGTTCAATGTTCCTCCATGAACTTCATATTTGCACTCCTATACACGCTTAACACAGGAGTCATTTTTCTCATTGTATGTAAATGGAAATAAATGAAAACCTTCATTATAACATGTTCTACAAACTTCACATCATGGTTTATTATGTTGTAGACATAAACACAAATGAAAAACTTGTGTTATCTTGATAGAAAAAAGAAAAGAAAAATACAGTATGTCTGTCCCACGACGAAACGTCAATGTTTTGGTAAGTATCAGTATTGGTAATTCCAATCAAATACGTGAATATGAACATGTGTCCTATTCTGAATAGTATTTGAGATCGAGCTAGTCGATTGTACAACACTGTGAATGTCTTATTCTGACCTGAGACTGTAAAATTCTGACCTGAGACTGTAAAATACGGCCCTTCGGCCTTAGCGATCTCGTCTATCCAGGCCGGCTGTAAATGCCTTATTCTCCAAAACTCTCTGTAATATCGACATTAATTTTCGACTGACGTAGTCGGTGCAATTTACATTCCTACTACCTATCACCTACCTTTTGAGAACATTTTATCGTCCTCAAAAGGTTTGCTGTCAACATGCACCCGTGTAAAGATGTGGGGGTGTAACTTGTGTTTTTGTGGATCTTGGCGTTCCAGAATGAAAATTGCATCATCAGTGGGCAATATGAATGGAAGCAATTAGCGATAAGCACAGAACTAGTGGCAATATTCTTGACGTATGGCATTGTCCCCTGGTTATAGGTTTTGCACTCGCTGGGAGGGTGAAACAAAACAAGTAAAAGCCATATTTTACAAGTTTGCCAATACCGTGTTCGTGAAAGTCTTCGAGTGCTAGTTATATGATTACACTCTTTGAAGAATGATTTCGTGCTCCACGAGTTGATATGTTCGTTCAATTGAAATATTGACTTATTGACATTTTGCTTATATTATAAACAAGAAAAAATAATATTGCTTAAATACTTTAAACAATGGATTACACAATTATTATTAATTTGAGTCTCCCTTCAAATATGCCTACATTTGTTCTTGACCCTGAAGTCAAATTTACTTTTATTTAAAAGATGAACAGAAAAAAGAAACCTGATTTTGGCATGGAATAATGAATTGCCGATACTTTTTTGGGGCTGTTTCAATCCATTGTTAGCGCACACATACACTACTACATTCTATCTGTGGAGAAGTTTTCTTCACGGTGACTCCCTCCTCTATCAACATATCAGTGAAAAGTGGTGCAAGAGGCGGCTTGGCGTTGGGCCCTTATCGACCACATTATAAGCTTTGTGAACATAGGCGGGAGCCAAGGCGTGGCGGCAGACGATGTGCTAAATGGCAGATAAAGTAGCCCTACGCGTCAGTCGAAGCAGGCAAGGTGTAAAAGAGTGAGCACAGGAAGTGCGCAAACAGGAGGGAGGAGAGGGCAACGGGAGGAAACCGAGGAAGACGAGCAGAGAATGAGTGGGAGGGCGAGGGAAAGAGAAGGATGGATGGATGCGGGGGCGTTGGCGCGGGCGGGGACGGAGGCGTGGGCTGGGGCGGGGGCGGGGACGGGGGTGAAGGCGGGGACGAAGGCGAGGATGGGGGCGGGGACGTGAGTGAGGGCGTAGGCGGGAGCGAGGGTAGGCCGTGGACGTGGGCGGGGACGACGCCTCGCCCACGCGCCAAGGTTAGTGCGCTGCGTCCATCGAACACCATGCAACAGTGTAAACACGTTGCGTCACTGCCTCGTTTCCTGGAATTTACTCTTGAACTAGTAGCCAGCTTTATTCGTTTCCGAGGTTCTTCCGTATGGCCAGCAAAACACAACGCGATTTGTTTAACTTCGCGAAACGTGCTGAAGATAGCACATGTGCTTCTGTTCTGATTACGATGAGCGAATGATTTAGTACACACGAATTGTAAAATGTAAAACGTATTTAATCGAATGTATGTACATACCAGGTGACAAAGATTTAAGAGCTTGTTTTTATGAAAACTTGATAAAAATACTCCATACATTTCCTATTTCAGTTCACATGATTATAAATAGATAATATTAACATTAATTACAATAAATACTAGTATTTTATTTTGTTTTGTAATACGAAGTGTCAATAATAGCTCACTTTTATCATACATAGATAACTAAAACCAAGAAATCCAGTAATACACAGTCACACATTTCTTAACAAAAAACTGACATTACATTTTTAAAAACTTATTAATATAATTTACGAAACTATTTTTACTACCCATGTTTATACCATTTGATAATATACTATTCGTTTCAAAAGCTTAACAATAACAGCTAATGTTTCAGAAACTCAACTTACAAATAATTGCTCATCCAACATTTGCAAGCAGCGAAATGTGCTGTGGGGGAGAAGTCGGTTTCGGCCAAATGTGATAAATATCTGGGTACACTTTCCTTAAAACACCTTTTACCCTTTTTTAACTCATACCCAACCTGACGTCATAGAGGCAATGACGATTACAGTCTAACGTGCATTAGAGAGAAGACCCTACAGTAATGACAATTCATGTCCTTCCCACAAAGCTCCAAATGCCATCATTAATTTTCGGGACATAGCTGTGTTGGCTATTAATGACAAAAGACGCATCTCACATTCCCTTGGCAGTTTTTCTTCCTTACCAGTATCGAAAATGGACATTTATAGAGATACTTCATAATGGAATAACGGTCATGAACGTTTTTTTGGAAGTAAAGTCACAAATATAACAAGGGAAACCTGATCAAATAAAATAATTTCAAAACATATTTAACCACATTTACAATACGTAACATTCATTTTTTTTAATTCATCCATATACACACGCATAAACACTTAAAAATTTATTAATTCTAATTTATAATAATAATAGTAATAATAATAGTAACAATAATAACAGTAATAATAATAATAATAATAATAATAATAATAATAATAATAATAATAATAATAATAATAATAATAATCGAAACGTCATAACCAAGGAGGCAGAGAAACTTCTTCAATCAGCCGAATGAGGGGCGTAAAAGACCGAATAAGGGTCGTCCTGATTGTTATCAGAGCTCTGGAATTTGTTCCCATAAATTTGTTTAAGACCTTACCTAAACTCCCAGATCATTCAATAGACTGGAAGTGCAAGACACTGATTTATTGGGAACAGCTCACATTTTGTGAAAAGTATTGTTGAGGCACCGAACGTCCCTAGATTTGCTCCTTAGGAAGCTAGTTGCAACCTGGAGAAGACTTTATAATCAAGTGATTCATAACATCTTCAGTCGTGAATTAGAGTAATAATAATAATAATAATAATAATAATAATAATAATAATAATAATAATAATAAAATTGAAGCAACCATCCCATGGAAATAATGAAAAATTTGAGGGAAGGCCAAATGAAATAAATGCAATCGGTACGTTGTAATAAGTGTCTCTATCGATTTTTCGATAGATTTTTAATGTTCTGCTCACTTCAACACAGAACTATTTTCCTTTGCGCTACCACTGTAACAAACCTTGCCTCTACACTCAGATAGCACTCCATTCTTGGAATCGCGATCTCGACACAAACAAAACGGTTTTTCGAAGATTTCTCGTCAATATCTATCCATCATGAACAGGGAGTTCTCCAAATATTGACAATGCTCATATTTTTAAACGGGGTACCGAAATGCGATGTTTGGCCAACAACACTAAACCATGGTACACATAATGTCATAAATGTAATGATTGTAACATATATTTTTAGGAAAAATTGAATCATCATTGAATATTCAAATGGAATAATAACTTTCTCGCATTCATTACATAGATCATGAAAGGGAATCCACCGATACGTGGTGTGTTAAATGTTAAAAGTAATTCTGAGTAAGAAATCCAGTTCTGACAAGGTGATATGAACACACACAATACTGACAATGTCGTAGCAGCACTCGCAGTAGTCGTCTTTCTTGGGCGGTGACTTTCCCTGCGCGGCACCTTATGATCCTGTCACGAAAAATATAGAACAAAACATCAATTTTACAGATCAGAATAAACTAATATTTTCTCTTCCATTGATACCGTATATGAAATTCCAATGTGTCAATCATTGAAAAGAACGAAAAAACAAAACAAAAAAGAAGCAAACAAATAAGCAACTTAAAAAAACACATTTTTCGTCTTAAATGTGTCTGATGAACCTCTCGGAAGTAATTCTCTATTCAGCAGTGGCATATTCAACAGTCTGTGTGTATGTCCATCTGACTGCTTGTGTCTATCTGACTCTCTGCCTGTCTGTCTGTCTGTCCGTCTATCTGTCTGTCTCTCACTTTCTCGCACCGTCTTCCCTCTCATTCTATTTCAGAGAAACAACAGAGATTCTTCGTTTCCTCGCCCCTTCTTCCCAGCGCCCTTGTCTCCAACTCCGCCACCCGCTCCATCATGGCCTGCCACCGCCTGCAACCATCGCCCGCCCGGCCGCGGCGCCTCGCCGAGGGGAGAGGGAGAGGGTGAGGGAGAGGGAGAGGGAGAGCGGGCGGCGCACAAAGGTCGGCGCGCCGCCGTGGCTCGTGGTGGCATAGTGCTGCGCGTCGCGGCGTCGAGTCGAGTCGCCCCGCGACCCCGGCGCCTGTTGCAGTGTTTATGCAAACGACATGCAGATCCGCAGCGGGGGGCGGCACGCGGCGCGGCGCGGCACGTGCCGAGGAGAGGAGAGGTCACGGACGACGTCGCTCTCGTTCGCTCGCCGCCCGGCCCGGCCCGACCGCGCCACTGTCGCTCCCATGGCGGCTGGCGATCGCGCGGTGAATTAATTATGCCGGCGATACGGGTGAAGGATCCACAGTTACAAGCAGCTGCGTTCTCCGACGCTGATTGGAAAATGCCTCATGCACAGGCCATGGAATAACATCCAGTGAAGAGACGCATATTAGTGGATCAGTCAGCCATTCATTTTCATTATCAGGTATTCAACTGTCAATGCTGGATGGGATTACATAAACAATTCTTGTAGTCGAGGTAATATGTATTGTTTGAATATCAAGTAACTCGAAAAGATACACCGATTGCAAAGGTCCAGTGACATCATTGTAGTTGCTATTACAAAGTCGCTCATCGGGAGGACCTAAGGTGTGAGCCTCAACTGCGGCAAATTTTCAGCACTAGCTGCATATCAAGTATTGATTGAGTTACTGATGTTTCCAGGCATGTCAACTGCTAAGTCATTAGTCCCGTTAGTGTAGTGAATGATTTTCATACATTATAATCATCAGATTCCAACTCGGAGGGGCTGCAGTTCCTTTAATTTGTTGGTGGAATATCAGTTTTGGAGGAAATAGTCTGAACGGTTTAGACGCTACACAGACGGGCGGACAGACAACAGATAGACATTTTACCGTCAATCGATTTTTCAGTATCAAGGACACACTAAACAAGGATTTCCACTATACAATGAGTTAAGAGGAAGTAATCTACTACTATATGAACAAGATTTATCCACTTTTTCAAGACTTACCAGGGACCGGCAAATAAAAGTTTTTCTGTCGAAAAATCACTGATTAAAACCGCGAGAGCGTTTGTATAGATAAAATAAAAAAACGGTTTTCCGAAAAGTAGCTCGCAGACTACTCAAGAACAAAAAATAGCATGCTCTCGTAAATGACTGCTTATATTAAATATTTTTACAGAAACACTTCATGAATTCTGCAATAATGTAGTGGTATCTTCTTTGGAATCTTGCTGCAGCACGAGGTTACGTGTGTTGTAGCAGTGACGCGCTGAGTATGAGAATCCAGCTTTTCAACGCAGTATGAGAGTAGGCGGAATAACACATTCAAATATTTTCATTTTTCAGTCAAAATCTGTTTCTGTATTATTTCCATTTTCTGGTATCCAACGAAACCACAGACCTCTGACAAGGCAGCAAACTTTATAATATTCTTTCAATTTCAACAGGCATTGGAAATAAGAAATTTATAGGTAGATACTCTTAAGTCGCATTCCTCCAAACAATTAGGCAATATTTTACGTTAAAATGGGGAGCGACAATTAAAATTATGAAATTACTAGCCATCCGAATTCCTTTATTATTAAAAATCCATTTCAATCAGCCGCCTACATTTCCAACTAATGAGGATTTGCACAACAATTTGCTAACCAATGAGAGAGCGGGTATGATGTGCCAGCTAATATTATTATATCGATAATCAATAAAAGAGGCGAAATTATAAGCTGCTAATAATAATGATAAACCCATAAAATATGTACTTTCAGTTCATGCTTATCCTCTGCCAAAAAACTCTCTTGCCTTTATTTTCAAAAATATTTATTATTTGAGAGAAACACTACCGTATATCCGATTTTTTCCCCTCACAGTTCTGAAAAGGCTTGCGCATCTACCGTACAACCTGCGAAGGTTCTAACTGCGTTCAATATTTATATAACTTTACTGATACTCTTTCCCTGAAAGCCATCGGCTTAACATGAATTATCAGGGAAGGCAGCCAGAGACAATTACACTCTTTTGCTGTTGTCCCCGCAGAAACTTGCCTCAGAATAAGATTTGTCTCGAGAACAATTCGTCTGTTCGCGCGAAAATTTGTAATTATGTTTCCATTGAAAACCTTTCATTTTCCAAATTGCCCTTTAGTTAATGGGATAGTTATAATATGTAAGCTTCAGTAGGCGGAGCTGTTCTCGAAATGAAAGAGGGTGCACAATGGGCAGGAATTCCTTTATCTTACAAAATTCTCTTAAAAGATCTTAGTAGAAGGGAAATATTTTCATCTGGAAAAGTAAATAGAGAGAGAGAAAGAAAGAAAGAAAGAGAGAGAGAGAGAGAGAGAGAGAGAGAGAGAGAGAGAGAGAGAGAATGAAACATGTCATTTCACAGATATTAGAGAGGCTTAGGTACGCACTGTTCAAAATTCCTTCATTCTCTTTCTTTACCCACACGACAGCCGGTTACTCTTTACGACAAATGGGACGCATATTGAACCGTACACTAGACACCAACACACATGCGGGCCTCCCCTGATCTGGGATCAGCAAAACGCGACAACACAGTCATGAGAGACAAGAAACAAACAACCATGCTCAAGGTGGGACTCGAACCCGCCACTTTTAAGACCAAAGCGCTGAGTTGGCACACCCTCTTAGCCACCTCGGCCATCCATTATTAACGTTTTGTAAAATGGTTATCAGGAATATACGATAATAGGATGATTATTGCATTGGTTATTTTTTCCGGACACGTCAACTATGATCATTAATTCCGTTAGTGCAGTAATTTTTTTTATCTCGGGAGATGGCGGTGTTCCCCCACGGAATAGTGCAATCCGACGTCGACCTACACGTCGGATTGCGGGTGATTTCCCCATCCAGCTAGCTACCCCTGTGGAGCACAACCAGGACAATTTGTAAGCTCCTAACTGGTCTCCTGTTTGTGCCGTAGTACAGTGCATCTAAGTGTGTGGAGGGAGGAGGAGGAGGAATGGTAAGGGGGGAGGAGAGGACAAAGAAGAAGAAGAAGGAAAGATTTCCATAGCTCTTTTGTTAGGTCAGTTCGGAGAAACAAAGAAATACTAGCGATCAGAGCAACCAGGCGCTAGTATTCTCTCTCATATGGCAGAAGCCGGCCTAGGTTTGGTGCATAGCTCGTGCAGAAAATCTATCATCATCGGGACTCAAATTCTAGGACCTCCCAGTCAGCTGATCATGCTGGCTCTGAGCTATATCAGTCGGTAAGTGTTAATGCACACAACAAGTAGTTACATGTAATGATTTATAGATTAGCACAAAATTCGCATTAAAGTTACGTATTTTCATTGTTTCGTATTCAGACTTACTGATCAATAGTACTTCAAAATTCTTTACAAACTTAATTTGCTAATTCATACCATCGAAACGTTCTCGTTCAACGAAATCATCTGAACTTTTAAGTGTTTCGATATTCCGTCATCGATTTTTTTTGATTGATTGATTTTTCGTGTCTCCGGGCGCGTCAACTGCTTTGATCATTGGTCCCGTGAGTGTAGTGCATTTTTTTCGCGGCAGATGGCGGTGATCTTCCCCTGCTGGATGGCGAGATCCGGCGCCGACCTACCGTCGGCTAGTGGGGTTTCCCCCTAACCAGGACTCTCTCTCCAGAGGGGCACCGCCCCAGCCGGGACAAGCTCTAAGCTCCGAACCGATCTCCAGGAATATGTGGTAGTGTAGTGCATGTTAGTGTAAGTGTGTGTGTGTGAGGGGAGAGGATAGGACAAGGAAGAGGAAGGACAGATCGCGCGCGGTCCGCGGCCCATTTGTTGTGGTACTGCTCCGGCATTCGCCTGGTGTTGATCGGAGAAACCACGGAAAACTACCGATCAGAGCAGCCGGCCGCTAGAATTTTCCTCCAGGCAGCGACTCAATTCGACCTAGCTGAAAAGGTAGTGACGAAAATCCAGCCGCCGTCAGGACTCGAACCTAGGACCTCCCGGTCAGAGGCGCTGCAGTGACATCAGTTGATTTCGGTCATCGAGGTTCGGGAAATGTAGCGGCGGCGTTTCTCCGCCACGCATAACGCGTGAGTACGTGAATATTCAGGAAAGGCACCTGAGATGCGCAGCCGTTTCTCGCCGCGAGTCCAACCAAATTGGAATTAGCTGAATGAGATCTCTCTCCTCGAATCTCTCCCTTATTACACTGCGGCGACTGCGTAATGGGGCTGGCGCTCCCCGTAGGGTTTCGTTGGACATATTGATATCGCTTCATTAAAACGGATGCCTTTCTAGAGCACGGCGCTACGCACCACGCCGGCTGCAGCGCCGCGTGGGGGTGGGGGAGGGGGGAGGCAGGCAGGAGTAATTGGCGAGAGGCCTCAGCAAGACAGCCAGGTCTCTTTCTGGCGGAAGCGCTATTCGCAATTGGTCTGCAATTTCATTAGGTTATTTGCACCATACAATGTATTTGTTGTTAACAGATGAGTTTCTTGGAAGGATAATTAAAAAGGGCGCACAAAAACTGTAGTATCCAATGAAAAGGCAAGAATTCATAAAACAATTTTTATTCAAGACCAGGTACAATTGCCGAAGTTCCGTATCATCAGAAGAATGTACCAAAAGCGAAGCCGTGTTATCGTTGTCCAGAAGAAGTCCCAAAATCAGCCGAGTCGTCAAATATCCACAAGAGAGTTCCACTTTCGTTGCACAGGTCGTCGTCGTAGCTGATCTCCACTCTTCTCTCACCTAGTCACTCACCAGGATACAATCACTAACACCGCCGCTCGCTATCTGCCCTGGCGTCGGGTCGGAGCCCTCTCATAGCCCGCTAGGGCTAGCGGCCCGTCGCCGACTAGCTGCGGAGTAGGGGCGGTGGCGAATCCCTACCCGCTTGCTCGGGCGTGACGGCCGCGCGCGGACAGGCCAGGCCGGCTCGCACCGGTCGCCTTCTTCTCTCGCCAGGGGCGGTAACGCCCCGCTGACGTCACTCGGTGGCGGCTACTTCAAATGCGTGCGGCCGGTCACGACAAAAACTAATATACATTAATAAAACTTTCCAGAGAGATGGATCCAAAAAGTATAGTTGACTATAGACGGACGAACACGCGTTTTGCCCTCAATCAATTTTTTAGTTTCAACGACACACAATGTGGACAATGTGGACAAAACGTTAAAAGAAGTGATTTATTAAATAGAAACCATTTTTATCGTCTTTTTTTCTACAAGGACTACGTGTTTTTTTAATTGCCGATATAATAGCAGCATTACAAAACTTACTCTTTAATAACTAATTAGAACAGGGAGAAAGTAAAAAAATATTCAGATAAATGCACTATGTACGTGGATATGTGTATTTATTCCATAAGAACATTTGTAACATTAGTGATTGCTTCTATAGTTTTCATGAACCGATTGCTTCTATAGTTTTCATGAACCGATTGCTTCTATAGTTTTCATGAACCGTTGTTACAATCGAAAATGTTCGTAGAAATGGTGCATCTTGCAACGCATCTCACTCGAGCGGGCTGGAGCGGACTGGAGGCGGGGGGTGACGAGAGGGTGGAAGGGTCGAGCAGGGCGTGCGAGGTGTGGCGCGAAGGGGCGGTGCGAGTAGGGCGGGCTCGTTGGGCAGACTGCTTAAGAAGTGTGGTATTGTGGTAGGTAAATAAATACCTGGGAGACGCCAGGTAATCAGCCAGTAAAAATATAAAAGAAGAAAGAAAGCTAGATTTGAGTTCAATTCAGAATTATCTATAGATTCGATACCCAAAGCACATTACATTTCTTGCTATTTACCTAGGGTCTAAAATTTAAGTAGGTTTCCTTTTACTTTCTCGCTACGGAATAGAGAGATAGTTGTGTAATGCTGCGCAAAAAAATGGCCAATTATTTGGCTGAAAAACTCGTATTACAGGGTCCTGCTAACGAAAAAGTACGAGTAGATAAATTTTGTTGATAAATTCCAAAAAATCTCTAACACGAAAAAAGAGTCCATGTTTTGTGGGTTCTTGGTACCAAAAAATCGAATGACGGCGAAACGTCAGTCTATTCGTCTCTCTGTCCGTATCACTGTCCGTATCTCGGTCCATATGTGAACAACGCTAGCGGCTAAACTGTTCAGTCGATTTTCTTCCAAAGTGATATTCCTCAATCCATCTGATGTCGCGGCTCCTTGAAATTGAAACCGATATTTTAATTTTGGGGGGTACATTACATGAAGCCCCTAGGACATTCTCAATCTTAAAAAATGTCTCCTTAAAATGGCTTCATGGATTGATTAAATGTTGTTGACGGATTGTTTGAAAGACGTATATGATAATGGTGCAGGTCTCATGTTCCTTGAAAACTCTGATTTTTCGAAAATTGCAGAAGTTCAAACTTTTTCGGAGTCGTTCTACAACCAAAACATTAAATATAGAATTTTTGCTCCTTAATGAAATCTGTTCCTTAAAGATAGATTTTGAAATAAGGTCATGTATACTTTTTCGAAAATGTGAGTACTTTTCGTGTAATTTTGCGTGAAAATACGAGCGAGAAAGTACGTGCCGTTTTAGTTTCACTAGTTTTCTGATATTTTTTAGTTTTCATGAATGCTAGAAAGCATAAATTCCGATGCATTTTTATCTCGAAGAATTTTTTGCTAACAAACACGCCTGGCACTTGGACAAACACCTTACTTTAGACAGCGCCCTGAGTTTGATACCAACATTAGTCAGAATATATCCAAAATGTCACGTTAATTTTCATTCTTACAGGTTAATCCACACCGACTGGCTCACGTTTGATTTCACCGCACACTCCTAACATTAGCCATATTGCGATCCTCAGCCGTGACACATACATTTACTTTCATCGCTTGTGAAGCCATTCGACAGACAGTTGCTGACTGGGTCATGACATTCTTTCAAGTCTCCACGAACGGTTGTTATGTCAGCGGCGGCGTGTTTCCCAACCCATCGTGGCAGGCGGCGGGCGAGAATGGGCGGTGCGGCGCTGGGCGGCGCTGGGCGGCGCTGGGCGGGGCCGCGGGGCACCTGAGTTACGGCAACGGGCGCGCGCCGGTCCCACCTCGGGAGACCGCGTTAATTACCATCGCGAATTATTCATGAACGGGCGCGAGGAGGTGTGAAGTTAAGGCGGCGGTGTCATAGCGATCCCGGCGCCGCCACGCGTCCCGCCGGAGCCGTTCTTCGCCCGCGCCCTCCCCGCGCCGCCCCACGCACAGTGGTCTGCCACCAAGGGCGTACATTTTCTGCGATTTATAAGCCACTTTTCAAACTAACGTGTTTAAAATAGGTATTTTATTTTAATAGAAACGCTGCGTTTTCCCAATATGAATTTTGGAAGGGGGGTATTGATGAAACGTCAGTCATATGTCAAACGATTTCATATTTCAATTTCATGTAGATTTGTTGGAAAATGCAAATGTTTTTTTAATTATTTTTTCTTTGAACCTGAAACAATCCAAGAACTGCATTTCTTTCAACCCGAGACAAAACCATTCAATTGATATTTAGATCATTTTATTCATCATAATGGACTCCCTTCAATTGCTTAGTGCTATCAATGCAAAAGCGTTTTTTTTCTCGCTCTGAGGAATAAAGGCAACAGCGCGTTTTAGAGCGTGCGTCTTTCGTTCGGTTTCGGCCCAGTGTGTGGCGCCGCCAATCGACCGCCTGCCCATCCCCCCTTCCCGCCCCCTCCCCCGCTCGCCCACTTGCTCACTTGTTCGACTCCATTGAACCCGACGGCCACTCTATTCATTGGCTCCTTCGTGCGCTCGTTGCCCTTCCGACAACCCGTTTCCTCTCGTCCGAATTTCATCGCCATCGAAGATTTTCCTGTCCGCTCATTCACGCGCCTTCAACAGAAATCGCTCGCCCACAGATGAATGCTTTTTGTCAGATCAGGTGCAAAAGGTGGTAGTTGACGCCTCGGAACAGGGTAAAATATTCTGCTCAGCATCATTGTATTCTTACATGCAGTGTCCAAGTATTTTTGCACCGTATGCAAGTCAACAAAAGTATTACAGTATTTCATAGACAACAAAGAATTTCTTCTTTCGTTTTGGATTTCTGGTAAGTCAAAAGTGTTTTTTCTCATCATCCCTTGACATATTTTTGGATGATTGATTTTTGTCATTTTGTAATCCTATAAAATCAAATGTAATTTAAGATTTTGTTTTTTGAGGAATGCCGGCGATGACAGCATTTCAGAAATCAAAAACGAGGAGCTCCATCCCTTGCACCCAAAGACCACGTTTATCTTTTTTTAGTGTCTTATGTCTGTGTTCTTGTCTTATTTATCCGTCCATTGTAAAATAACTTTCTGGGGTACTAAACTTTCGACTATTACAATATTCGTTTTCCTCGGACATTCTAATCTCGTCTGTACTTTAGGTTTACTTTTTCCATTCTTCTCATCACCAAGCGCCGTAATTTAGACCTGTTTCCAATTTGTCATGTTTGTTCACTTCTTACGTCACCATCAGCTTTCATTCTTTTAATTTACCTTGGCCATTCTGTGCGAGATTTAGGTCCGACTTGTTTGTTTGTCATGCGATACAGTAAAGTAGAAATACTGAACGACTGGACCGTTTACTCTTTCCGTCGCGTATGTTCCTTCTGCTTGTGACTGCGTCAGTGTTCCATGTATTCGATGCGTGTTCCTCTTCTTTGAGAAATTAGAATCTCCTTCCTGCATTCAAAAGACGAATTATACCTGGATTCAAATTATTTTAAGTAGTTAGAAAGAAAAGCTAATGATCATTTAATAATATGAGAGTTCCCATTTAGCACAAAAGTAATTTCATCTAAATCCAAAACAGACTCAACCAATTCTCACCTCCCTCCCAAGATTTTGCACCTTCATCGTCTGGCGCAGCCACCGCCAATCCGCTCTCCTCCTCACCGAGGCCTCCACGCCAGCCAACACGCTGTCCAACTTGTGGAGCTTCCTGCGTAAACGATGGCGCAGGGAGAAATACTTTCGAGCGTGCGGGCGTCCCCAGCCAGAAAGCGAGTAGTTGGCGCCAAAGCCGTTGAAGCGGGTGTAGTTAGCAGGGCGTCGGCGATAGTTCCGATAAAGTCCTCAACGCAGGGGGGGGGGCGTGGGAGGGGGCGGGGCGAAAGTGGCTTTGTACGGCGCCGCAGGGCCCTGGACGTGACGCGACTCCGCGCGGTGCGAGTCGTCAACGGCGAACTTGCGTCCGCCCAGGACGTGATTACGGCGCGCTCGTTACACGTGTTGCGTCGGCCAAGTGACCGTGTATAACACGATGCGGCGGCCGATAACGAGTGTGTGCAAACAATGCCGCTACGAGCGGAGCTGGTTATTGAATCAGACTCACCTCATCATCATAAAGATCGTCGTTCTGCGACTAATCACTGACGCACGGACGATTAAGAGCCTTATCACCCACAGTTGATCTTAAACTTAAGGTCTTAGCGCGACGTAATGATTCTCATAAAAGCAGCGAAATACAAAAAGAAAATAGTGCTCAAGATTGTATTTCTTATCAAGAGTATAACCATTTCTACCTCAGGCAAGTCATAGCCAACGACTGGCGTGTTTCGTTTGATATAACAAATCAGACAAATTACACCCCAATTTCGAAGAACAAACGCTACAAGTTTTTAAGCTTTGATTAAAAAATGTAATATGAACTTTTCTTAATAATAATAGTAGTAACAATAATAATAATAATAATAACAATAATAATTGTAATAATTGTAATAATACGCTTTATATTTTTAGATGTAATATCAGTTCCAACACGTTCAATTAGTACGAATAACTATTATTAATAATAGTTGAGGCATTAAACATGATTTACATGTTCTAATAAAAACCGAATAAAAAATTAAATTTTGAGTTAGGACGCTAGTTTTCAGAAGAATCGGCGTCCGGTCAAAATTTGAAAAATTCAACAGGGGGGGATCGATTAAATTTTACGATTTTGACAAGAAAAAAGGCTCGGTTGTAAATGCTCATATCTCCTAAATCATTGCGAATTTTGCAATTCTGAAGGCACAGCCTGCTTCAGAATATTTCGGGAAAACGAAGTCTCAGATAGAAAAATGATCTTTACCATTGTAATCGCCATTAATGTAACAAAAAAGCGTTAAACTTGTTATAAACTCTCCCTTATCGGAAAGGGAGTAGTGGGCGACAATGCACGTGTAGTAAGCGGTATGAAGCGCGTGTAGTTAGCAAGACGGTTGGGGAACAGTTCCCATAAAGTCCTGAACAGGAACTAAGCAGTCTTGAAAGTGCTGACAGTTTTACAGAAATTACTATTACCGGTTGGAAAAAATTCTACCGTCGGAATTCCGCGATTGATTTCTTTGTTCTACATGTGTTAATCACGTTCTTGTTTTAATCGCGCAATAACAGGATGAAGCACAACGGATGCAACAACGCTCCCAAAAACCGATCTCAGAGCACCGGTAATAAGCATTCTCTCATTCCGGTTATTAAGGTATCAACAAACAAATCCTCTTTCATAATACCTCGCAAGCCTGCTATTTTGTATTCCACCTGCCTTCAGCGAACTTCAATATAGAAGTAGAGGACACTGTCCATTGGAATCCCTCGAAAGATGGATCAAGTAGACCTAAGAGGATAGAGATCAATAGTATCAATTTGTGAATAGTATTCTCCTCCTGCTCCAAATCTTCCTCAAGAACCCAAAAGACCGTCAGTTATATAATATATCTATTGCACATAAATACATTAACTGAATGAATAAGTGTTCGAAAATTACAAAAAAAATATAATCGCCTAGAATTTACAAGAACATTAAAAACAAATAAATGTTTCGATTTGCATCCGTATAAAATTATTAATATAAAATTGAGTGTACAAAATCCTGATAAATGTGGCTCCCTTCCCTGAATGGGCGTCGAACCCGAACGCTACAACAACTGCGGCATCCGAAAGGAAAGACTGCAGTTGCAGAGCGAGAAGCAACGTGAGCCGCAGAGGGGCCTTGGGGGCGGGGGAAATTAGGGAAACAGAACGGTGCAGAGCGAGGTGAGGGGAAGGGGGAAGAGGGATAAGGGTGTGTGGAAGGGGTTCGCAGGGTGGGAGTGAGGGAAGGTATAAATGTCGTTGTGAGGGGATGGGGAGGGAAGGGTGGGAAAGGGTGAGTGGGAGGGGAGGAGAAGGGTGAGGGGAGGGTGGGAGAGGGCAGGGTCGGGAAAAGGGGGAAGGGAGGGATGGGTGGAGAGGATAGGGGAGTGGGAAGGAGGAGGGGAAATAGGTCGTGAGGGGCGGGGAGGGGGTGGGAACGGCCAGCGGAAGAAAAGGCGGCGCGCCGCCCGCACTTGTTACCTCGGCGCCCATGCGTGCGGCCGCGTGGGCTCCATGAATTATTCAGGCTACGCAGAAAATACAACTGCGCCTCCCCCGCCTTCACCGCGTCCAAAGAAGCCTTCTCTCCGAGAACTTTATCATTTCCCTGCGTTTATGCTAACGTGTCCCTCTCGCGCGGAGAGGGTAATAGCTCCAACGAAGCGCCTCGTGTGACACGGAACCGCTTACCCTCGCGCGGGAATTACCTGCTGTTCAGGAGAAGAGATGCAAAGTTCATTCAATCGACAGCTACACATACCATTAAATGAGAAAACGTGACTTATTAGATTGTTGGAGAGCGGGTTACAATCCACAGTCTCTTTGGAATCACTGTGCGCTACGAGTTACGGGTTACGGGTTAGTTTTCCTCACGTTGTCCTCGAGAATCTTCGGACTGTCACACAAAACACTGAAGAAATAACAAAATGAGATCATAACGTGCAGCCCTGGTCCGCACGCACATACAAATACAAACACACACACACACACACACACACACATATTACTGGTGTTCACCATTTATGATAGACACATGAAAGACAGCGGATAACACATCGTACATATAAGAAAAATTATAATAATTCAAAATAAAATTAAGAACTAAAAATAACAATTTCAGAGGAGAATGGAAATTAGTTATTAATCATATATTCTTCCATTACTGATTAAATTCGAAAAAATGAAAGAGGATATTTACAAGGCTGAACTTTCGTACTATTTTGTTGAAGAACAGTGTATGCAATTTAATGCATTGCCGTAAGCGTAAATGTATTTTCGGCAATGGGCTAAACTGTTATTAACCCGAGATTTCAGAGATTACATACATTTCTATGAATTTTTTTTCTTGAATGGTAGAAAAATATTACTATACTCTTCAGCCTGTGGTTTCTTTCACTGCCATTTGATAATCGATTTTCTCTTTTTTCTTCATTCAATGTATAAATAATTCGTGATACACAATAGTATAATGCAATAGTAAAAACATTATCTAACATCGTAATATGTATTCGCAATTTTGACTGAGTTTGCAAAGTAAATTGAAAGTTTATTAATATCTGATACAAAAGCAAAAACATTCATAATTACATGTAATACCTATTGCACTGTGTATTTCAACGTTACAACTCATTGTGATTTTCTTCCAACATATTTAGATTAGAGATAGAGTACACCATAGTTTTTGACACCCATTGCATTAGTTAAATCAACGAGGTTTCTTATTATAATTAACAGGACTCTCACATACGATATTCAACGTATTATTCTTAATTTTGTATTAAAATAATAAAAAGTATTACTGTGTAGAATTGTCTGTGATAGTAATTACAAAATGTAATTGAATATGTGTCTTTAAAGTATATTTCAAATTAAAGAAATAATCTATATGGTGCGAAAGACTCCGGTTTGGCTGTGGCTACAAAGTTGCAGGCCAAGGCTCGGGATGAGAGATATGAAATAATCATTTAAAATATTTTTAATGTAGCGCCAAATGGATGTGCTACTTTCTCTGATTATGGAAAATAATCACAGATTGCTTCTAAATTAATCCTCAAGTAAGCTCGTCTCGTTTGCTAATTCATGATTTGATGCTAACTCATGATCATGCTTTGCATACCACAACAAATTAAATTTTACAATTTGTATTTACCAAAATCACGGCACTGTGAATATGCCATTTATAAAAGTAATGGTTCATAAATAAATAAATGTGTTTAGTGGATGTATCTGGTGAATTTTTATGTCTTCTTTAGTGAATTAAGAAATGTATTACCCATCTTTTTGTGTTTCTGGATTCAACGTCCCAAATTAGTTTAGGTTGTTTTCTGGGATGGAAAATTTTCCCTTTTCTGGAGCACATAATATTAAAACTACTTCGTTCTGAGTACCCAATAACGAATATTGAACCTCTATTTGCTGGTTTGGTAGAAATTCAAGTGCTGTTTCCCTTCAATTCTTTCCTTCTTTTCTTCCAAAAATTACGAAATGACGCAACTAGTGGCGCGATGTTGAAGTTGTAGTGCCACGCGTGAGAATTCTAACATTATAACATTTAGTAGAGACTAATCGACGCGAAAATATCTTAAATACCATCTGAAACTTCAGAGAGTAATGACTAAAATGCGTAGAAATTTTACTAACGATTCAAGACCAAGCAATATACTGCTAAGACGTATGTTGATCCTAAATACACATTCCAAGTCTCCTAAATCTATGGTGAATGACACAAATCTCCTGGATCCATAAATGTGATCTTCAAACTGAAATAGACAGTACAAATTTAAAAAGAAACAAGCGTTTCCATGATCACTAACTACTTAGGTTCCATAACTTGGATGTGTTGATTCATATGACGCGGTGTTTTGAAGTTTTCAAAAACGGAATTTAATTGGAATACTGCCCAGCGAGATACATTTCTGGTCAGAGAGTTTGAGAATGCCACCACAGATATTCATTTTGACGACGAGTTACAATGCATTTTTCTCCCCCTACACAAATTTCTTTCTTCAGGAATTCTTATGAGAAATTATTCTTTAAAGGACCTCTGTAATGGAAATAATGAAATATCTCTTAGCACCCACTTCCTTCTTTTCTATGTGCCTTTGGAATAGAGCATTTTTTCTCTCACAGCTCATGAGCATTAGCGGAGAGAGATAGAAAAAAAATACCAGAAAAGACCAAACTCCCTTTTATTCAGCAAGTGGGAAGTGGCCCTCACCCACTTGACTTCAACTTTCACAAGTGTTTAAAACCCCTTCCAATTAGTCCTTCTCGAATTGCATCGCATTCGTCTTCCCGTTTCCGACCCGGCGCAAAAGCAATCTCTCAGCGTGTCCTGATCACAAGCGGAGCGAATTCCTCCGAATAAATAATAAGTCTCTGCTAAGTGGGGAGCGATCTCGAAAGGGTCGCTTGAGCCGGAGGATTCTTTAAAAGTGCCGTCTCAGACGCGCTGTCTGGCGGCAGATCGAAGAGCGCGTGCGGGGGCGGGGGCGGGGGTGGAGGGGGGGGGGTGGCGGAAGTATCGGCGCAGCGGCGAGAACAATGGCGCCGGCGGCGGAGTCTGCGACCAACTCGAGGCGCGCGGCCCGCCCGGAGACAATACGAAGCGGTGACGCGGGTGGAGGCGGAGGCGAGGGCGGAGGCATGGAGCTTCCTTCCGGCGGCGAAGTCCCTTGGGCGGCGCTTATCGGCGGACGCGACGCGACGCGACGCGACAGTCGCCGGCGCCCGCGCCCGCGCCGCGCCGTTGCCGCCAGTGCAGGCAGGCAGGCACCGCGGTACACAGCACGAGGACGCAACGCAGCCATTCCGATACAGAAGGGCTCGCGGACTGGACCCAGTATCTTCAGAGCATGTCAGTTGTTACGACTATTCAGCTCGCAAACACAGTTTAAACATTTGCTTAGTGCTCTCACAGGGAAACTAATTGTAGCCGGTTGTTCGATACCACAAATACAAAGGGACTATTAGTACTTCTTGTACAATTCTGTTCACTCTTTTTCAATATTTCTACTGCGATGTATTGGGTATAACATGTTCTTGTATCGTTTCAACAAGGGCAGTGCGTACCTTTAAGCTGGAATTACCATAATTAGTAACTCAACTTAGTTTAGAACCGCCATTTAGGACTATTTAATTGCTATGCAATTACGCAAAAATTAATTCAATTTTTCTTCAAAATTCCAGTATTTAATAGTGACTTAGCTCTTAAGACTTAATCAGGCATCACTACAATCGCCATTGGACTCCACAAAACACATATCCCATCTTGAAGAACGATTTAATTCCTAATTAATCGTGCAAAAAATTAATACAAATGGATCCTTAGAATCGCTGACCTTTCCAATTAGCTACGTGCGACTGTAAGCCCACTGCTGTGGGGAGGAGGGAGATGACAGTGACTGCCACCAAAACTTAAAGATAGAGCCTAAAACACGAGTAGGCGACATAAAAAACTAAGAACTAATCACTGTAATAAGTTTGGTGAATGTTTTCTGACATTTTAAACTCGCGTAGCACATTCTTCATCCTTGGTGAATACTAACAAAGGAAACATTCTTTTTAACAGATGCAAAACAAGAACTCCAAATGATTATCGAATGTCTTAAAATTGTAATTGGAAGGCATCCTTTATATGGAACATATTCTTAAAATTGTTATGGGAAGGTAGGTATCCGTATGTTTTATTCTCTTGTTTATAATTTTGTTTTAAAAAATTTGTTTGGAGAATAATTTTATGTTTTTATAGCACCTGATCATGCACTCAACCTGATTGCAAAACGTGTTCTGAAACGATCAGAAAAATATAAATCTTCTGGGATCCAAAGTGTCAAAGAAGAGACGAGAAGTGTTAAGAAGAGACAATGGTAGAAGAAAAGGGGGAAGCAAAATGCAACACTATAAAAAAGAGAATTGAAGGGATATGATAATATAAGACTTTATGTCAATGTGACCATTTTTTAATTTCAACGCCTGATGAATGATTCAAAATGGATCTGCCATATTGTTTAATTTGCGTCATCCTATTCGTAATTATATGCTCACTTACTCAGCAATAAATGCGTTTCATGAAGAAAAATAGTATTTCCATGGAAAGTAACTCAATGAAGACCTTAAGTCTTATCGGTAAATTCTCACGGATAAAATAGATTTGGCTGATACTGTGGATAATTTATGGTTAATTCAATGCACCACATCTAATCGGAAGCATGGCCATGAGTGGCTTAGACAAGAAATCATCACGTTTTATGGTTTTTGTCAATAATTCTAGATTGTTTCATTGAATGAAATTTTCATATGGTCGGAATATGGTTATCACACAACCCTTACGCGAAGATATCGTCTTTAAATACAAAAAATATATAAACATAATTTTTTAACTCTCAACAGTCGATAAGAGACTTCAGGTCTACTTCGTGCACCACTGTCAAACCGAATGATTCGGAACTGTGTTGTTGTTTCAGTGAACGTATGTCATCTAATTTTTTGTGAACTTCTAAAAGTATGACAAGAGTTTCCATTTTTAAATATGACTTTCAATTGTGATTTGGGATATGAAAGCTATTATGAAACTGATTTAACAACTATCTCATAAAGCAGGGTACATACAATGTTTGTTCTTGAGGAGTCAACTGAATTGGTGGATTGACTTTAGATAAAAAGAATTTCTCATGCAAATAAGAATATCATATTCATGCTTAGAAGGACTTCCGAGAGGTTGTTCTACACAGTTTTAGATATTGAAGTAGATGGTGTGCCATTGTGTCAAAGCACAGGAAAATATAATGTCACTTAGAATATTCAAAGAGTGTAAAATTATTTCCTTGATCAGTAAGAATTTATGGGGATTTATTACCCTGTATTTCTTTAATATAAGCTGTGTCGGTTAATATTACATTACTTCGAGTTTGGAGAGCAGTACCAATTGAAATTGAATTTACTGACTAAAGGTCATGGAAAAGATCAATACATTTGTATGTCAATGAATATTCAAAGGCGAATGGAGTCATAAATGTGCATATTACGTAACACACCAATGAAGGACTCAATTTACAACAGAAACGAAAATGGTACCAATTTGTGTCACAATCAGAACCAAACTATGCTAATTTGTTGGTATTTTGAATGCGTTCTACAGCAGATTATTAGGAAAAATATATTCCGCATTCTTTACGTAAAATGACATGAAATTATAAACCACATATTGACAAAAGTTCGTCTCAAAATTTATTATATTATTTTCAATTTCTCTTTCAAAAATTTTAATGATTTTTTGAAAAATTAGTTCCAAATTTCGATAGCTTCGTAAACAAAGCACTAAAATACCACTGTTGAAAATACCAATTGCAAATTCGTTTACTTGGATGAAGAAGGCATTCTGAACTTTCCTGCGCGGATGACGTTGTCTTGACGAAACAGGTAGACGTTCACTTCCAGCTCAAACAAAGCAACTACCCAGATCCTCCCCTGGGTGGACAGAAGACGAGGTATGAAGCGCGTGACTCCAGCTGGCTGCCAAAGCTGCGCCCTCCCTCCGAAGCCACCTGCCCCGCCGGCCACGCCCCCTGCCGCCCCCCGCGTGGCCGAGCGCAATCGACCTCTCAGAAGAAAGCCGCGGCGGCGGCGGCGGAAAGAAGCGGCGGGCGATCTGCCGCTTTGATACGTCAACCACACCGACAACAGACGGGTTATTTAGGGCGGTGGCGGCGCGGCCCCTTTCGGAAATAGCTGCAAAACAGATGAGCGGAAAGCCCGGAGAGGAGCAACGCAGCGGGGAGCACGGCGGGCAGGTTTTTTACTGTTCCGGCACCCCAACCCAACTACCACCCGCCGAAAAGGATTCCTGTGTCGATATCCTTTGTAAACATTTATTTCTGTTCTTGCGGCGGAGGTCTGCAGCCGGCCAGACAGCTCGGGCCCCCCTTCCCCATCGCGGGGCGCGTGCACTTGTCGGGGCGGGGAGCGAGGGAGGGAAGTGAAAGTGAAGATGGCAGCGAGGACGGGGAGCGAGAACGGGATGTGTGGGCGGGGAGCAATGGCGGGGAGCAATGGCGGGGAGCAATGGCGGGGAGCAATGGCGGGGAGCAATGGCGGGAGCCACGGCGGGGAGTAATGGCGGGGAGCAATGGCGGGGAGCAACGGCGGGGAGCAACGGCGGGGAGCAACGGCGGGGAGCAATGGCGGGGAGCAATGGCGGGGAGCAATGGCGGGGAGCAATGGCGGGAGCAATGGCGGGGAGCAGTGGGGAGCAAGGGCGGGGAGCAAGGGCGGGGAGCAAGGGGAGCAAGGACGGGAGCAAGGGCGGGGAGCAAGGACAGGAGCAAGGGCGGGGAACAAGGGGGAGTGAGGGCGGAAGCGAGGGCGGGAACGAGGGCGGGAGCGAGGACGGGAGCGAGGGCGGGAAGTAAGGACGAAAAGCGACGGCGGGCAAAAGCGAGGGAAAAGGTCGAAAGCGAGGTAAGGCGGGGAGTGAACGCGGAGAACGAAAGCGGAGAGCAAAGGAGGAAAACGAGGGCGGGGAGCGACGGCAAGGGCGAGGGTAGGAAGTCAGGGGGAAGCGAAGGTCTGGAGCGAGGGCGGTAGGATTGGACGGGAGCGAGAGCGGGAGGCAAAGGCGGGGAGTAAGGGCGATGCGCAAGGTCGGGGATGGTGCGGCAGGGGACGGCGGAGGGCGAGTGAAGGGCGTGGGCGGCGGTGGGATGGGGGCGGTGTTTGGGGACGAGTCGCGGGGGCGCCCTCCCGCCTTACGTCTTCCGCAAACAGCTGGCGGTGCGGACAGCGGGCGCCGCCGAGTGAAGTTGTTAGTTATTTATCGCGGGCCTTCCCGCGAGGTGCCGAGCGGACGAACGGTTCTCCGCCTGGCGCAGCTCGGGCGGCAACTCGACCGGAATTTTAGCGTGCGAGGACATAGTGTGTTTTAGTGATGGGTTGTTCTCTCTCACAGCCCTCAAGACGGACTTGAATAGCCACATATGACGCAATACATAATAAATATGAAACACGTTCCAGGCGTCTGATTTATCGCTCTCACTGTATGCCTACATTATTTCACATCACTGCATTATTTTAGTGACAAACTTTATATTTAATATATTGATAAAAAAAACGTTTAGAAAATATTTAGGAAAATGTAACAGAATAATTACAATGATTTGCTTCTTTATTATAGACGTTATTTGTTGTATCATCTTAGCCTATAACATATGTCAGAAAATTATTGCAAATACATTTTCATAACGGTTGGGAAGTTAACCCAATTAAGAATTAACTACGTTATACTAGGATTCTACAAAACAACGTTGTGGTCAATAGAACGATGGAGGAAATTTTTCGAAAATATTTCTGAACATTTGGGAGACCATAATTTGTTACAAGTCACCAACATTTCAACAAAAATTAATACTTTTGGCGGTATATCTTGTGTGAACATAGTCTGATCTGTTTAATAAAAACTGTTGGTGCTACAACGTCACATATTTTCTCGTATTCTAAGTGCTCCGCGATTTTATACTAATAAATATTGATTTTGATGACCTAAAACATCGCCAAAAATTATCAATATGGTTTTAAAATGTTTTTAAAATGCTTTGCAAGCAAAGAAAAATGACCTACAAATTTGATCAAAACCAGTTCAGATGAGCAATTCAAACTGTTGGTTATAATACTGACGTAATTGAGGCTTCTTCCTTTCGTTCAAGTGAACTCAGCTAGCAAACGTCTGGGTTGGACTTTACCGCGAAATATCCGTCTTTCGCTATCGCAAAATTGGACATATTGAGAAGACGGTAATAATCGTCATGGAACATTAAATTACATACAACGGTTGATATTACAATTTCTAAACAAAAACATCGAACAGGCTACTTCGGAATTCTGTGGAGAACATTTGTTACTTCTCGTAAACATTATTTGAAGCAAGTACCATTAAAATGATATTAAAATCTATGAAATCAGCAAAAAATTCTTTAAAGACGACGGAAAGGGTACAAAATGATTGATTAGTCGAAAAAGATGAAAAATGCAAAAACATGTTTATAAAAACGGGTCATTTCCTTTTGTCATAACATAAAATAAATGTTTATAATAAAAGTTGTAACGTGAAAAGAGAAGAAAATGACATTTCAATAAAATCTGCCCCCTACTAATAAATAAACATGGAAAAGCGTTTTCAACCAGCAAAAAATATTTTCTCTACCGAGACTGGAACTTTGGTCCTCTCAGTTAACTCACCCACTGCCATACCACTTCGCTGCAAAAGCTCCTACGGATTGAACTCGGTCAGACGCTTAAAAATGTAATTACCTCAACTCACAAACTTTATATATTCCAAATATTTGCCAACACGCAGGTTTTGGAATTTTCGAAAATACGGAGAGTTTGCCAAAAAAGGATCTAGCACCAAAATTTAAAGACATAATTGGGGCGGTTTTTGAAAAAAAAATTAAAAACTTTACATTCCATTTATTTCGATCAAAATTACACAAAAACTACTCATATTTTCGGAAAACTGAATATAATATTATTTGAAGATCTGTCTTTAAAGGACAGATTCTATTAAGGAAAAATCTTTGCCTTCAATATGAAAGTTGGAGGAATACGCCCCCAAAAATTGCAATTTTCCAATAATCTGGGATTTCAACGAATATGAGACCTACAACATTCTCTGTCGTTTACGCTAGCAGAGAGAAAAAAATAATTAAAAAAATTCGTATTCAGGAAATTCAGGAAATTTTGAAAATGTTTTTGAGGCTTCATGTACTCTAAAAAAATAAATATCCGGTTTAAACTCCCAAAGCCTTCAGCTCATGCAGATAGGTAGGGGAATATCAGTTTTGGAGAAAATCTGCTGAACGGTTCTGGGGCGCGAGAGTCGAGTATAGACGGACGGACAGACGAAAAGATTGACGTTTTGCCGGCAATCAATTTTTCGGTATCAAGGATCCACAAATTATGGATTCTGGATACACCAGGTGTTATAAGAAGTAATTTACAATATATAGCAACAAAATGTGTCCACTTTTTCATTACGAGGGCTCGGCAATAAATTTTTTCTGTTGAAAATTCATCGCTTTCCGGCGCACTATTACCTAACTTTCTCTTCTTACGAAGTAAGTGAAAGTAAAAAATAGTATATAATGTTGCTTATATTCACAAATCAATAGAAAATCTGTTCAGGATATCACGGAATTAACAATATTTTATTGAAATACTATGATATGATAAGCTCGGGTTTTGGCTCATTTGCTATACTACTAAGTACGCTTCTTTTGGTTGGTCTATTTCATTATTCTGTAAACAAAGTAACAAAAATGATTATTTCAGAAGGGCTAGCAAAACCTCTAAAATGATTTTAAAATTAACTGCATTAGTATTAGTATAAGTCATTATTTAACAGCACGATGGCCTTGCAAGTCTTGAGTATATTGCATGACGATTTTGTGCGGGAGGCGGTGGGGCCAGCACGGATGCGATTCACAACAGGAATTGTTGGGCTTCCCCCTTCGCGCCCCGTCCTTACAGAAGATCCCCCCGGGGAGGTGATCAATGCCCCTTGCTGCAAGGGGATCTACCCCCTACGAGAGGATACCCTAATCGGACAGGACTAGGGAGTTGAGACACAGCCTTACGAAGATCAATGATAGCCTGAATAAACGTCTCTATAGTATATGCGTGTCTTCATTTGAACAGCTACATCCCGCTCCGCTCCATCCCGCTCCGCTTCGTCGCGCTCCGCTTCGTCGCGCTCCGCTTCATCCCGCTCCGCTTCATTCCGCTCCGCTTCATTCCGCTCCGCTTCATCACGCTCCGCTTCATCCCACTCCGCTTTATCCCGCTCCGCTTCATCCCGCTCCGCTTCATCCCGCTTCGCTTCATCACGCTCCGCTTCATCCCGCTCCGCTTCATCCCGCTCCGCTTCGTCGCGCTCCGCTTCATCCAGCTCCGCTTCATCCCGCTCCGCTTCGTCGCGCTCCGCTTTGTCGCGCTCCGCTTCATCCCGCTTCGCTTCATCACGCTCCGCTTCATCCCGCTCCGCTTCATCACGCTCCGCTTCATCCCGCTCCGCTTTATCGCGCTCCGCTTCAACCCGCTCCGCTTCATCCCGCTCCGCTTCGTCGCGCTCCGCTTCATCCATCTCCGCTTCATCCCGCTCCGCTTCGTCGCGCTCCGCCTTGTCGCGCTCCGCTTTGTCGCGCTTCGCTTCATCACGCTCCACTTCCACATCCCGCTTCGTTCCATCCCGGTTCGCGTCATCCCGCTCCGTACCATCCCGCTTCCCTCCATCCCGCTTCGCTCCATTCCACTCAACCCCTTCCCGCTCCGTTCCATCCAGTTTCGCTCCATCCCGCTCCACTTCATCTTGCTCCACTATATCTCGCGCCACTCAATCTCGCTTCGCTCCATCTCAGTCCATTCCTTCTCGCTCCGCTTCATCCAGTTCCGCTCCAACTTGCTTCGCTCCATCCCGCCCCACACCTTCTCGCTCCGCTCCATTCCCCTCACCAGGAGAGGAGTTTTCAAGTATCAACTCATGTCACTGCAGTGCGTCTGACCGAGACGTCCTAGGTTCGAGTCTCAACGGTGGCAGGATTTTCGACACACGCCGATAGGTCGAGTTCAACCGCCGTCTGGTGGAGTGTTCTAGCGACCGACCGCTTTGATCGGAAGTTTTCTGTGGTTTCTTTGATGAACACCAGGCGAATGCCATGTAGTACCCTAACTGTTCGCGATCTTTCCTTCCCCTTCCCTGTCATTTCCTCAGCCCTTTCTTTTACACACTTACTTACATGCACGACACTACCACATATACCGTGAGATCGGTCGGAAGTTTTGACCGCAAATGTTTGGTTACCAGTCTAGCTGCTTGGGTCGCTCCTGAAGTGCTGTTACCAGATTTCCCCCTTCTGGGCCGAGGCAGACTGCTCAGTGAACTAACTCAATAAACTAACATTGTGGTTCACATTGTGCTGTTCGCTGTGGAAATTTTACTAACTATTCAAAAACACTTTTCCAGGAAGAGGAGGAGGAGTCGCATCCGTGGCGACATGTCTGCGTGGGCTCATGTCGGACAAAATATAGATTCAGTATAAGTGAGAGAACCGTGCAAACGCAAAGTAGTTCGAAACCCGATCATGGAAACGACAAAAGATGCCGAGAGCCTCTCTCTACCAAGAGCAGTGCCAGCAGCCTTGAAGTTTTAAAGCATCAATCACATATCACATCATTTTCAATTTTCAGGAAAATAATCAATAACTGTTCATGCTCCCACATAGCCAGTCGATATATCCTGATCTAGGTCAGTAGACGTCGCCACAAATAGGAAGTTATCCGACAACCAAAGATGAGTAGCATTACGTAATCACACTAAAGAGGCCAAGAACCAAGCTCAAAAATTTATTTCTCACACTAGAGGAATATCACCCACATCCACACCACCTCTTTACTCCCAACAAACTTCCGACCTACAATATTCCAATAAGCAACAACTTCTCATACATTAGGTCAGACTCTGAAACAACTGAAAAAAGACTCAACGACCCTTCCCCTTCACAGCAATTAAAAATACCCCCATTCTTTTTCCACAGTCTACAAGCACACGTAATTACAAGAAAAGGTGCAAGTGCTACTCAAGCATTCCAATTTCTTGACAATAGCAGGAGGATCATATACACTACACTTAAGATGAACACTGAGAATTACGCCACGCTAGAACAAAACCTCAACAAAAGGTGCAAACTTCCATACACACTGTTATATAACCGAATCATTCATATGTGTGTGTGTGTGTGTGTGTGTGTGTGTGTGTGTGTGTGTAGGCGCGCGCGCGTGCTGCGCCGAAACAGCGATTGGCCTGGTATTACACTATAAAACATATTTGACATATATCTTTGATGAAGAACTTTGTGGAAGTTCTTTGACCTTTGACCAAGAAAACTTTGACTAAGAAATTTGAGGAACGTATTACATTGCGTCCAATATTTTATGTAGCTTTGCTTACGATTTACGATGGATGACGCACAAATAATTATGTTTGTGTTACTTTATGTTTAATAACAAATCTATGTTCAATGCTGAAGAAGTAAAAGGTAATGAGAAAACGTTTGAGGGTGAGGCCATAGAACAACGCGATGGTATTCATTCATGGTGAGGCCATGGGTCGCACATTCTGAAACATTAATTAAAGAACTTCCTAATGAAGACTTATTTGAGGATAGACGAAAAAAACATTCAATTTTCTAAGTCGTTCTTCTTGCTTCTTTCGAAATTGGGTCCTCTGATTTTGAAGTTTAAAAACATTAACTTCCTGAATTGGGCATTTTCCAAACCTCACATTTTCCACTTCTCGGGAAAACGTGTCATAAGCGACAATTAGTTTGGTTTTACTTTTGTCGTCCGGATGGACAGTATTAAATAAACATTCCAATTACACACAATCTGCAATTAAAACTTTCGTTCAAACAATACCCCACGTATATCTGTCGGCGCCCTGTTATCAAATATATGATAAAAATTAGACGCTTCAGACTACATTTTATCAAAGAAATTTAATAAAAGAAATCTTTTATAACACATTAGCTGTTACACTGTCATATTTTCTTTTATAAATAATCTTTGACAAAGATCATTTACAGTGTACTACCGGCCATACAGCGAGCCCTTAGCCCTGAGGGAATATAAATGGACCCCGCAGCGAGCAGTCAGCACTTCTAAGTTGTGAGTCGAGTTCGCCAGTGAGAAGTTCGGCGAGAGTTGAAGAGATGTCACGCCATTACGAACGATTCAGGTCGCGTACTCGGTCTGGTGATATAGTTGAACGTGGTGGTGAGAGTATCGAGTCTCGTTGAGTTGAATAGTGAACAGAGGGTCAGGAGACGGAAGTGAGTTCAGTGACAGTGACATTCGGAGTTTTTCTGGGGTCAGTGTGAGAGTTGAGTTATCAATCTTTCGCTCATCACAACCGAGAAATTACACTACAGTCAACATACATCGTCAACAGTGGGTACAATATTCACCCAAGCACAAGATATCTTCCGCAAAAATCAAAATTCTCCCATGACTGCTCCGACTCCAACGGAACAGCAGTTTGAAGAAATAGTAAACGAAACTGTAGCGCGCAGAAAAATTAACTTCAATTACAATCAATAGGAAATTATTAAGGAAATCAGACTTCATCGGTAATCAGTCTCCCTCAAGAGAAAACATAAAAACATTGCTCAAAGAAATACCATGAATAAATTGAAGAGTTATTTGGACATCCATTAGAAACACAACAGAAATTAAGCAAGGATTTGCGAAGTCCAAAACATAATGTGGAAAATTCAGTAACAAAGAAGAAAGGATACAAATCTCTCCGCGTAACTATAAAGAATTTCCGGCCATACCAGAACAAGTATCATCTTCACCCCAAAACGTATTAGAGCATTCTCCATCTGTTCAATATTCAATAAGATCCGAGAGAGAAGTGATTAATCAAATACCGTAACAGAATCAAAAAATTGAGTAATCCATCGTCAGCTCACCACAAAACAATCACATTAAAACCACAGATGAAGAAAATGAGATACCAGAAGAACAAATAACGCAGGCATACAAAAACGTTGTCAGACCCAACGACTTCACACATGTTTCTCTATGTATTTTAACGCGATGAATCCGAATTGAAACCAGAATTGCGCCTCCACCCTCCAGTTTTTTATTGCGAATAACCATCGTGAAATTGTATTTTTGTTTTCGGAGGTTGTCCCACACGGAGACATGATCCATATTTTTCTATTTATGTTGACGCGCTCAATCCGAAACTGAAGCCATAATTGCGCCTCTGCCTTCCAGTTTTTTAATTGCGAATAACCATCGTGAAATTGTATTTTTGTTTTCGGAGGGTGTCCCACACGTAGACGTGATCCATATTTCTCTATGTATGTCGACGCGCTACATCCGAAACTGAAGCCAGAATTGCGTCTCTGCCTTCCAGTTTTTTAATTGCGAATAACCATCGTGAAATTGTATTTTTGTTTTCGGAGGTTGTTCCACACGTAGACGTGATCCATATTTCTCTATTTATGTCGACGCGCTACATCCGAAACTGAAGCCATAATTGCGCCTCTGCCTTCCAGTTTTTTAATTGCGAATAACCATCGTGAAATTGTATTTTTGTATTCGGAGGTTGTCCCACACGTAGACGTGATCCACATTTCTCTATTTATGTCGACACGCTACATCCGAAACTGAAGCCATAATTGCGCCTCTGCCTTCCAGTTTTTTAATTGCGAATAACCATCGTGAAATTGTATTTTTGTTTTCGGAGGTTGTCCCACACGTAGACGTGATCCACATTTCTCTATTTATGTCGACGCGCTACATCCGAAACTGAAGCCATAATTGCGCCTCTGCCTTCCAGTTTTTTAATTGCGAATAACCATCGTGAAATTGTATTTTTGTTTTCGGAGGTTGTCCCACACGTAGACGTGATCCATATTTCTCTATTTATGTCGACGCGCTACATCCGAAACTGAAGCCAGAATTGCGCCTCTGCCTTCCAGTTTTTTAATTGCGAATAACCATCGTGAAATTGTATTTTTGTTTTCGGAGGTTGTCCCACACGTAGACGTGATCCATATTTCTCTATTTATGTCGACGCGCTACATCCGAAACTGAAGCCATAATTGCGCCTCTGCCTTCCAGTTTTTTAATTGCGAATAACCATCGTGAAATTGTATTTTTGTTTTCGGAGGTTGTCCCACACGTAGACGTGATCCATATTTCTCTATTTATGTCGACGCGCTACATCCGAAACTGAAGCCAGAATTGCGTCTCTGCCTTCCAGTTTTTTAATTGCGAATAACCATCGTGAAATTGTATTTTTGTTTTCGGAGGTTGTCCCACACGTAGACGTGATCCATATTTCTCTATTTATGTCGACGCGCTACATCCGAAACTGAAGCCAGAATTGCGTCTCTGCCTTCCAGTTTTTTAATTGCGAATAACCATCGTGAAATTGTATTTTTGTTTTCGGAGGTTGTCCCACACGTAGACGTGATCCATATTTCTCTATTTATGTCGACGCGCTACATCCGAAACTGAAGCCAGAATTGCGTCTCTGCCTTCCAGTTTTTTAATTGCGAATAACCATCGTGAAATTGTATTTTTGTTTTCGGAGGTTGTCCCACACGTAGACGTGATCCATATTTCTCTATGTATGTCGACGCGCTACATCCGAAACTGAAGCCAGAATTGCGTCTTTGCCTTCCAGTTTTTTAATTGCGAATAACCATCGTGAAATTGTATTTTTGTTTTCGGAGGTTGTCCCACACGTAGACGTGATCCATATTTCTCTATTTATGTCGACGCGCTACATCCGAAACTGAAGCCAGAATTGCGTCTCTGCCTTCCAGTTTTTTAATTGCGAATAACCATCGTGAAATTGTATTTTTGTTTTCGGAGGTTGTCCCACACGAAGAAGTAATCCATATTTCTCTATTTATGTCGACGCGCTAAATCTGAAACTGATGTCGTAATTGTGCTACTGTCCTCCAGTTTTTTTAATCGATAAAAACCATCCTCTAATTTACAATCTACAATTTCACGGTGTTTTTTCGCGATTTAAAAAAACACGAGGGTGATGGCGCAATTCTGTCTTCAGATTCGGATTCAAGACGTCGAAATGCATTGAGAAACGAGTGTCTATTTTTTGGGTCTGGCAAGTTTCTTTCTGTGTGCCTGTGAAATCAATCGCGGAAGTGAGGAGTGTGTTGTCCTCAGAAAGTCATATTCAAGCCTGAACTGCCAATATCCACTCATAACCGCCATCACCCTCTCAAGCACGTGTATACTTCAACATCACACAATGCACAACCAACTACAGCAAATTGTTCTAAAACATCAGAAAAAGCGCATGAAGGTAGTTTTTCACATACAAAACCCAGTCAAATTGAGCCGAAAGTCATCACCCAAGAATGTAGACGCCCCATGAAAACACTTGCAAGCAATACTTTCCAAACACGGAAACCGCCATTCAGAAAATGTATAGGAGACATCGAAGTAGAGCTCGAGTTCAATACCCCCCTTTTAATGCAGTGGCTCCAGCTCATCACGAAGGGTCCCATTCAGGGAGTACGGTGTGGAAAATATATTATTAAACCTAACAACATTTGAGACCTTAAAGTAGTCGTTTCCGAGCTTGTAGAAATAAAAAAAGTACAACTAGACCCTACGTCATTCTTTTTCCAAAGGCTTACCCAAAGAACTGACGCTTTCTGATCTAAAAGAAAATTTAGAAAAATATATAAACGTTCATCACATCTGTGAACTTGAAAAAAACAACTGGCAGGACTGACCACACTGTTAGTAACATCCCAGAACTAGGACTATACCTAGTTGAAATCAATTATGCTGATATAGGAAAACTACAGTCAATTCATCATCTTCTCCTTCACCGTATCAGGATAGAAAATTACATCCGGAGCCAGATTCCCACAATGTACCAACTGTCTTATCTGGAATCATACCAGCACCAGGTGTTACTGATCCCCCAGATGTCTAATGTGCACGAAAGATCACATTTCTCAATGTACCAGGGACAAACCTGTGAAATGTGGAAATTGCCAGATGGATCATCTCGCAAATTTTAGCGGGTGCGCCTTCATGAAAAGGTTCAAACAAAACCGCCAGGGACAGATGCAAAAAGCATAATTGCAACAAAAACACACAGCCTCAAGAATCCACGTACCTTACAGTGCTCCGTACTTATCTGAATTTCCTGAACTTCCTCGCTTTTCCATTCTATATTTACTGAGCCATTTACTTCCTTCACCGACATCCTTCAAGGATCTTCACAATCAAATTCTACATCCAACAATTCATCATCATTAGGTTCCGACTTACAAGAACTATTCAATCTTATCAAATCAATCAATATTAAAGGGTTAATTAAATGAATAAAACAAACATTTAAAGTTCTGAGAAATAACGAAAATAGAATGAACAATTTGTTAGTCATTGCAGAAATATTATCACATCTTAAAATCTACTGGCTCAATGCTCAAAAGAAAAAATCAAAATAATTACAGTTGTAACTTGGAATATAGGAGGAGGTACGTAAGAGAAAAGAGAAGAACTAATACAGTTTATGAGTGACTTCTAACCATAAATCTTATTACTGCAGGAGACAATGTTCAATCCCAATAAACGATTTACTTTGCCTAATTTTCATATTTACAGAGACGACCGACGACTTACCTACGGGGGGTGGCAATGCAATAGCCATTAAGAAAACTCTTCCTCACACGAAATTCCAAACTCCATAATTGGAGGCCTTCGAGGCCACTATTGTGGAACAAGGCATTGGGCAAGGATCGATTACCTTTTCATCAGTATATAAACTGCCAAGTGAATAAATGAAAGCAAGTGATATCACCAAACAATTACAACTGGGTAAATCATGCATTATAGCAGGAGACTTTAACAGCAAGAGAATTGAACGAGGCAGTATAACTAACCATCCATACGCCAGGAAATATTCTTTATAATTACATAGAATCCAACATCAATCAAGTAACCCCACCTCCCTTAGGTGAAGTTTGGACGTTTGGACGAATTTACTGTAGTTTCTATATTCAGGTTTATAAATTAGACTGGTGTGCCGTCTGAAAGTGGCATTGATTGTTAATGGTGTGATATGTAGTCTCTGATGCAGATCATAATTAGGATTGCGAAAAGGCTAGACCCCATGGAAGTTCAGGATTTGACGGGGATGTGCTTGACAGAGAGATTGGGAGACGCCCTTAAAGTGAAGCATAAATAAAGAAATATTCTGTAGTGCTTATGATGTATCGGTGAGTGTTAATGTTGTAGACACTCCAGACAGCCAGAAGTCTTCAGAGTGTCCACAAATACAACCGCTTTAGGTAAGTAGTCATTAGATACTTCGATAAAGTACTCAATTAACCATAAGATTTGGTAATCTGTAGAGAGAAGAGTTTGGAACCCAAAGCGGAACCCATTAGCGGAGCGCGGACTACAATTTGATACCTACATCAATAACCTGATCACAGAGTGGATTGAAAACACCGCACACACCGTCGCCAAAATGGCCATTAGAAATTCTGGAAGTTTAGGGGTTTTATGTCAAAGCACTTTGGAAATGAAGATGAAAATGAAATTGAAATAAGTACTTACATTTGGCATACGGTCGTAGGAAGAGGGATGTGCATCTTTTTTTCATGTTTCACCCAATAGTTCTCTTTCTTGCCAGGAACCGTGACTAGCACACTGAAATAAGTATCACGGTAAAGAATATGGAAATCATATCGTCGCTGGCAAATTCACCAAACTGGAACTGTCTTCCAGCTGAATTTGAGTATTCTTACTGCGTACCATAATACTTGGAATGTCCCAATGAACAAGGTAAACGGTCTAAGATAAACTTCGTGAAACACACTGAAATCCCCGTCAAGATAGATACGGGTTGGCATCTTCCCCGTTGCCAATTGCACTTCAGTATACAATCAGTTCAACGCCTAGATCCTAGACTGGAGAGTTGATACTACCGTAAAATGCTCCCATTACTTTAGAAGGTTACGGTGCTTGAATGAAAATATGAAACACCAAAAACGCTGCAAGTAAAAATGCGGCTACAGCTAGCCAACCAATTGCGTGAAAAACATACACGGTAACATTTTTAACACACAACTAGAATAAAGCAAAAACATGTAATTATATCCATGATAGTACCGGTATAACTACAAATACTCATCGTACAGGACTGTTGAGGCTCACATGCCAAGCAATATTTTTTTAAGAAAACATTTGCTTGGTCATAGGTACTGCAATCACAAAAGGTAACACGACTGACAATAGCAAATTCATCCCGAGTTGAAATTTACCTACATAGAACACAATCAGCCTAGAGCACTTGAACACACATGTTCCAGTGCCCTATATAATAGGTAACATTATTTTATCTAAAGTGCTTCACATGTTTCGTGAAACGGACGCAATAGAACACTGTGGTTTAAGTCCCTACCCTAAATTTACATTTAAGAGGTACTTTGCATGAGAAATAAATCAACGAGGGATAGCGAGCTTTTAGAAAGAATGAAGACAGCTCACTGAATTAAATATTAAGCTCACAAAGAGGCTGGCCTTACAGAGAAAATCAATTTTAGAGAAAGTCTGTTAATTTAAAGACTCGTCTTCTCTGGACAGAGGAGAACGCGGGAAGATTATATTTTATGTAGTTACGCTGTTCAAGATACTCAAGTAAAACGTGAATTATATATTTGTATTTATTTGACTATGTAGTTAACACAACGAATCACCAAACTCTCAAGAACAACAGTTGTAGGAGAGATATTCTCGAAATAGCAATCACAATTTCTGTAATATTGTCACTTGACTTTTTTAATGTCATATCGGAAGTTAACTACAGACTGTGTGACATTCTTACGATTGTTTTAAGTTTTCCAGCGTTATTTAATTACTCATTTATAAGCTAATAAATATTACTTGTAAGATATTAATCACTTCAAATAATTTTGCTTTGCAGAACATGAGAAACTAGTGGTGCTACATCAGCTAATACTACTTTCTCGACGTATTTCTAACATTTATCATTTTTGAAAATTCAACGACAATGAGACCTGAGGCATTCCTTTCTAGTCATACCCTTACAAAAAGATTTAAATAAAAAATGTGGATCGGTTTTTGAGAATTATTTTATAGTTTGCATTAACTTGGCGTAGAAATTACGATGAAACGTTTAAAAAAAAGATGCACATGACCTTTCTTTAAGATACGAATTTTTAGAACATATTTAATTTGATTCAAATATTACTATCTGCTGTAAGAGTGATGGAGTGGGGTTAGATGCTAGAATCGGCGATTTTTGTATAGAAAAACTCATATTGCCTGATAACGAAAATGTGGATAAATCTTCTTCCTCGATATAGTAAATTACTTTCTTCAGCACGTTGTGTAGTCAAATGTCCTTGTGTCCTTGATGTCGTTGTGTAGTCAGATGTCAGGTTCTTGACATCGAAAAACTGATTAACAGAAAAACGTCTGCGCTTCCAACCGTACGTACGTATGTTCCTCCATCCAAAATTGACATCCTCATGCCCAAATCGTACATATACGTATAAAAATTCATCATTGTATTCCCCCAGGATATATGAGCCAAAATGCCGTATGGCACTATGCTACGAAACGTTTAGTTTCTGACGAGCAGCTTATTGACGATTTATTTTCTTCTATATCGTCCTGAACGATGTGCTTGTATTGCTCTCAGAATAGTTCTAAGGAGGAAGCGGATTTCTATAATTTTGCATTTTTTTGTCCGTTACTTCGGGGCATAGTTAAGTGAAAATTCTTGACATTTGGTTAGAACTGAATGCTATGAAGATAAATATGTTAGTGCATATTTGACTGATTTTCCTGAAGGTGTATATTGGTGTAATTATAGAGGCATATTTTGCCTATTTTGCTAAAATGGGAACTTATCATTAAAACGTCTCAACTTTTCATACGATCTATTTATTTATGAGCGTTCATTAATTACAAAGAGCTTGTCACAGATTGCGTTTTTTTCTTTTCTATAGATGATAAAATTATTTGCAAATGTAGGAAATTTCTTGATATTTTTTTTAACCAGGCAGAAATGCAACAATATATACATGTACTTCTCTAAGGTGAATATTTACTTTAATTATTTTTACGAAGGAAAGTAGACTACATTCTGTTTGCACAAAAAATACGTTTTCATCCCAAGCACATTTCTCCTGAATTTTAACAAGAAAGGTTAATGCAAGAAATGAAATATTGATTATTTTATTTGCCTATTGAAGAGCATATTTGAGAATTTTATGTCATAAATGCATATTTTTAAAAGCATAGTTCAAGATTTTTATGGCAATAAAATTGCTTTTCCTAGTTCTAAGTCTTGCAGAAATAAAAACCACTATTTTTCAGTCAATTATTTTCCAAACCAAAATTACATAAATATTGTATTATTTAAACAAAACTGCCATATTATTATATTATTTACATATATTTATTTTATTTATTTATGTTAAAAAAGTTAAAAACTGTGTAAGACGTGCTATGGGGAAGAGTGATTACTGTGCACGCTTTCAAAATTCTGTGATCCCTACACTAAGCCATATACTACTAGAATTTTAAATACAGAAAAAAAAGAAAACGAAAAGAAAAAGAAAAAAAGAAAATAAACGCTCCCATGTAACAAAATCTATTTCCAAGGATAAATCAGCAATACATTTTTGGGCTATTATCCATTATGTCCTTCGTAAGGAATAATACTTCCTGCCTCAACAACATGGAAACGATAATTTGAATAACTATATTTCCCATTGAATTCTAGAAGACGTGCACAGATAATGAAGTTACATTTATGTCCAAAGGCAAAACAAGGGGCCATGTCAGCATTTGCTCAATGGATATGGGAAACTGGACGAAAAGCTTGATCGAGATGAGGGTCATTGACCCGGATGCTGCAGTACAATACTTGTTACAGGTAGTTTACATTTATTCAGATCAAATGGTAAATAATGCATTAAATATCACTGTTAAAATTAATGCTACTTTCCTTGTGATGCTCAGTATAGTCTCTAATTGTATAGAAACAGTTTTGCAGCAAAAACGATTTCACTTGGAATTTAAACTTTTCTCTCAAATTTAAACGTTTAATGTCATCTGGCAAAGTGTTGTAAAACAATGTACATGTATTGTATATGAATTTTTTATATTGAGCTGTTGATACTGTCACCTGATGAATATGATTTCTACGTCGAGTGTTATAATAATAGATATCGGCGTTTTCGGAAAATATATTCCCGCTCTTAAGCAAGTCATTTTTTGACAAAAACCATTGATCCGTATATCAACAGACAAGGGAATGATAAAATTTCTAGTTTAATAAAGAGAGGCTTACAAGAATCACGTGGGAGGTATTTGGTTATTATTCGGACAATTCATTTTGTACTATAAAAGTCTGGGAGCTATAAGATGTATTTCCCCAGAATATTATGCCATATCTCAGGCGGGAATGAACATTCGCGAAATATACACAATGAGCAGTACGAAGGCTGACTGAATTTGAAAGAATTCAGAACGCGTAGCATAACGAACTTAATTTTGTGTTCAATTCATTTAAATGGACGTTCCATTTAAGGTTTGATTGAATTGAGAGACCTAAAAATTTTGTTTCCTTAACATCAGTCAATAGTACACCGTTCATTTTCAATGGAGTACAGAATTGTTTATTTGAAATGGAAAAATGCATTAAAACCGTTTTCTTTTCATTTACTATTAATTTGTTGTCTCGGAATCAATTTGAAACATCTGATATTATACTATTTACGGTTTACTTATTGCAAAGAATGTCCGTACCATCCACAAAGGGTTCTTCCGTTTCGAATCGTCGAGGGTACATCGTTTACGTATAGTAAGAAGAGAATAGGGCATAAAATAGATCCTTGAGGAACTCCACGTGCAATTGACAAAGAGTCGGAAAGGTGTGTACATAATGTTCCATTATTCCAGTAAGGTATTTCCACTCTCGTAGATCGTTGTTTAAGGTACGTACATAACCAATCTAGGGCAATACCACGGATTCCATATGAAGGTAATTTTGAAAGTAAAATGTTAGGATCAATGATATCAAAAGCTTTTGAGAGATCTAAAAATAATCCAATAGGTGTTTCGTTTTCGTCCAATGATGAGGCGACATCTTTAAGGAAAGAAAATATGGCTGTTTCCGTAGATTTTGATTTTCTAAATCCATTTTGGCAATCTGAAAGCGCATTGGATTTACTGAGAAGAGTTTCCATTCGTACGTAAAAACGTCTCTCTATTGTTTGAAAAAGCTGATAGAAGAGAAATAGGCCGATAATTTTGAATTTAATTTTTTTGCCTTTTTTTGGAAAGTGGCTTAATCTTAGCCGTTTTGAAAATATCTGGAAACGTTCCGGTGCATAAGGATGCATTAAATGTGTGAATTAACGGGTGTACAATGGCAGGCGCACAACAAAGAATCCGGGAATTCATCTAAACCGGACGAATATTTATTTTTTAGTTTACCGATTATTTTGAGAATTTCATAGGAAGAAGTTCCGTAAACGAACATCGTGTCTAAAATTTTGGGGGAAATCTCTGATATTGAATTTTTAGGCTGAAGACTCTTCGTGAGATCGACAGCATTTCTCGAAAAGTATTGGTGAAAGAAACTAGCCACTGTTGCCGGATCGTTCACATTTATATCGTTATATTTTAAAACAACATTCTCTACAAGGTTTCTAGTTGTATCAACAGTATTATAAACCGCAGTCCATACCTCTAGCCTCAAGTAATCAATGAATAATTTTATTTTACTTTTATTAAACAATCTAGTCACACGTGTATTATTTATTGTGTCAGTGTTCGCATTTCTTATAATTGTAAGAATTTGTGCATCGTGGTCACTGTATCCTAAATCTTTTGTTTCAACTTCATATCGAGTAGTAGTTTTGTTAATTATAATTTGATCGATTGCCTTCATCGAAATTAGTGTGATCCGTGTAGGTATATTAATTGTAATATCTAAATTGAAGGATTTAATTAAATTGAGAAACTGTTCTTTTTCTCAAGATTCGACCAGAAAATCTGTTAAAATCTCTGCATACAACAATGGATTTAAAAGAGCGATTGCTGACTTTATTAAGTGTTTTCTACAGTTTTTCTGAGAACAAAATTTAATCTGCAGCTCTCTTTGTTGGAGGCCTGTAGATGCAAAGTAATATCACTTTTAGCGAAGTAAGATGTACAACAGAAATTTCTAAAACATTTTCAACGCAATACACATTTAATTCCGTCAAGGAGATATAATCAATGTTATTTCTAACGTAAATACAAGAACCCCCATATGTAGGACTTTTATGCGATTCTCTCTCTGCAATAAAAGCCTGCGAGGTAAAAGTTTGGAATTTGAAAAATGCTAAGTTTATTAGGAGATAACCAATGTTCTGTAAAGCAAAGAACATCCATTTGATTTAGATCGCTCTGTAGAGCTGCCTCGATAAACTCAGTTTTATTTCAAAGGAATTGAACATAATGATGCAATATGTTTATCTTTTGCAAGTACCTACACGAATGTTCATCTGCTGCATCTGCCTGCAGTTGCTATATATTTATTCCATTTTTACCTCGAGTGCGTGGTCGAAGGTTATAATGTGTCCCAGTAGTGACATGTTGTGAGAAAAATGGGGCATTAGGCGTAGATGAATTGGTAGTGGGAATGGGAGAAACGGGAGTAGGTTCAGAGGAGGTGGTAAGAGGGTTCGAAATAAGGGTGGGGGGTGGAGAACGTAAGGAAGATGAAAGGGATGGATTTTTGGCAGAAGACTGCGTAGGACTGGAGTTGATGTATTGTGCAAGCTTGTTACCGACTGCATGTTTTCCAGCAAGGTTCATGTGAAGACCATGCCAGTTGAAGTGTTTTGCTGAGAGGTAATTAATTTCAAAAAGTGTGACATTTGTTTCTCTCAGTTGCAGTTTTAATCGTTCGTTTGCGTGCTTAATCTCGCTGCGTTGTGTTGGTCTGTTGTACCAGAAGGGCAGAGTCGAGACTACAATGTTAGTATTTTGGGCGCCACATTGTAATGTGTTTACATTTATGCTTTTAGAGATGCATTATTACTAGCAGAACAACAAGATGCTAGTAAGAAAGCGAACTATCTAATTGGTACGATAAACAACGATGATTTCCTGAAAAATTAACATCAAAAAGCAAATATAACATAATGTAGCTCGGTGCAAATAAGAGCGTTTAAAGATATAGGAAGAAAAAAGCTTTGGTCAATGTTCTTCTTATTGAGACATAACATAACATCAGTAACAGTAAATGTTGCATGATTACAAGCGTTGTTGAAACAAAATAAATTTAATAATAGCAATCACAAAATCAATCAAAATGTATTACATAATTTGCACTTACTGAACTGCATACTTATCATCATCATCATCATCATCATCATCAGTCTTGTTTACTCACCTGAAACAGAATGTTGTTTCAAAAAAATGCAGGAACTGTAGTATAAGAAACTGAATTATACAACTGAGAATAGTGTAATTGTTCAAATGTAATTTTGTTATACTGGCGATGAAAAAGCTTTAATCTGGTAGGCAACTACAATAAGAATTACACATTTTACTAAAAAGGGGATAACTGTGAAATAAATGTTTTAAAAAATGTTCCGTACTAACCTTATTCATTTGATCTTGAATTCCACGACTCTATTTTTTGAGAGGTACTTAACGAATTACTTGAATCAATCACTGTTTCTGTTCAAAGCAGTATTGCAAAATATGTTAAACCAGTTTTTTAAACATCATCAAAACTAGTCAATTATGAATTAAAATTACTTAAATTGCAGGAATCAAAGTGCCCTGCCCTTGAAAAGAGTGAATATGAGTGAATTCCTAAATGTGAGATTAAAAGTACTTTTTGTACTTTTCGTATGCGCAACTGTTCACATATACTGTGTAAGGATATTAGCATTAATATAATTCAGTTGACGCCATTAGTATATAGTATTCACGTAAACGCATTATAATATCCAGCTTTGTCTCAATGTTACAAGGTGTTCATTTAAAATTCGACGAACGTCTGCGGAGAGAACCGATCTGCATACGAATAACTAAGACAGTTTGAGTACATAAATGCAACTACGTGGCGTCTGTGTTCTAAAACATTCTCTATAGATATTTTGACAAATGGTAGGATAATGTATTCTCCCTTGCGTAGATGATGTCATGCCAGTTTCATGAGTTCCCTAAAGTTCCCTGAACGCATGCTTTATTGATTCCTGAGTGAGCCATTGTAATTAAAATTTACGCTTTTAGAAGTTCATATCAGTTTTCACTGGAATGCAATTAAATGCAGTGATATGAAGACAAAAATTGGATTCTTTGATGCTCAATGATGAATGATGTCAAGTGAATACGCTCGAAATGCAGATAGTAAGGAAATTACAAATATGGATATTTTAATGTAGAATACAAGGAGATGAAGTTGTACAGGTAACAACTGTCAAAATCCCTAATAAAATATTACTTTTCCGCCCATCAATTCATTTCTTTACTCATCAACTTTGTCATCTCTATATAGAATGTGTATCTGTATGTAATTGAATAAATCAAGTTCAATAACTCAAGTTCTCAACCTTTCTTGAGCCGGTGACCATTGAGAACTAACTTTACAAAAAGTTTTAAGATAAAAGTTGGAGCCTTTTTGAGAAAGTCTTGTTTTTAATATTGTCCATATTTCACTGAAAATTAGACTATTTTCAAAACTACCAATGTCTTCGAAAATATTTTCAACAAATGTACATGATATTAATTAAGGAACGAATAATGGAGAAGTAATTTCATTTGACGAAAATCTCTCTCTCTTCAATACTGTAGTTTTAGGAAGACGCCCATAAAAGTTGAAAATGTAATTTTTTTTAATTTGGGCGTTAATAGTAAAAATCGCACCTATTCCATCTTTGTAGGTGTATTTCAAACTATTATTACAAAAAACTCGAAGAAAAATTTGGAGCAATTTTTCAGAAAATTTTGAAAAAATCCAGGGGTTGCCTGTAAAGTACCTCCGAAATTTTAAGAATGTTTCTGAAGATCATAGAGCTTCGAGTCCAGATGGTATGAAGATAATTAATTTTTGGAAAAAAAGCATACAAATAGTTTAGGCGGTAGAGTTGCTGACAGAGACATACGAACGGACAATCAGTATTTCTCTATACACTGAATAAACATTTCAACTGCAAAACGCAAATAATATTTCTCAGAAATTTATTTTGCTTTAAATGCTGACGTGCTCTTTGTAAAAACAATGTGAAATCATCTCCCGGAACATTACCATACGTCAAATACGTATAGAAAGTACTACAATTACATACTATTAAGTCTATTTATCAACAAATACTTATCATAGTTGTGCGAAATTAACATTTTTAAAAGAATTTGCTTCGTAGAAACGGTATTTATAAAAGCGTGAGAGGTGCCACAAACCCCTTAAACATCATGTGCCTTTTCTTTTTGTGCTACTTGTTTAGAAACTAAGGAGTAAATATTTAATTTTTGATTTCTTTTTATTTATTTTACGTCAAAAAACAGTTAAAACTGCGTACGACGTTCCACGAGGAGAAGTGAATTGTGTGCACATTTTCAAAATTCTGTGATCCCTACACTAATTCATATACTACTTGAATGAATAAAAAAAAGAAGCTCCCATGTAATAAAAATCTATTTTCAAGAACAAATAAGCAAAACATTTTGGGCTCTTATCCATGTTGTCCTTCGGAATAATACTTCATGCCGCGACAACATGGAAACGATAATTTGAATAACTATATTTCTCACTGAATTCTAGAAGACGTGCACAGATAATGAAGTTACATTTATGTCCAGAAGCAAAACAAGGGGCCATCTCAGCATTTGCTCAATTAAAAATTGCTCAATCAAAATTGAATATTGTTATACAAATATACTCTTACGTAAGTAAACTTATTACGTACCCCTTTCGAGTACTAATAGTACAATTTACATATTTAATCATTGAAGGACGATTTACACCTAGCAGGTTCCAGCCGCTGTCCGAGCTGTATGTACAAGTTACGAGCTGTACGAACATAGTTCATTCGCTCATTGAAGGGAATGGCGATCATCCAACGAGAAAATGCTTGGGGAGCTGAGTTTTACCTAGAAGCAAGCAAGTCTCGGAAATTCCGCGCCGCACCGGATAAATTCCTAAATCTATTACCACCAATGCCACAAAAGTTCATGGAGATTCCGCCACGAGGCCTAGGCGCCCGCGAAATTGTCTCCGGGAAGTCGCCGGTTTCATCTCCGCGACATACCGGCAGCGGCGCGAGGAAATTGCAGCGGCGGTGGCGGAGACAGAGGCCGAGACGGAGGCGGGGGCAGCGGTGGCGACGCGGTGACGGTGACAGCGCTCGATGCGCGGCGTCACGGAGGCAATACGCCAGATGACGCAAGCGTTGGCGGTGATATAGGTGGAGGTGGTGATACAATGGTGAAGGAGGATTTAATCGATTGAATGGGGGTTTCAGGAACGTAAACTGTTAAAGACATTAGTCCCGTAAGTGTAGTGCATGGGTTTTCTTCACGAAATGGCGGTGATTTCCCCCACGGATACTGATATTCGGAGCCGACCTACAAGCAAGCTAACAGGGTGGACGGGGCGGTTGCCTGTGCTTAGAGTGGACTGTATAATATTGGTTGTTAAACGTTGGCAGGCAATCCACTCAGTCCCTTTCGACGCTCGTTAGGAATTCTATAATGATGTGGGTTACCAAGGAAACACAATTTTCACCTTGCAGAATGATGTTTAATAACCTTTGTGTTGTCACAATTGTTCTTCACAATTAAAATACACTTTTAGTACTGTTCTCAATGTGAGAATACAGGAACCTTCCATTTTGGATCACGAAGTGCGAGCACATATGCTCGCCTGGCAACTTACTTGCAACTTCGTGTGAAATACATTGATTAGTTCAATTTATACACAATGCTGAACTACAACAAATTGAAACAATGTGGCTTTTCACTTTGCCACATCATAAGTACAGAATGTTACTTTCTGTATAAGAATTTATGTGATCTTTTAACACGGAGCCCGAGACATGCTTCTCGCTAGGCTGCTTCTCAGCGACTGATTTCTTTTCGGTTGCGGGTACGGAAGAGGAGATTTGAACTGGCCAATTAGCGACTGCTTTTCCAGCGGTTGCAGTATGGCGAAGAGGGGTGAATTTGAACAGACCAATTGGCAACTGCTGGAATTTTGAAATGTTCTGGAAGGCTTTAGAAGGTTCGGGTGGCCGAGAGGGAATATCCGCACCACGTGCGCGGCACGTGATACCGCTCGACTATGGAACTTTCCATGCCGCGCTTCGGTGTTGCCGCCTAGGGCGTAGGAAGTGTTTTAATTTATACCTCCCTTTTCTGCTTTTGCGTGTGGGCCCGAACATAGGGTTTTCCCATAGCTGATATCTCCCACCATCGGGGCACCGCCCCAGCCGAAACAAGCCCACGACTGGTCTCCCGGCATGTGTGGTAGTATAGTGCATGCAAGTGTAAATATGTGTAAGTAAGGGGTGAGAATAGGACAAGGAAGAGGAAGGGAAGATCGCGCGCCGTCTGTAGCCCATTTGTTACAGTATTGCCCCAACATTCGCCTGGTGATACTCGTAGAAACCCTGAAAATCTACCGATCAGAGCATCCAGCCGCTAGAATTCTCGTCCAGGCAGTAGTTGAATTCACCCTAGCTATCTAGCTAGTATCGAAAATCCTGCCACCGTCGGGACTCGAAGCGTAGGGCCTCCAGATCATAGACACAGCAGTGACAACAGTTGATGCCCTGAGCCACCTTAGTCGGTGGAGGTGATAGGCGTGTCGGAGTCAGGGACGGTGACTGTGAGGTGGCAGCGGTGATGACAATGGCGGTGGCGCATGCGGAGGGGGAATCGGCGACGGTGTGAGTGGCGGTGACGGAGGCGGCAGAAATAACGGCGACGGCGCTTGAGACGGTGCCGGTAGCAGAGGCGAGAAATGGCTCCCGAGGGCCCGATATCGACGGCACCGCGGCGCCGCGTTATCAGGGCACGGGCGCTGCAGTTGGGGCGGAGGGCGCCCTGTTTCCGACTCGCCATCCACGCGACTTGCGCCAGGGAGATTTCGGAATTAGCGTTCTTTGCGTGTGATCCAGAAATCGAGATTAAACTAAAAAGGAAATACAGGTACTGCAGGTACATAAAGGAAGTTATCTCGACAGCTCTTTTCTTAATCGTTTCATTTGATAACTACGAGCAATAGAGGTTATCATCAGACTATTTGGTTCAAGGAAAACCTGATCTGCATCATGTATAAATCTTACAATAAGACGTACCGCCAGCTTATTCTGTTTCCTGGAGGAAGTCACTTAAGAAAACAAGTATTACTATTTACTGTAAGTAGTGATTGTAACTGTAAGTAGTAATTTTAGACAAATACCTATTTTATTGTTTTTACGTAGTCGCTCTAAATTAAGTATAAAGACTTTCCATGACTACGAAATAACAAAAACTGCATTTTTAGGTCATAAAAACAGTTTTTTAGCAAATGGACTTAAAATGCGTTTTTATCGTTTCATCACCTTCCAATTACTGTGGGATCCATGCAGCCCTGTAATTTTTTTCAATTTAATTCCCATCTAAGGGAATCAGACCAGACCTCGGCCTTCAGTGCCTCCTCCCCCCTTCTCCACCTAGCATTCGATAAGAGAAGGTGCGACTGGAAGATGAAGCACACCCATTTTACTTTCTCGCTATAGAGTAGAGAGAACGTTATGTAATGCTGCGCAAAAACACGGCGAATTTGCAACAAAAAATCTCTTATTGCAGGGCCCTGGTAATAAAAAAGTGAATAAATCCAGTTGCTACATTTAGAAAAAAATCTTCTATCACATGGTGTAGTCTGAATCCATGTTTTGTGAGTACCGCAAAACGAATAACGGCAAAACGTCTGTGCATCTGTAAGTAATACTAGCGGCTAAACCGATTTTCTCCAAAATTGTTATTCGCCAATTGATCTGGCAGATGTCGCAGGTCCTTGACTTTGAAATACGTATTTTAATTTTTGGTGGTACTTTACATGAAGCCATTGGATCATTTTCCAAATTTTCAAAAAAATGGCTCCATTGATTTGATTAATGTTTTTTGTTGGATAGTGTAAAGGACGTTTAAGAAAATGGAGCAGGTCTCATTTTCATTAAAAACACTGATTTTTCGAATATTGCAAAAGTTCAAATTTTTTTCGGCGTCTTCCTACAACTAAAATATTGAGGTTTTTCCTTTAATGAAACCTGTTCCTTAAAGATATATTTTGAAATAAGGTCATGTACAATTTTTCAAAAATTTGAGTACATTTCGCGTAAAATACGGGCGAGAAAGTATGTGCTGTTGTAGCACCACTAGTTAAGGTAAATGTGTCGGCCTGTCCGTAGTGGGGCCCGCCCGGGCCCTGCAGTGGGGTTTGCGTATGTGATATTCCCGAACTTTTTTCAACTAGTTCTGTGTGTGTGTGTGTGTGTGTGTGTGTGTGTGTGTGTGTGTGTGTGTGTGCTTGTTCGTGTTTATGCGTGTGTGCGCGCGAGCCCGTCCGCGCTTGCGCTTGGGTTTTTGCGTACGTGCCAGTGCGTATGAGCGTGCGGGCGTGTGAGTGCATGTAAGTGGATACGCTCGCAAACATTTTCTAAGACTCAGAAAGTAGAATTTTCTCCCATGTATGCGTTTGTTTTTTAAATCGAAAATAGAAGTTTCTTGTCATGGAATGTATCTATTACTTCATACTTCAAATAAACGTCAATAATACTACTAGTCCACCAAGATTTTAAGAAGCTTTCAATGAATTTTATTTGGTCCACAGTATCGAAGTCCCAAAAGATCAGTATTGCAGAGCAATTTTATAGTTTGTCTATAAAACTATGTTACTATAATAATAATAATAATAATAATAATAATAATAATAATAATAATAATAATAATAATAATAATAATGGTTTTATTTTTGACATGGCGCAGACCGTAAGGTCTGCTTTTGCCCCTAACCACTTAACCTTTAATTGGTATCGCGATCTGACAAGTTAACACTTGTGCAACAATCACTGATTGTTGTGTCTACATGTCCAGCGGCTCAGTACCCTCCTTGCTTGTGTAGATCTATCTTTGAACAAAGTAAGAGCTTCGCTAGTGGTTTCTTTTTAGAGTTATGTAATATTTTTTTGCGGTGCGGCATGAAATACCGCCGATACCAACTGCGTACGTACTTTTTTCGCCTAGTGATACAAAAACAACGAGATAACATGTAATTATAAAGATAATGATCATGATTCTCAAACCGATCAGGATCAAGAGAATGAACAAGATTATGAAAATTATTAATCAACAATTTATTAATTAATCAACAATTTATTAATTGTTATCAACAATTAACGAATTTATTACGAAGAAAATAAATGCTTCAAGTAGTGTGCCTTCCCTCCATTGATTATTTGGTGTTTCCGGGCGCGTCAATGGCTGTCATTTGTCCAATAAGTCTAATGAAGTTTTTCCCGGAGGTGTCGGTGATATTCAATGGCTTGATAATGAGATCCGGCGCCGACACACTCGTCGACTAGGGGTTTTCCTCAACCAGGAATCTTCCACTAGCGAGGTACTGCCCTAGATTACTTCCAGACTGGTCTCCCGTTATGTGACGTAGTGCGGTGCATGTAAGTGTAAATGCATAATGTGCGAGCGAGGATAGGACAAGGAAGAGGAAGAGAAGATTGCGTGCGGTCCGTGGCCCGTTTGTTACGGTACTGCACTGGCATTAACCTGGTTTTCATCAGAAAAACCATAGAAAACTACCGATCAGAGTAGCCGGCAGGTAGAATTCTCCACCGGAAAGCGGTTGAATTCGATCTAGCTAATGTCCAAAATCCTGCCGCTGTCAGGATTCTAACCCTTGAACCCTCCGTTCAGACGCACTACAGTAACATCAATTGAAGCCCTGAGCCACTTCAGCCAGTCGTCCCTTGATATTGTCTCATCCACCCCGTGATATTCCACTAGACAGGTTCCCACTCCGCCCCATTGACTCTCATTCGCTTTCGATGAGACTTACTCCGGTTCCCCAATGTGTGTATTGTGAACCCTCCTGGAAAATCCTGCCATCACCGGGACTCGAACTCGAAGTTTTACATCATAATAAATCTTCATAAAACAATTGTAAATTTTTAGACTAGCAGATAAGTTCTATGTTGTCAAATAAGACGTTGAATTATAGGAATTAAGCGTGAGTAGTATCACAGACCGCTGATACCAATTAAAGATGTTGAAAACCGATACCAATTAAATATTAAACATCTTTACATTTATATAATTACATTATTATATTTACACAAGCATCAGAGAGGCAGCTGCGTTATGTTTTTCGAGTGTATCTCTATCAAACCTGAAGATCAAAATTTTGTACTGCAATACATTATTGTATGTAAAATGCACATGAAGATGAATGTTTCTCTGAGGTATCGCCAGTGTTAACTTATTTCAATCATTTTGTTGATTTACCTAATCTTTTAGTAATAGGATCAATAACTATTAAAATGGACATTATGTTATTGATTTTACTTGAGTCATCTTGGTTATAAGGTATAGACTAAAAGAAAATGTGAAATAATGAAATATATTTTTTCGAATATGGCAGAATAATTCTCCACCCACTGATAATGAGGCACAATATTAGCCCCTCCCCCCTCCCCCTTCCTCGACCAACTTCAAGCATGACCGTAAGGCAATAAATGTAAATATTGCATGTGCGTGAACCTTCTCCTTCGCCGGCAGATCTCGCACGTACCGCTTCTCAGACACGGCACGGCACGCCTGTCTTCCGCCGTTGTCGGTCGGCGAGTCTGCTGGGAGGGTGGGGAGGGGGAGGCAGATAAGGGGCGCGTGGGCCAGGAGCAGCACGCGGCCCTTCGCGCCGGCCGCCTCGCATAAAAGCACACGTCTGCGAACAGTCGTATTTCTCCGCTAAGTCCGGCAAAGGAGCAATAAAGCTCGCTATTAGGGCGTAATGCGGGCACGAGGAGAAATTCTAGCGCGCACCGCAACATGAATGGGAGCAATGCGAAACGGACGGCCCGCTTCGCACCGACTGTGAATCAATGTGTCTAACGCGAAGGGACACGAAACGGCCCATTAGTCTTCTCAGAAGCGGAGGGAGACTTCTTTGCGCCCCAGGCTCATAACTTCTTGCTTGTTCTGGCACGGTGTGAACATAAGGAAAAGACAGACTTCATCACTTAATGGACAAAAGTCTGGTGTGCAAATTGAACTTGAGGACTGCGTCACATTCAACTTTTAGGCACAAATGCACAGATTATAAAGTATCACAGTTTCATGCAGTATGTGACTTTGGAATAAGAATACTGAACGACATCTTTCTTACTAATTTACAATGTGCGTAGAAATTGAAAGAAAACTACGCAGACTTCGGCCGTGTGAGAAGTGTCTATGGCAATGTTAAATACACAGAAACTCGGAAAAAATATACGATAATGAAAAAGATAAGATTTTGGCTGAAAATTCAATAATTACTAATGTGAATCTACCAAATCTCATTCTGCGCGTACCGTCTGAATATTCAATGTCTCACTAATTACAACACATCTTTTCATTTTTCACGAGATCCATTTTGTGAGGACATTTTCAACACCAACCAGCAGATGGGTCGACTTCTGGAGATCAGCTGGTGTGGATGACGCATTATCGTCACCTATATTATTTCAATAGTATACGTATCTTTTGCGGCCCTCACACGCAACCAATCTTTATAAATGAGGTCTTGAAGAAAGAGAATTTCACGGAGATGTGACGAATTGCACTTTTGCTTGAAAAATATGAAGGATTTGTTTAAAAAAACGCATCTAAATATTCATGTCAAACGCAACCCGTAACATTCGTTCGAATTTTTGAATCTATATCGTTAAATTATTCTAAACAAAGCGTTTTAGAAACTTAAAAAATAAAAGTTTGAGAAAAAAGGCTTCAAAGAAACGTTTCTAACACCGTAATCTACAGTATAAGATCTTGAACTGTCTATTAGATTTTTGCTAGTTGGACGTTTCTCTATTTTACCCCACCTGATCAGAGCCTGTAGAATCTGCAACTATACGTGAAATTACACAAATTACTTGATATTCTACGCGATTTAATTACACGGGTATACCTCTCTGTTCGGTAGTAACGTTAAATAAGAGTAATTTGTATTGTATGGTTATCAATTACAAGGAGGCATATAGAAGTGACGGAATATAAGAGGGTCTTGAAGGAAAAGATATAGTACAGGCTTAAAATAGAAATAGTAAAATAGGGAAGAGGGAGGGGTTTAACATACGAGTGTTCTCGCACGGGTACGCTAGTATTTTATATTCCTTCAAAAAAAGTATCATAAAAAAGATAATTTGTAGTATGCAAACTGTCATTTGTTATTGTCTCTTATATTGGGAAAGGTATTTTGTTCAATTACAGTGGTTACTTCTTTTCTATATAAATTAGTTAGTGAAGAGTCAAATGTATGAAACTACTAAAAACCATCACCAAATTTTAAAAAAAATGAATTTTTGAAAGACACGATAATCGATAAAACAGATTTCAATTCATTTCGCCACAATTCGTGGTATTATTTTTCAAAAATCAATTTATCCCCTTTTCGTTTGATTCGGTCAGAGAATTTCTAACTGAACTATTACATATCACTTACAAACATCTATGAAAAACAATCCTATACCTCCATCTTCCCCTAACATTTCCCAACTATACATTAAGCGATATTTCATGTAGGATATTGTGTTTTTTCCTTAACGATATATTCCATTCTCCAGATCTGATCGTTCAAGCCGATATAAACGATGTCAATACACTTAAAATAAAATATAAAATAACCATTCCTTTCATATTAATTAAGACTTGATAGTTTAATTTTATGGCGTAAATAGATGTGTAGTCAGAAAAACGTGCTCGAAACACACGTCAGATTTCCATTGGGATTTTCAAAAACGCTTTCTACAAATCACAAAGTTCCGCGCGGCTTCATATCTGGGCCGCGAGCGGAGGGCGGAGCTGTCGGAAGAGGCGCCCCACTGTGGCGCAGCCTGCGGGGGCAGCTTGTCCAGAACAGGCGGCGCGGGGCCACGATCAGAGCACATTGCTACGCCCGCACCCAAACACGCGGACGCCCGTCACCTCGACCGCTCACCGCCCACTCACCAACACTGGACTTGAATGAATGAATGACTTATTTTACGCGGCGAGACTCAGGCCGTGAGGCCTGCTCTTCCGTCTGGCCACACAAATTTCGTTACGCTCCTTTCACCAACCATGGGAGAAAGAAGGTATTACTTGGGCGATGAAACAGGCGATTTGAAATTAGCTCAGAGGCATCATTTAGGCCTGAGGATCTTTTACATGCAATAAATCTACTAACATGGGACAGCCGGATTTACTTTCCCTCCGAAGGAAGGCGTACGAAGGATTTTTTCGCCCTTAAAAATCCACGGCTTCGATCGGGTTTGAACCTGCGAACTTGGGTATAACAGCCCGTTAGGGACTTCACCATCCCACGATTCCTATTCGATGTCGAAATTTTCAATGTCGATATTTCGATGTCGATATTTTCCGTCGTATGCAATTCAGTAAACGAGAACTTATGTTCAAACACTATCCATGAAGGATAAAAGGAATAAAATATTTTACCTATTTTTTGATACGGTCTTTTTTTCTAAGATGCGTCATTCCCTCATTTGCTCAATTTTGATAGACGTTTATCCTTTGAACTTCAATGCTCCCTGTTTTCTATTTTGCAAGTAAAGAACAATATTAAATGCTGATATTACAATTACACTTCTAGAAATATTTAATTTTATCGCCATTCTAAAAATACTTTGTTTACACTTATATCTGTTTTACAAATATAAGTTTCATTTAAATTTAAACAACCAAAATACAAATTACCATTTCTACAACCTGCATGCAAGAGTTGAAATATTTATAAAACATTTTGGGTACGTTTTCTACAGTCTTTCGACGTTACGAATTGCTTTCTAGCTAGTAAACTAGTCTAGTCTAAACTAGTCTACTACAATACATTGGTAAATTTGCAATTTTTGTAAATCCGTAGAGTTCAATGAAAATTGGATCTGCGCTATTTTTATAAAAGTTCTTCGGCACTAACCGAGAAAAGATGAAGACAAAATATGACACTGTCCTTGAGAAAGTGTAGTTTTTAAAATTACCATTATTTCAAGCAACATTGCGCGAAAATTATACATCTGTTTTAGAAATTGATTTACACGATCTTAATTAAAGATCACATGTTGAGATTTTATTACAGTAATTAATGAAACGAGTATGTAAAGAGACGGATAATTGCATCAATGATATGTTCAAAAAAACGAGCGACGATAGGAGCGAGTTTTCTTATATACCATGAGTGTAATGATCCCCGTTTATACACATGTTACGTTCAATATTTTTTTCGTTTCCATTTACGAATAATTCAAATTTTAAAACATCCAAGCAGCTTTTTTCCATATGCGGCATGCATTTCATGACGTAGTATTGCTTCTGAAAAAGATATATTGGGTCTTACATTGTTTTTTTTCCACGAAATATTTGCAAATGGAAGGTACTGAACATATGCAGATAAAATATTAGAAGCTTACAAAGTCATGAAAACATTACTTCCCATGAAAAGTAAAGACACGTAAGAGAATAAAACATGTATAAATGTTGGGGAAAAAACTACTCCCTTCTGACACAGTTGTGGCACAGCATACATTTTAGAACTGGTAAACACAACTGACGTTTACATTTTTTACATTCGTAATCCTAAGACCAAACGTTTTACATGTAAAACATTTAATATATTCACGTTAAATATTTTATGTTGTTTCATAAGTCAGCTAGCTTAACGTTTACTTCCTCAATTTACTTTTATTTATTCTTCTTTATATGTAGTTGTAGGTTCGTAATAAGTGATGTACTTTTTTGTTCATATTTCATGGCCGACTGCAAATTCCATTGCTGCGTCTGTGTTATAGTTTCTTATTCACACGATTTCGCTCCTTTTCTGAATTCTGATTGGTAGATGTGAATTTTTTATTGCACGTTTGAATTTTAATTGCAGGCATGCTATTAACATAGAGATAATCAACGATTTTTCATGGGAATAATGACCATATTTAGTTAACTAAACGAAAAAGAAATAAATTTATATCTCACAATTGTAGTAGTAGGCAGACTCCGAAAACATTTTAAAATTTTGCAATTTTCGAAAATACAGCGAATTCACTGAAAATCGGACCTAGAATTATGAAAATATTGACGCTTCATCTAAACGTACCCTAAACCATCGAACCTACTGACGGACGGACGTTTTACTGTAAACCAATTTTTCGGTATCAAGGATCCACAAAATGTTGATTTTGACTACTCAACGTATTAGATGACGTTATTTACTTGTAGGAGGAACAATTATTTACTCTTTCAGAGTTCGCGCTCTTCAATAAAAGTATTTTTTGCTGGAAGATCACCGTTTTCGCCCGCAGAAATACAGATTATTTTACAATGTAAATAGTACACGAGAAATTAAAAATGCCGTTCATTTGTGGGAGAGGGTATGTACGCAGTGCATGTACGCATGTACTTGTATATGGGTCACGAATTTTGCACAAACTCCCAACATTGATGAAACCTCCAAATCGAGGCCACGAAAAAGTAATGAAACTAAAAAAGGATTGAGATGGGCGTATTGAAGGATATTAAATAAATTTCAATATTAACTTTACAGGAATTCTATCCGCAACATATTTCAAAAAAAAAACTATTTGGAGATATGTAGCTAATATACGTTTGGTTGTTTTGTGTTTCCGGGTACATGAAATACGATGGTTACTAGTCCCCTAAGTCTAGTTTAGGTTTTATCCAGGGAGATGCCGATGTTTCTACTCACCTAGAGCGTGAGATTCTGCATCACTATAAAAGACGACTTGAGGGTTTTGTCCCTCCTTTCCCGAAGAAGGAATTTCCTTCATGGAGAAATCGCCCCTGCGGGACAAGTTGTAAGCTTCCATCTGGTTCACCGACATGTATGGTTCTGTAGTGCAGTGTGTGTGTGTGTGTGTGTGTGTGTGTGTGTGTGTATGTAAGGAAAGCGAAGGAAACAAGGATGATGAAGGAAAGATTGCTGCGGTCCATAGCCCGTTAATCAAGCTACTGTTCCGTCAGCCGTCTAGTATTGATGTGAGAAACACCAAAGACTGATCAGAGCAGTCAGAGAATTTTTCTCCAGACGACCCTGCAAGAGACACTACAAAGCCAATGGCAATGCTGGCAATAGAGTGTTTTTGCAAGATGGGAAATCCATTTTCATAGTACGTAAACATTATCGTCAATGAAAATTAACGTACCTTCAAAAAAATGAGTTTTTACATGTCGTACAATCGAAAACGTACGTTAAAACTAGGAACTAATTGCAACTGAATACCTCTAACAGGATCTAAAAGCTTTTATTGAACATCTCTGTATCTCTGAGTCCATTTTTGCTTTTATAAGCATTACAAGATAGTGAAACGTATGATATTCCCCTACATGAAATCAAAGGAGTCTCAATATATAGCGGTGGCGGCGAAAACTATGTAACGAACACATTTGTCGTAGACGACAAAACAGGGAAAATGTGGAGACCCGTCAATCGAAATCCCGTCATTTGATACCAGCGCATGCGCAGTTCAGTTCTCCACAGAATTGTCGTGTTACGTGTTTCAAATCAACGCCTTGCAAAAACTCTCTAATAAGATATCGCAACCGGTGAAGAAGAGATGAAGATGCAAAGGTGAGGGAGACGAGCGCTGTCCAGTTGACCCCAACCAGCCCACCCGAAAGGATTCCTCTTGGACCACCCGCACAAGGGCCCCGCCCTCCGTCTGGTCGCGCCCCCAGCGCGCTTCCGCTCGGCTGCGCGTCCAGCTGCGGCGTGCTGGACCAGCGGGCGCCGCCCACACAAAGGCGGAGATGACCCGGAACTGCTCATTAGCGGAGGCGCCGTGCCGCTGACAGCGCCCTCGCGTGCCCGCCGCCGCTGTCAGCGCCCCTGGCGACGGCGCCGCTACATCCGTCTCGCCCACGCCCACGCCCACGCCCTGCTGCGCCCCCAGCGCGCCTCGCAACACCTCGTGCTGCCCCGCGTTCCACGTTTAGACAACGGAATACCCCCGACACAATCACACATTCAGCTCACACGTTTTTTAATTGCTGCAGATGTTTCTGGCGCAATTGATAAGTCTTGTCCATTGTGCTTATTGTGATTCAATTGAATCTGCATGACCAAGAAGGGTGTTTTGTGATCAATATATATCGCTGGACTTAAGTAATCTTTCTTTCAGTAATTCCAACAAATTTATTTTATTTTCAATATTTCCGTTTTTCACACTACACAGTTTTCCGCACTTGCATTTCATTATCTGTCCAATCTATCTCCTCAGTGCTCTTCATTTTCATTTCTAAAAGTTATCGGATTTTGCTGAAGCTTCAATGTTCATAATTTCTCATTTCTGCTACAACTTGCCAATGAACGAATCAGGTCCTATTTTTCAATGCTGTTTATTTTTTTTTGCTTCTGAAGACATCCAGAAACATTAATTGCATTGCCTTTCAATAAATATTTCAGAGTATTTCAATTCATGTAAGTAATAAATAATAAGAAAAAAATAAAATAGAATATAATACAACTCAATGATTCAGCAACATTGAAATGTAACGAAAAAATGTTTCTACATGCAAGTTTCAAATATAATCATACCACTGCTTATGACAAAGACCATTATCAACCTTCAAAATGTCAAATGCAGATGTCTCAGAATAAACGTAACAAAACTCTACAAGTAGGGGAATCGAAGCCAGAGAACATGTTTTGGGAAATTTTATGTAATGAAGTTAAACACGTGACATTTTTTCATGATTCTCAACATGTTGCATTACGAAATATTAAACGAAATATGACAGCTTTGACTTGGGAAAACGTGACGAGCCATTTCACAAGGCTATGATGAGTTGCCTACCAATTAGGGCCAAATATTTCATTGACTCATGAATTCCTGGCGCGTCAACTTCTAAGGTCATTAGTCCCGTACGTGTAGTGCATGTTTTTCATCGGAAGGTGGCGGTGTTCTTGTCCCGCTGCATGGTGAGATCCGGCGCCAACCCACCTGTCGGCTTGCGAGGTTTTCCTAAGCCAGATATTTCCCACCAGCGGGACACCGCTCCAGTCGGGACGCGCTCTAAGCTCCTGTGGCGTCATAACAGTCGCATTGTACAAACTACTAGTTACGTGCATTTCATGCACATGAAACGCACAGGAAGTAGGGGACGTCAGCGGGCAGCGCTTGCTGAAAGGACGCCTTGCGGAACAAAGGAAAGGATGCATATTTGGACGGGGAAAATCTGTGCTCGAGCTGGGCTATGGGAGGCACACCGGCAGGGCGGCTGTGACGTGGGTGGCCACGGGGGCAGGTTTGTAGACCCCGTCGGCTGGCTGGCTGGGGAGGTGGAAACGGCTAGATGACGCAGTTCCGTTAGCCGGGCTAGAAAGTATATAAGCGGACCCCAGACAAAAATACTCTTTTTGATTCTTGGGCTCGTCCGTAGGATTTCGTGTGAGTTGTGTGCGGCGTGTGGCACTTAGATGTGTAGGCTACGGAGGCAAGGAGCTGAAGCCGGCGTGCATGCGTCGAGACGTGTGGTGCGGCATATTCGCTTGTATGCGCACGAGGAAGTAACGGTGCATCACACCGCAGGAGTAGTATTTAATCAGGCAAGCGGTTGTGGTGACCAGTAATTGTTCCTCCTTGTAACGGGTCAGTCTATTGTTTATTGTACATATTGTAAATTTGTGATTCGGGTGTGGGAGCATATTTAGAATAAAATTCTATATGTTACAAACCGTTCACGTCTGTGAATTCTTGCCCCGGCAATGACGCCACACTCCCAACCAGTATCTCTGTATTTGTGGTAGGGTAGTGTATGTAGTACGTGTAAGAGTGTGTCAGTAAAGGGGGAGGAAAGAACAAGGAGGATGAAGGAAAGATAATGCGCGGTCCGTGGCCCTTTGTTAGGGTACTGCTCCGAAACCACTGATCAGAGCAGCTGGCCACTAGAATTCACCTCCAGAGAATTACATTAACTATCTAGCTAGTGTCGAAAATCCTGCGACCGTCAGGACTCGAACCTACGACTTTCCGGTTAGGCTAATTCGTGATGAAACGCACTGACTGCGCTCTTAGATGCAATAAGATATAGGAACTAAAATACTGGAATCTCCACACCATTTCAGGTCTATTGTCACTGTTAGTGTTGAAGTGCCCTCCTCTACTTTAGCTTAGATCACAATTGAAAGCTCGCAATTGTAGTGCAACCCCTCGATCATTGAGCGTAAGCAAATCTTATATTCCTTCTTTGTCGTTTTCCTAAGTAAGTTTCACTATAGTATCTTCTCTTGATCTACAAATAATACTAAAATGAATGTGTATCAAAGTAAATACTATACAATTGAAGAACTTCAATCACGGTGGCTAGCAATATGTTGTAAAATCAACTAATAAAATATCTGATATTACATTTCCACTTTAATTAAAAGGAAAGTTTTAATTATTTTTTACATAATCGAGAATTCTTTTATTATTTATATACTTATCAATAATATCTTCATCTTCATCAAATTCTTAAATGATTTGAATAGTCTGTTTGTTTTTAGAAGCCGTAGATTGCGCGAGGAAAATTTTAATGTTTCTTAAATAAGATTTCCAGATGGCTAATCCTCTCGTTTCCTCTTGCATAATAAATCTTAAAATATTTCTTTTGTTACTGAATCTATTTTAATAATATTTCGCTCATTCACAACGGCTAGATCGATATATGTAAATTCTGTTTACATAGCATAATTTGGAAATATCTCTGTTCACCAGCATGATTGCAACTAAAGACGCAACATATGTTTTATGGTCCTTTTGAAATCCTTGACCCAGTTTTTAAGTTTGTTAAAAGATATTGAAATTCAGTGAAATATTATGGAGGAACAGTCTCCCGTAAGGAGTCTAAGAAATGAACGAATTCCCCACCAAAGTCACGAATTTGTAACTCTTAAGAGTTCCAGCTAAATTGCGATATTCACGGAAGTTGCAGAGCAAAAAGGAAAAGAGTTTTTGGCTAGCTCGTCAAAAGTACGATTCCATTACTTTGGTTTGGGTGTGACATATTTTCCTGGAAATATTTTGATTTCAAGATATTTCTCTGCTTTCGTTACAGAACTGTCATTGCAGACTTGCCGTTTTTGGTATAAGAGGCCTCTATTAATTTTAATGTAATTTAATGTCAAAGTACGTAAACAAAGAGGGTATGACACATATCCATTCCACTTTACCATCACATTAAAAAAATGATCTCGTCGTTCTTTAAACACATAATTATTACTTGTTTCTTGGCATATAAGTGCTTGTTCGAATATACTTTCTAATTTTTACACAGAAATGTAATTTGTATTGACAATTTGATCATTTTTTATAAATGAGAAAAATTACAAATCGTGGAACTGAAAGTGATGAGATGAATTCGTTCGTGGTTTGCAAAGCAAAAGAAGCCATACCGTCTGCTATCTCGACTGAAAAAGCCTGACCGAGTAAGAGCGAAAAATGTCTTGCCAACAGCTGCTACCCCGGAGTGCACGAACAGCGGCCAGGAGCGGAGGGGAGGGAACCCCGGTTCCATACGGTCGCCTCTGTATAAGTAATGACAGGGCAATCAAAGAGGCGGCCTGCATTGGCCAGAGCGTTGGCCGGCACGGGGCGTGGCGGGGCGAGGCTGATGGGGGAGGCGATGGCGGCCCTGCAAAATGGAAGGTTCCCAACAAAGAGGCGAACCAAAACAGGCGGGAGGGCGAGGGCAGCCGGAAGGGGCCAGTCTGGGGCGGGCGGGCCTCTACTTGGCTTTTCAGGCCGCGCTTTTAGGGCGCGCCCTGGCGGCGCGAGCGCGGGCGACGCGGCGAATGCCCCGACAAAAGGCCCGCGGAGTGGCCGCCACGGTCGCGGTGCGTGTGCGGCGGGGCGAGGCCGCCGCCAGACGGCGGAAAAGAGGTGGAACACGCGCTCGGGCCAATTTGGGCGGGGCGGACGCAGGTTCAAGCCAAGGTGCTCCACCGTCAATTGGAGATCAGTTGATCTTGAAAATAGGCGCGTGTTTCAGGATGTGCTAGTATCAGGCTGCATGTCTTGCTCGTAGACATGAAATAGAAATGAATGGAGTTTCACAGGATTATGACAATGAACAAAAAGTGAAATTCAAGTAAATTACCCAAGCCTCTGAGGGAGAGTGGTGCGCTTACTGGTCAGAAATATCAGTACGCGGGTTCGATCCCGGCTAAGTCACATGGCGAAATCTCGAAGGGCGGAAAATCCAACATTGTCGTTGTGACGCTTGTGGCTTATAAAAGAACCCTGCGGGTACCCGCTAAATTTTAGGGCCGTATTTATAAATCTCAGACAGGGGCCTGCCAGGCCTAGCAGGCTGCCAGTGTTCGGTTTTGCGATTTATGAACGACCCCCAGCAAATTCCAGTCGCCCCTTGAGCTCCTAGCAAGCCCCCAGATCGCTGACCCCCAAGAGTTCTGCTAGCAGAGCTTCATAAATGCGACCCTAAATCTCTGCAGTAATTTATCGTCTTAACGAGATTTCACGTTTTCCCAACCAGAGAGTTCAGATATAGCTGAGACCGAACTGGCGAAGGTGAGAACGCACCCAGGTGTTTACGGGGACGCCCATGTGGCGCGTCTGTTCGAAAAAAGACCACAAGGCCGGCGCAGAAGGTAGTGCGGAGCTACTGCCAATTGGCGTATCTCCACAAAAGAACCAATACGATCAATAAACAAGAACATTAGATTTACGGATCTTGGAGTACGTGAAGAAAGTTCAATCACTTAACATTAGTACGTAAGAATCTTTTTTACACTAACTACTGGCCAAAAGCCTGGCAGTTGATATTGGCAAGTTTTCATCGTTCTGAACGAATCTCATCCATTGCAGGAGTATGGCCTCCGACTCTTGTCGACGGCAAATCCCTCTGAGAATCCCTCATCCCTTCAAATATGTCATTGAGGGTTCAAACGACAATGCTTCAGTCCAAACGTCCACTTTGGAGAGACAGTTCAGACCAAACCTCAACTTTGGAGAGAGTATTCCGTGTGATTCCAATTCGCAATATTCTCACTGAAATTTGTTGCGCCATTAAGTATTACCTTCAGTAGTAAAAAACAATATTTTTGCTAAACAATTAAGCTTGTGAAAAAATGGAGAAATATCAAGTTTGACAACAAATCATTTTTTAAATATATGTCGCATTTCCCACGCAATTTGTCTTCTATTTGAGGCAGAATAAAAGTCATTTTGTGGACCAGTTTTAGTAAAAATTAATGACTTTTTGTTCATCTATTTTCAGTTAAATGCATGAAGATACTAGCTCTACTTATAACCGCGGTGAAAGAAGTGTGAAAGAAAATGTGAAGCAGAAAGGGGAATAATAATACACACACGTAGTACAGTCGTCCGGGTAGCCGAGATCGCTAAGACAGTAGTGTCCTAGTGATCTCGGACCGAAGGGTCACGGGTTCGAGTCCCGCCTCGGACATGGTTGTACCATACCGTTAACACCAATAGCGGTCGCTAATGACCTAGATGTTGATGCGACCTTAAATAACCAATTAAAAAAACCTAGTACAGCTCAACGGATTACCAACCGATTAAATATCATTATTCAGGTGATATTGGCATAAAGAATTAAATATATGTGTCAATACAGTCCGTCAATACTGAATTATTCGATAAACACACAAAACACATTGTTTAATAGTTAATCGTATTCAAGCAGAAGGAATCACGAAATGAGGCTTCAGCTTTAAGCGTCCGTGGAGTGGCTATAAGCAAACCCGCGCGGTTAGATTGCAGGCCTCCAGCGAGCAGGTGGGGCGAGGAAGGCGGTCGTAATTCGACGCGGGCTGAGTACACAGAAGGTATCGTTTCGGCAACCCTGCCAGGCGGGCAGGGTAGGCCGGGAGCCGATGACGGGTCGTTTGCGCAGCAAGAGGCACGGCACGACACACGAACGGCGCGGGGAGAGCATCGAAGGGATGGGGACAGAAGGCGGGCCAAGGAGGGAGTCACGTGGCAAGAGTATGGGCATGGTTGTGGAAATCGAGGAGACAGAAAAGATGGTGCGGGAAGCGACATCATTCGTTTTTATAGCGCACGTCTCTAGGAGGAGGTTTTTATCGGAAGGGGAACAATTGTGTTGGGGAACTCAGTACTTGGGGAGAAATAATTGTTAAATACAATGTCTCTTTGACCTCGAGAATGAGGCTGTCGAGGAGTGGTAAATTAATCCATTGCACCAACAACGTCTATCAGCGGCATCGCGCTGGAAAGAGGGCTTGCAAAGGAAATTACGTTGGTAACGAGAACCCCAGCTAATAACAAAAGAACACGTAAATAGTTAACTCACCACAAACATAGCAGACACTGGAAGTGTTGATCCCTTCACTTGTTTCCAAATGATCTGTTTGCTACCAATATAAATGCACTTTTTAATACAATGCTCTGACACAGCTCGGTGTGCAGAGACTTTCCTGGCGCGGTTTATTGTCACATCGGTACTTGATAATATCACTGTTAGTATTGATCTTCGTTACGAAGAACAGTTAAAAATGGAAGTGTTAGTATGGGAGACTGAGCGGGGATGGAGAGATGTTTGCAGGTGGTAGAGTTGGCAGTGAGGTCTGTTTGTCTCGAGAGACGTTGCTTGGGGGTAGTATGGCAAACAGGTCGTGTTGACAACGTAGGAGGAGCAGACGGCGCGCCAGGCGGTGGGAGCTATGTGATTAGGCAGTGGGGCAGCAGCGCAGTGACGTCGATGCGTCGGGAGAGGAAGGTGTGGAGAGCTGGTGAGGGCAGTGACCTGCCCCCGTGCAGGGAGGAGGGCGCGGCGCCCCGGTGCTGAAAAAGGTGCCGACGTGTGCAGGGGGCGCTGCGTGTGCACGCTTCCGCAAACACCATCGGATTTTACGCGGCCACGTTGGCGGTCGTGAGATGAGCAGAGGCTAACGCGCAGAGGCTAACGCACAGAGGCGTGGGTGGTTTCTCACGCCCCACCGTGCGGAATGTACATGAACGAGAATAATCTATGAAAAGGAATACCGGGAATATGTTCTCTCGATTTCTAATATTTATAGGCTTTTCAAATATTCAACGAATTTCTTTTTTCCTTTAAATCATAGCGTAAAAATCATCAAAAAGCGTCCGATCACTTAATTATGAAAATAAGTATGAATGTGCATTAATGTATTTTCTCTGATATTTTACACAATGTAAGAATTCATTGGTTTCTTATTTCGTGGCGTGACTTCTTTGATGTAAGATGATATTCAACATTCAATACGCGTTCCAGCATATCTTACGTCAAAAATAATAGCAATTCAGAAGGGTCTTAGCTTCATCTCTTGAGAAGAGTTACATGAATACAAAAAAGGCTACCAGATATTCCGATGGAACCTTTCAGAAGCAGAACGCAAGCTGAGGAAACCCGGATTTATGTGCCTTGGCAACTACGGTTGATACACCCCCTGGACTCATTTTCTGCTTGCGTGTTCTTTGTGGAAAGCACGCAAGGGAATTTGGGCTTCGGCACGGAATATAGCGACTTGTAGCTTCGCGAGAGCTTTGACTTTGCGTCTATGTGAAACTTCAATTAGAATGATTTGTAAATATCAGAATATCATAACTACTTAAAGAGTCATTGAGAGAAAAGTTGTTATGTTTTGTTGTATACAGAGTGAACATTATAATTCTTACTTTTTTGATAAGTAAATCGGGTTTCCCTACGTTTGTGTGAAGGAATTAATTTTGGTCAGCAAATATCCAGTAACAATGAATGTATTGGAAAAATGGCAATGGGAATTTATGCTTTAAACTGTCTTGTTATCTTCTTTAACTAATTGTCGGCAAATGCTGGGATGGTTCAAAAAGGCCACGTTCACCTCACATAATCATCCTATTACCTCATAATTCACAATTCAAGACAACCTTGTGTTACCAAGGGATATAGTCGCAAAGGTGATCCTCATAATGCCAATCTTATCCACGTTAATCTCTCTCCGGGATACAATAGGACTGGGCCTCGAAAGAGAACATGTAGCGTGGTCAGAAATGGTCGATACGCTAATAATAATAATAATAATAATAATAATAATAATAATAATATTAATAATAGTTAAATGTGTATTACATTAAAACTCTTTTAGAACATAAAATAACTTAGAGTAGCAAATTAAATTCACAATTTTTTGTAGAAAAAGGAGCTAATCCAAGGGACTCTGGTTCAAACTCCAGAATCGATAGGGATTTATATCAGGTATGTCGTTTTCAGGGCGATCCTGAGGTCCACTCAGCCTCCTTTCAAAATGAGTACCAATATTTACTTGCTTGATTAAAAGCAAATATTGGGTACTTGAGCGGTTGAAGTATGGTGCTTGCCACGCCATCTTCTCCTCAATTTTGCAACGAGTAAGACCTCAAGAAGACCTGTTTTAACTAGTAAAGAGAGCCCTGGATGATAGTAATTGCCATAAAAACACTAATAAGATTAGTCTTATCCTAATCTCCATCCAATCCTAAGGACTAAACCAACTACACGACTGTTCAAGGGGTTATTTATTATTATTATTATTATTATTATTATTATTATTATTATTAATATGAGCCTGTCACAATTCCTAAAGGGCTAGCGCGTCCTGATTTCCCGAGGAAGTTCTACACGGGTTTGTGCTCGTGCAGTTTCGTTTAGTACAACTATGCAAATGAATAAATTTCACACATTAAGTTGGTATTAATTACTACTAATTAAACAATAGCCATGAAATTTGGTTATTAATACAATCGTCTGTTGATGTTAATATTATTTCCACAACACTTCACTGGTTACACGATTCAGCTTGTATGAAGGACCTTCATGACGTTCTGCACGCAGTCAGTCTCATCCAATATCTGACAGCTGACTCCTTAAAGTTGCCCTGCCATCTTTTTCGTTGTCTTCCTGGACTACGCCATCCGATTCCTGGTTCTCATTCGGTCTGTTATCCTGCTGTCTTATGACGTGACCTCCCCATTTCCATTTTTGAGTCAAGGCTTGTCCTATTACATCTTTTATTTTTGTTCTACCTCTTATTTCCGTACATGTAACGTGGTCTTGAAGAGAGATGTTAAGAAGTTTCCTCTCCATTTTGTGTGGCATCTAGATAATTGCAGCTTTTGTGTTGCCGTTAGCGACCATATCTGACTCCCTTAGACTAATGTTGATAAAATGCAAGACTAATATGTCTTTATTATATAGTAGACCGAGGTTTTTGTCCAATAGAATAAAAGACAGACTCCAAAACGTTTGCCATGCAAGATTGATACGTCTACTATTTTCTCTGTTGAGTCTGTTGTTAAAAGATATCAATTGACCTAGGTGTATGTATGTATGTGTATATATATATATATATATATATATATATATATATATATATATATATATTGTAACCGCTTGTTGTCGGCTACATTTATGACCAACAAAAAATAGAAGCGATAATACCCGACGTTACGCCCTACACGTAGTTTCGATAGTGGCGAAGAGGTGGCGTCAGCCAGAAAAAGATTTCTGAACGCACTCAGACTATAACCAATCAGAAACTTTTGTGGAAATACGGACGTGGCGTGAACTTATGTCAGAAGAGCTCGTTCTCTTTCTTGTTCGAGTCGCCGAGGTGAACGGTTGGCTACAAGTACACCACACAGTCGACGAGGGACACGCGGAAAATACCGGAATGCAAAAGCTTTAATAAAAGGTAAATGCCTGAACATTTTTCATGGAATTACGTACTGTGAAATGTCGTGAGATTACATGGAATTTAAAATGAATATTAAACAAGAATGCAACGAATGAAAGAACGACAGTGGTAATAGATCGAAATGAATTTGTAAAACCACGTTGCTGCATTCTTGTTGCTAGAAAATGGAGGATTATTGTAACATAGGACATGTTTTTTTTCTTTGTTACAGCTTTTATTTTATTTTTCATCTTATTTCATTTTATTTTTGGAATTTCACTTTGGAAATCCTATTATGGAATTTTGAGAATTATTAGAAGTACGGATTATCCAACAACTAGCTTGACTTTTGCTATTACGAAGTCATAACTTGGAGTTTCGGACTCGCATTCTGATGTGACCATCGCCTCTGCGAAAGCTGTGGTAAAACTTCGCTGAACAACTAGGAGACGGCGCTCGGAAATATTCCAATTTCGACGCGACAGGCAACGCACGGACCTTGCAGAAGAACGACGACCTTGAGGCGCGAGCGTCGCGCGATAGCCAGCTACACAGCGCGGGACCAGCTTGAGGAATTCGCCGGTCGTGAGTCACATAAAAACAGAGAGAACATTCATTAAATTTCAGTCTGGAAAACTTCTAAGATAGAATTATAATTGTACTAGCTAAAACGTTGCAATGTGAGCTTCCCTCAATAACAGACGTTGATCGGGCAAGTTTCATAGAACATTGGTCTTGCTAGCCAGTAAATTCATTTCTTTTCGACAGTCGTAAGAGGAATCAGATTAGAGTAATCCTTATGTTTATGATAAAAGTTGTTTTTGTACATAATCATTTATCTAGATTCATATGTAATTGAATTAATACTGTTTCAAACCATTTAAGAGAAACTGCCTGTGTGTAATTTTGAACAGGAGTGGAAGCCGTTCAAGTATTTCTTTTAAAGTGTTACTCCATAGACAGTTAACAGACGTTATAAAACAAAATTTCGTACTGAAAGGCTACGTAGAAGCCGAATGTCAAATGTGAATATTAAGTGTAACACAATTAGTGATTTAAAAGGTATTAGAGAATTTTGAGTATTGTTTGTATGTATTTTTTTTGCAGGATGAGTATTTGAACTATGATTTGTGTGTCTCATGAGTGATATTTTTGTGAAGTGTACATATGTATTTATTGCTTGTTTCTTGTAAACGGGGATCAGAGTTATTATCACTTTAGTGAAAACTGCAGTTTAGGTAGGGAACTAACTACCATAGTTTAACATAAAAGTGAGAACATAGGAGGATATGTGAACTCCATTGTACAGAGAATTTCATTCGTTAGAATACATGTTATCTGTTATTTAAAACTATAAAATTGTGTTTGCTTGTTATTTGATCATTAGTTTAGCAAAGACGAACCCACTACCGATAGGGAAGTTTATCCATAAATTGAGATATTCCCAGGTTTGCGTGACGGTGTAATCACACGTCACGAAATAAGTAAATGATAGATTTACTTTAGTAATTGCGGTTACGTGACATACGTCTATTTGTTTCCACCTTTATCGGTAGTTCCTTGAAATTTGTCATGATTTTAGTCTTATTTAGGTTTATTTAGGTATTAAGTCCCACCTTTTGGCTTTCTTCGTTTTGTTCTTCTAACATTCGTTGAACTTAATGGTGGGAGTTCGCTAGTAGTACTAAATCATCTGCAAGCTTAACGTAGTTTAACATTCGTCCTTTTATTTTGATGCCCATTTTCTCCCACTTCAATTTTTTTTAACACTTCCGCTAACAAGCTGGTAAATATTTTGGGTGATATGAGGTCGCCTTGTTTGATTCCTCTTTCCATTTTAAATACTTCTATTATATCTGTCTTCACTTCAGCTGAACTGCACTTGTATATTTTCTTTAGGATTCTAACATATTTGATCGGGTGACATTTTCTGGTTCATTGGAACCACAAAAGGTCAGAGAGGATCAGGCTTTATCATCAATAAGAGGATTAAAAATAATTTGCAAGGAATATTAAGTATTGACGAAAGAATAGCAGCACTAAAAATGAAAATAGGGATGCAAATAATTCTAATACCACAAGTTCATGCTCCTACAGCACAAAGTACAAAGAAATCGACCAATTCTATAACACGCTCGACAATGCTCTGAACATAAACAGAGTTCAACTAGAACTAATAATATGAGATTTTAATGCCAAAGTAGGCAGAAAAGAATACCCTGAGGGGGATGCGATTGGAAGATTCCGTATGGAAGAAAGCAATGAAAGGGGAAATAGACTGATCCATTATGCCGAAAGCCAGAACATGAAAATTGCAAATACATTCTGGAATACAAAGCCAAAATGGATGGACATTGATCTGTCCTGGTGAAAGTACCAAGAGCGAAATAGACCATATATTGACTAACAATCTAGATTGTATCCTGAATACAATACAATACAACACAATACTCGACACCTTAAATTTTGACACCGACCATAGAATGGTGACTGCAGAACTAAATTTAAAGAGGTTAAGAAGGTTTTATCATCCTAGCCATAGCAATCAAATACCCAGAATTATAGACAGAACCAAGCACAATCTAGAACTGTTAAGTATATCGACTGTATTAAGAACAACTCACATCGAAGTATACAAGAAAAGTATGATTCATCTCACGACTGTCTACTAAGAGCAGGGAAGGAAGAAAATATTAGGACAATACATAGCAGAACTAGTAATCGTAAGCCAGGGTAGATACACAGACACTATTAGAAAAAAGAAGGAAATTGTTATCATACAGAGCTATAACGGAAATGAAATCAGGGATATGCTTTATTGAACAAAAAAGTCAAACAAGCCATTAGAGATGACGTGAGATAGCACAATTCAGATAAGGTTAAGCAAATAATAACTGAGTCCAAATCGGTGAAAAAAGTAAAGAAAGAAATATTTACACACAAGCATCGCATATTAGGAGTTCGCGATAAACAAGACAAAATGCTCGTTTCAAGAACAGACATTAATAAAACAGCAAGAGAATTCTATACAGAACTCTATGACAGTAAAAGAGAACTAGATCTCCATGAGGATTTATATCAAACAGAATAAGCTGTACCTGACATATTAATCAGCTAAGTGAAATCAGCCATTGCGTGCCTAAAAACAGAACACCTGACGAAGAGGGTATTACTAACGAACGTTTGAAATACGGTTCACCAGAAATCGACCAGACAATCACAGAAATCTTCAATGAAATTCTCATACATGAAAAAATACCTTATCAATGCACAATATCACTTCTCCATAAAAAACCCTAGAAATAAACTCAACAACTATCGCCCAATAAGTCTGATGTCCAACTTGTATAAACTTTTTACTAAAATTATCACAAGAAGAATAACACGTACACTTGATGAACAATTATCACCAGAACAGGCAGGTTTTAGAAACAGATATAGCACGATAGACCACCTTCAAGTTATTAATCAAATTTTGAAAAAATCCAAAGAATATAATCTAAATTTATATATTGCTCTTGTGGACTTTTATAAAGCATCTTATACAGTATAACATGTGCCAAAACTCAACGCGCTACTAAATCAGGGCATTCAAAAGGGTAAAATAACGTAAAATTGACTAGTAAATATTAAAAGGCGATTAAAACAGTGACTTCATTGACCTAGCCCGATTCATTTCAAGCCGGCGACAATTAATATTTATTCTTAAATTCTGTTTACATAGCTAACGTATGGCCTAGCTTATAAACTAGATACTTACAAACTAATCTAAATCTATTTTGTCTTACATCCTGACTTAATTTAACAACGAACATTATTTACATTATTTACAGTAAGCAGTACATACACATATAACACAAAAACATACGCTTGTGAACAAAAACACGCTTGGAACACCAGTGGAACAAGTAATTGGACTAGCAGTCTTGACTGTCTTGAGTAGTTAGAATAAGTCCCAGAACCTTCGTCTTATGTAACAGTTATATGACTACGGGATACAATGAGTCCGAGAGAACTATTGTTACCTTACTTTTTGGATTCGACCTGGCAGTTTTATTTCATTTCCATTTCTTGGGGTTAATGTGAATTAAATATTTAATACATTATTACACTGCACTTTCCTCAGCAGCCAATGGGATCAGAAGAGCGCTGAAGTACGCGGAACCGAATGCTGCCAGTTCGAGACTGGGGTATGTCACAGAAAATTGTGGCATGGTTGGGATTTAACGTGTGATATATGAACTGTTACCGCAACCATAATCATACCATAATATCTCAGTAACAATCACCTCTCATAACCCGCTTTGGCAACATTTATCCGATGAAAGAAAATGACAATCATCACTATGATAATCTGCTCAAAAAAGGCTCAAAGTGTACCTCCGCCCCCTATGCTCGACAGACGATTCTCGTCATCCATCCTATTCTCATCATCATTATCATATTTTGTAATACATTAATTACAACGGAACTGTGCTCCACAAAGCAATATTCTGCTGTAATCTCCAAAATACATGCAATGTGTGACAAACAAGCAACCCGGCATATGATTCACAGCTTATAAATTCTGTGACGGGATTTGATTAGTGGCTTGGAGCTCCGCGCAGTTTGTTTGTGCTCCGTTATTCTTTGGTATTAATTTACGTCTTTATAAATAAAATATAAAATCTTCCATCCACAATGCAAGGCTCTTGATATGTGTATAATAAGGTTAACGATAAACGGTGAAAAAATTATTGAACGGTGAAAATAGGACGCAGAAGGAATGGTATTACTGAACTCAGTGTCGTCCTGACATTAAAAAACGAAACAATTTAGAACAAACAAGAAGTCTCAGTGATCAACTAACTTCTGGGCAACGATAATTTCAACATACTAAATATTTATTTCTATGATTACGCATCTATAAAAGAAAAATACGTATTAGCAACTCTAACGGTAAAGTCAAATAAAATTTCTTAACTGCAGACGTTATATGGCGATAATGTTGCCATTAAACTAACATAATAAATAAAGCGTTTGCTGAAAAACTTTCCAATTATACGTTAATCATTCAAAATATGATAATCTCAATAGCACAGAATAATAAATAACCACCGAGCAATAAATCAAGCATTTAATGTTCTATGAAATGATAAATTACATTTCACCAATATCTTATCTGATGCGGTTTGACTGCTGTGAAAACAGGGCCCTTACGGTCGACAAACATGCCACCGACACAACGAAATGCAAACAGAGGAAATGCAACGCGGGCGCGTTTTGAAGCGCGTGGGCCACGCGCGCTGAGGCTGTGCGCCGGGGCGCGTGGCCGGAGGTGTCGCGAGGGGCGGGGCCGTGTGTTCTGCGGGGCGGCGCGGCGGGAGCGCCGAGGAACAAAGGATCAGGGCTCCTGAAGCAGAAGGCGGCGGTGGAGGAAGATCGTTTGGGAAGTAGCACCGCAGATGGTGGACGCGCGAAAAGGCGAAGCTCCATTATTAACTGTGTTCACACATGTACAGCGACAATAAGTCGAATTAAGCGTCTAATCTCAAATAGAAACAATTATAACTATTCCTTAGTGTAAATTGAGAGCGAAGGGTGTACAGTCAAACGTGGCTCTTAAAATATAGTTAATTTAATAATAATAATAATAATAATAATAATAATAAAACTGAAGGATTTATAATAGAAATTCAAGATGAGGTAATAAAAACACGCAATTATGATAAACACATACTGAAGAGCAGTATAAAAGACGTCTTTAGAATGTGTAATAAACCAAATGAGACCATCCACCATGTGATTGCAGGTTGCCCAGTTCTTGCCAACACTGCATATCTTGGGAGGCACAATCAAGTAGCCAAAATAATCCATAGACAATTGGCATCAAATCATAGACTAATTGAGAACCCTGAAATTTTACAAATATTCACCTTCACCGGTTATAGAAAATAGTGAAATAGTACTCTACTGGGATAGGCCTATTGTCACTGATAAAACTGTGGATTATAATCGCCCGGACATAGTAGCGATCAATAAAATACAAAAGTATGCAACAATCATAGATGTAGGCTGTCCACTGACAAAAAATCTGAATAAGACAGAATCGGAGAAGATTTCCAAATACCAGAATTTGGCAGCAGAAATCCAACATGTTTGGCAACTGAGTAAGGTTGAAATAGTGCCAATAATCATCTCAGCCACAGGAGTGGTGACAGACCGATTTGCTTTAGGTCTTACAAAAATAGGATTATCAAAAGGAATCTGCATAACCATCCAAAAAGCTTTAATCCCACAGACTTGCCATATTGTGCGAAAATTCTTAAATTGAACGACGGACAAAGATGAATTTCTTCTCCGTCTTTCCTCAGATCTGTCATTACCAGTTGCATTTGCTAGAGCCTAAGTCGTATGAATAGATGAATGGTTCTCAATGCTTGCACAAAAAAAGTGAAGAGTATAATAATAATAATAATAATAATAATAATAATAATAGCTAATAATATAATTATAGACAAGAAGATTTCTAACATCAGAAAAGACTTGGGGAGGCTAACACAATACAAACAAGGTAATAGGAGTAAGAACGTAGTTAGACATGCTGCGACTATCTTCAACAAAATCAAAACGCACACAAAACATGAGAATCATAATCAACACATAGATGAATACATAGACACTCTTCAACAAAAATTAAGTGCTTACTGTCAACGTCTTCGACGTTATAAAGAATGTGCAGCCCGCAAAAAACATAACAATCTTTTCTATACCAATGAGAAAAAATTTTACAATAGCCTCAGGGAAACGGAGCGCCAAATCACACATAACGGAATACCGACTAAAGATGAAATACAAACCTACTGGTCGTCAATCTGGTCTACAGACCTTCATCATGACAATAAAGCCACATGGATAAAAGAAGAAGAAACACGTTACAAACAAATGACACACATGGAATTTACAGATATTACAGTGGAAAATATCAGTAGGACCATAAAAGAGACTCATAACTGGAAAGCAACAGGTGTTGATAACATTCACAATTATTGGTACAAAAAATTTACATGTACACATGTGCTACTAGCAAAACACCTTACAAATTTTGTACAGATGCCTGAGACAATGCCATCTTACCTTACGCAAGGAATTACATACTTGAAATCAAAAGATTCCAATACTACAAACCCATCCAAATACAGACCAATTACATGTCTATCTACCATCTACAAAATATTGACTGCATGTCTGGCAGACAATATATATAAACATTGTGAAAAAAACGAAATAATAGCCGAACAGCAAAAAGGATGTAGACAGCACTCCCAGGGGTGCAAAGAACAACTTCTAATGGACTCTGTGGTAATGGAACAAGCATACAAAGATCATAGAAATATATACACAGCATACATTGACTACAGTAAAGCATTTGACTCAGTTCCCCACTCCTGGCTTTTGAAAATTCTTAAGATATACAAAATACATCCATCAATTATTACATTCCTTGAACATACTATGGGAAATTGGAAAACTGCAGTTACGCTTGTCTCACAAGAGAAACATATAACAACAGACTCCATTGCCATTAGAAGAGGCATCTTTCAGGGCGATTCTCTCAGTCCGCTTTGGTTCTGCCTTGCATTGAATCCCCTATCAAACAGATTAAATAACAGCAACTATGGGTTCAACATCAAAAGTAATAAAATGGTACAGTTCAAGCTTTCACATCTACTGTATATGGATGATATAAAATTATATGCAACAACAGAGACACAACTCTCACATTTACTCAAAATAACAGAATCTTTCTCTATAGACATTGCAATGAAATTTGGAATAGACAAATGCAAAATACAAAAAATAACTAAAGGAACACGAGAATGTGAAGGCTTTCAACTTCAAAATGGAGAAACAATCGAGGCAATGTCTGAAGAAGACACCTATAAATATCTGGGGTTTGTACAATCCAGACGTATTGAACACCGAATTATCAGAGAAACGCTTATAAGAACGTATACGAACAGATTGATCAAAATACTGAAAAGTCAACTCAACGGGAGAAACAAGTTCAAAGCAATCAATACGTTTGCAATACCAGTACTTACCTACTCTTTTGGTATCATTCACTGGACAAAAACTGACTTAGCAAATGTTGAAAGGAAAACAAGAACAGCATTAAACAGACACAGAATACATCACCCTAACTCCTCAACAGAAAGACTTACTCTACCACGAAGGGAAGGTGGCCGTGGCATGATAGACATAACAAACCTACACAATAAATTAACTAACCTGCTTCAAGAATATTTTGTCACCCAGAAAAAGGAGTCGCCCCTGCATAAAGCAATAGTACTAGCAGATAACAAACACACACCACTTAACTTGCATCACTATAATAGGGACACCTTAAGTCTTGCAACTGAACCACCTGATAAATATCAGTCATGGAAACAAAAACTACTCCATGGAAGACATCGCCACAATCTGGAACAGCCCCATGTCGACTTGGAAGCGTCGAACGCCTGGCTTTCCCGTGGCGACCTGTTCGCTGAAACAGAAGGGTTCATGACAGCAATTCAAGACCAGGTTATCAATACAAAAAATTATCGCAAATACATCATTAAAGACCCAGCACTGGAAAATGATTTATGTAGAAGATGTCACCTGTCCAGTGAGACAATTCAGCATATTACATCCGGCTGCAAAATAATTACCCACACAGACTACAAACACAGACATGACCAGGTAGCCAAAATTCTTCACCAAAGGATTGCATTAAACTGGAATCTTCTGGAAATCAAGCAGCCATATTACAAGTACACACCAACAACAATAATGGAAAATTCTACTTGCAAGTTATACTGGGATAGAACCATAATTACAGACAAAACAATAGCACACAATCGGCCAGACATCACATTAATTGATAAAACTAATAAAATCACCTACTTAATAGATATCGCAATCCCAAATACACACAACCTTCAGTCCTCCCATATGGAAAAGATTTCCAAGTATACTGAACTAGCAATAGAAATAAAACAGCTATGGAAAATGGAGAAAGTTTACACGGTACCCATCATTGTATCCACAAATGGAGTCATCCCAAAAACCTTGTATAATAGCCTACAACAGTTAAACCTGACAAAATCATTGTATATAGAATTACAAAAGCTACAATCCTCAACACATGCAAAATAGTTAGGAAGTTTCTGGATAGCAGTGTGACTCACGCCTAATACATATATCCTACTCCAAAATCAAAATCGGAAAGGGCCTTCACTTGGCAAAAGCCCGTAAGGTCACTTCAATCCTGGGACAACATCCAGAGACATAATTGTATAATAATAATAATAATAATAATAATAATAATAATAATAATAATAATAATAATAATTATTATTATTATTATTATTACTATTTATTGCACAATTTACTCAATAAATTCACAAACATTCACAAGTATGTTAGAAAGGACAAATATTACAATATATATAAAAATCTGAAAATATAAAATAAAAAAATTAATTAAGAGAATTCAATTTACTACGTAAAAAAACAAATGTGGTCTCAGGAAATGGCAACGGCATGTCTCAGTGAAATCACTGATTTTCAGACTGACCGATGAGAGTTACAATAATTACTTCAATGCAATAAACAATACAATTCAAAACAATAAATCAACTTGTAAACTGTAAACATGAAAAATGCCAAAAAATATAGAAAAAGGTCCATTACAGGGCAAGACAAACTGTACCATAAGCAGTATGCATTAAACTTAAAGAATTTTTTCTGCAAAAAACCGTCAACTTCAGTTCCCAAAGAATAAACACTCGAGCTGTTTCGCAAAAGGCCATCAGAGCGCACCCCCTCCCCGGGCCGGGCGGAAGCGAGCCTCGCCCCCATTATACGTAAGGCGTCTCAAATTGTCGCTATTCCGAGGAAAATTCTGTTTTTCTACTTAAGACGCCATTGATACAAACCAGGTGGGTCTGGATCGCGTCGCGACGTAAGGCATCTTCGCCCACCGCAAGGCGCTTGAATGATTTAACAGACAGTCGACACCTTGTTTCAAAGGTGTCGAAAAGTTCTCTGTGATAAAGCTGCTTTGCGCGGCAGAGCAGCAAAAATATGCAAGGGTGACGTACGTTAAAAAACGTAAACAGGTTCCAGGACACGTAACACACGATATTTTCTGGAAATACTTAATGTTCTAAAATCTTTGTATGTTGAGTCTTGATTTCACAATATCTCTTGCACGAACCAGGAAGGCGGTCATTGCCAAAGCTCCCCCAGCCAACAAGCCATTTCGACGCCAATAAAATGGAGCTGAGAGACTTGTGGTGCATTAATAAGAACGCCCAGCTTCTAACACTTTCGGTATCGAGAGTCAAATAACGGTCGATTTTAGGTGGACGTTTTGGTGAACAATTCGAGTTTCGGACACGTTTTCTCCGGATACTCCCATCTCCCTTGACATTTACAGCCCCATCATCACTCAAAACATATCATCACGTTCCACTAAAGAAGTTACAAATGCAGTAGACAGACTGGCCAACTCGGTAACTACTGAAAATGACTTTTAACGCTAATCTTCTTCTTCTTCTCCTCTCTCTCTCTCTCTCTCTCTCTCTCTCTCTCTCTCTCTCTCTCTCTCTCTCTCTCCCTCTCCGTGTTTCTCTCTCTCTGTTTCTCTCCCTAAGTGTTTCTCTCTCTGTTTCTCTCCCTCTTTCTCACTCTTTTTTCTTTCTCTCTCTCTCCCTCCCTCTCATTCTCTCTCTGTTTCCCTGTCTCTGTCTGTCTCTGTCTCTCTCTGTCTGTCTCTGTCTGTCTCTATCTGTCTCTCTCTCTCGGTCTCTCTCTCGGTCTCTCTTTCGGTCTCTCTCTCGGTCTCTCTTTCGGTCTCTCTCCGTCTCTCTCTCATTCTCTATCTCTCTCTCACCTTCGTTTAAATTTTTATCTGGAGTTTAGAAACGTCAGCATCCAGAGTCTTGTGTAATTATGTTTTGCGTGTGCAAGATAACATGATTATTTAAAGCATTTAAATAGACAAGTGTAAATAATTGAAGATGATAATGAAACGTGAACTTCAGTAAAACGCTTAACATATAAGAGATGTGTAGTTATAACAAAACGTACGACAAAAGAAATGAGTTACAAAGCCATTAAACGAGCTATATTATTTATCATAAGCGTAAATAGAACACATGTTTGAAGTCATGAAAGAAATGAATGTATTGTGATATCGTAATATCATGTCACTATCCAGTACAAACAACAATTGCCCGGACGATAGAAAAATTTTGATCCCTGTAACTTAGTAACGATTACGTTTACCATTTCGTCTTTAGTCTACTTTCAACGAATTCATTACTTCCAACTATTCTTAATTTTTGTGTCAGCATGCTGCACTGAACTCGCATTAGTGTCTTGCCCCCTCCCCCCCCACACTTCCACTGCCAACTACTATTGAGTTTGTAACCGCAAGCAATGCTAGAACTACCGCTCCCAATAGCGTTTGACGCATGAAGTCTCGTTTACATGTCGCGCATCGACTTCAAGGGACGAACAATTAAACCGTGATTTAAGAGTTTCACACACTAGTCACTTCGCGACATTTGAGTTATAAACTTTAAAATTTCTTTTCGCAAAGTCAAATAACTTGCAGCAAGTTCAATAGAAGCAGCGTTTCCACAGAGTATTTTTTTAATATTCTTCTTCTTGATGGAGAAATTTAAACGAATGTATAATAAATATATTTTATTGGACGTGATTAGCAATTAAATAATATTGGGAAGAAAGCCCTTTCACCAGTATGTCGCTGATTGATTGATTGATTGATTGTTAGTGATTTCGAGCGCGTCAAGTAGTGCCGTAAGTGTAGTGCATGTTTATCATCGAGAGGTGACGGTGATCTTCCCTCATTGGATGGCGAGATCCGGCGCCGACTTACCGTCGACTAGTGGGGTTTTCCCATCAGCGAGGCACCGCTCCAGCCGGGACACGTTCTAAGTCCCCGACCGGTCTTCCGGCATGTGTGATAGTGTAGTGCAAGTGTGTGTGAGTAAGGGGAGAGGATACGATAAGAAAGAGGAGGGAAAGATCGCGCGCGGTCCGTGGCCCGTTTGCCAGAGTACTGCTCCAACATTCGCCTGGTGTTGAAAGGAGAAACCACGGAAAACTGCCGATCAGAGCAGCCGGTTGCTACAGTTCTCCTCCAGACAGCGACTGAACTCGACCTAGCTGAAAAGCTGCCGCCGTCGGGTCTCGAACCTAGGACCTCCCGGTCAGAGGCACTGCAGACATCAGTTGATGCACTGAGTCACTGCTGTCGGTCAGTATGCAGCAAATACTGACAGCAAATATGCAGCCCTATGCAGCAAATGCTCAGTGCAAGAGAAAATACATATTAAAAACAACGTGGCCTAAAAGAAAACTCCTTCGAGCCAAAACCACGCAATCATTCTCAAAAACTGATAACGGTCACATATCATTTTAGCTGGTCCGGGTAAACATTTCGCACTCTGTAAATCATTGCTTTAAAGTGAAAATAGCTAGATGTTGAATCCCAACTTGGGACTACGAGTCGCTAATTTGTACATCAAATTATTATAGGATCATCACGACAGGATATTGATGCGTTAATTTAATTTTAGCTAGATTTCGCGGTTCCACTCGATTCTGATCACCTAAATCCCCAAATATGTAGAAGAAGGTACAAAAGTGAAGTCATAGGCTTCCGCGGCCGGAGTCATGTCGATGATCTTGGCTGTCCGGGTGTTATATAATTCCGAGCGCTCATCACTCCAGCGCAGACCAGCCCTGAGGAAGACCACGAAATGATGGTCGAAACGTTGGCAATACAGCCTTCGACGCGGCGTCACCCAAACAACCAAGATCATCCGAAGGTACAAAAGTCTTATTTTGCAGAATATTATGTATAGAATCATAACTTGGGTTCAAGTTATCCCGGGCATGTATCCCTGAATGTTCATTACATTTTCTCCGAATGTTGACCGGAATGTTATCATGCTTCACTGCAGTTTCTCCTGCATGTCTCCCCCCCCCATATTCTTCATATGTTCTCCACATGCTTCCCCACGCGCTTCCCGAAGGTTCACCGCATGTTCCCGCACAAATAAATCTGAATATTAAACTCCAAAATCATAAGTTTATTTTAAGGGGCTTTTTATTACGAAATACTTTTATAAACGTAACGACGGCGCTTAGTGCTGCGGTTTTCCTCCCAGATGAAACAAGAAGTTCTAGACAGAGTGCACAGAAGAGCGGAAACCCCAAAAATGTTTCGGAAAAATATATACAATCTCAAAAAAATCACCTTTTAAATCATCGTTTTGAAGGTGGACCTGTACTTCGAGCGTTAGTAGCAATCCGAGAAGGGAACTTCCAGAAACGTAATAGAACGTCCGAAAAGGTCTCATTTTGTATATTGCGCCACAAAAACTTTACTCGTGTGCCTTGGGATATCAAAACATGATTTTAAGCTCATAGGACACACCATTCCTGAATTATGCACGATGTTTAAGTGTATTGCAGAATAATGTACGTTGCGGTTACATTGAGCCAGGTATCCCCAAATATGTGAAACTCTGCTAACTTCTAAGATTTTACCCTAAAATATTTTGATGCTGGACCAAGAATAATTCCCTATCAAGCAGAAATACACTTAATGAAGAGAAAACTATTAATATTTGTTAAAACATTCTCACGTACTATGTTGTAACTCAAAGCACCAGAGGTGGCGGTGGCGATGGCGTGGCGGTGGCGACGGCAGCTACCAACGGCCACGAAACTATGCTCAAAGACATTGGTTTACGTTTCGCAACACTACTTCCTTTTCTAACTGATCTCCCTGGAGCAAATACAACCTCATACATCTTCATCCTTCTTTCAAGTGTGTCTTTAAATAGAATTGAAATTATCAAAAAATAGTCTTATACTTATAATTTATGTAATATTGTAATACATTTCTCACATGTGCTCGTTTTGGCACATGGTTTACGTTATTCTCCTTAACGCAGCAATGCAGGACTTTCTGTAATTTCAGAAGTTTAAATAAAACAGCTTTCTGCAGAACTTTCTCTATAGTATGTACGAAGTAAACGAGAAAGTAGCAAGTATATTCTGTGTAATTGACTCGGAAACATTTTAAGCGCGTTTGCTGAGAATTTTTCGAAAGTACAAACAGCGGCCGTTGATGGGAATGTGAATCGGGAAATTCCTGATGAGACGTGTTTGTATGCTCACAATTTTCAAAAATACAGTCCTTCAATCGCTTTTATGATTGTGTGGAAGGAATAAATACTTATGATGTGTGAAAATTGTTTGGCAGTAACAGTTTGTTAACAGTGTGCTAATACTTTATAGTATTTGAGCATTTAATTTGAAAGTGAACTGAGCTTTCCTTTTTCAATCAATTCGGTGGATTTTTTCGGAAGTGAAATACCACTTCCCAAAGTTTGAAAATATGAACAATAGTGTGATGATGAAAATGTGGAGAAACTGATGAGAGAAGCGCTTTCGACTCGGATTCGAACCTCAAAAAACACAATTGATTTTTAGCATTTTGTGATTTGTATTGTGAAAGATAGATGCAACTCACCATTGTTTCAGTTCATCATTTAAAACTACAGAGATATGACACAAGAAAAACAAATTAGATCAAAATACATGTATAAAAGATAAAAATATAAAGACAGACTCGTTAAGAAATGAAAACTGTCTTCAATTAATTCCCCTAACTTCAATATCCACTTTTCAATCTTGCCCCTCATGCACGCTGACCCTACCGCACTCTTTCCTTCTTGACACGCATGCAACGGCGCGTCCCGGAAGAGGAATTCTGCAAGCACGCACGCACGCACGCACGCCAGTGCCTGGGGGCGGCTCCCGTGCGCCCCGCCCTGCCCCGCCCCGCCCCCATCTCGTCCTGTCCCGTCCCCTCGCGGACGCACGCAAGATTTGCGGGCGCGGGCCGCCGGGCCAGGGACGACGGAGGCTTTGATGTAAGTTGCATGCACGACGGCCGCCGTTGCCGCCTTCGCAGCCGCCCCCGCGGCCGCCCGCGCCGCCGCCGCCGCCGCCCTCGCCGATCGATGCCGCCAGTCGGAGGGCAAAGGCGTCTACTGCGGCTGCGGTGGGTCGCGATCCTTCGGAGGAAACTAGCACATTTGTAGGAGAACGCTTGCACCTTGCCCGGTTCCTGTTTGCCGATGCTTCGATGTTCTTGCCAGCAATTTGTTGGCTGCTCCGGTTCCCACCAGTAATACATAAGCAACTAAGGGCAGGTCGTAAAAATGAAGACTTGAAAGCTCTAGCACAAAAACTCTTTCAGAGAATAGAATAACGTTGCCTCAATGTATCATAAGCACCGCTTCATGCAAGTTGTATGCATTCTTTTCGTAACAAAAATCGACACCTTTTCAGAATCTCTTCTAGAACATGTCTTCATTCTATTGTATTTCTTCAAAGGTTCTTTACTTTTCCTCTTCTAGAAATTTCTCGTCTTCAACCATGACAGTTGTAATTCCACCTAATGTCACATCAGTTTTCATTATCCTCTACTTAAGGTAGTATATTCCAGCCAGATGCACGTCAAATACTCAACCTTTTATTACATCAATAAATTAACTGGTAAATGTGAAGGGAGCATTTAAATAATTATTTTTCAATAGTTGAAAGAGAAACATTGAATTGTTGCTCCTGAGAAACGATGTTTAATATTAAATTTAGAATCTCGTAAGATTTTTCTTTTTCATAACTTGATTAGGGTGACTTCGGCACCCGCACTTATTTTGGTAACTGAATGGTACACTATTGAATGGCACTTTATCGGTAATGAATGGTACAAATTTTTAATTAGAGTGATTTTCGACAACACCCGAAGTAAAACAATGCTTACAGTAAGTACTATTTGTATGTTTTCCGCATGCCAGTTCTTCCGGTTACGACGACTATCGGAAAAGTTTTTTATCACATCCTTCTCAGATGGCAGTGGGTTATATTACATTTGATAACTAATGTCTCAAAAAAGTCTATGTATTGAATACAAGAAAAAGGTTCTTTGATCGTAGAACCTTTTCAATGTCTTAACCCTCTGACGCAGAAGTGGGCCTTCGAGGCCCGCTGGTATTTTTAATTTGAAATAGTTTGATGATGTGTGATTTTGATGAATTCGAGTTACTCGAAACCGAATTACGGCTCACTTTTCTTCAATATGCTTTCATCACAGAAGTGGGACCTTGGAAGCCCGGCGGACGCCATGTGATGAACGCCCCTCCACGTGCCGTTCATCGGAGTACAACGGGAGCCGATTGTTGGAAATTTGAGAGGCGGATGCGATAACAAATATGATGTAAAATCAGATAAGAGATTGTTGCAGTTCTGACTGAGAGTGGTTTGCAATCTAAAATAGTGAGTGCACATTTAGCTTACTTTGCTCGTGGCTAAATGTTTGTGTTTTGAAGCAATGATTTCACAACAATAAATCGCGAACATTCTAATTGAATCAGAAACGAGCGCCGCGAGTGGGCCTTGTCCTTTGCCGGCAATTCGTCGCTGATAGCCGACGCAGGGAGCGGAAGGCATGCCGGGGCTCATACTCAGAAAGAAACCTTACAGATTAACAGGAAACGTAAAATTCGTTTCAATATAACAACCATATTCTCTATTCTTTTTCTTTAAGTTAGTGAGGCAATATCTGGTGTCAGTCCTTGGGCTGTTCCGATGACTACTACGCTCTTCAATCTCTTGTCCTGAAGTTGGGTTCTTTCTTTGTTTTTTATTCTTTTCGTTGCAGAGAAAAGCTGCTCACTACAATACGTGGACCCAAACTAAGATACAATCTTCGCAACTTTGATGAAGCTTAGGGAAGACTTCCACATGTCAATTTTGATATCATCGCGACCGATTAACAGCCTACAATTACAATATCAGTCCTTTACAAGTAGGGAGTTCTGCAAATCTGATACTTCCAACTGTATCGGCGATGGCATGGTATCCGGTGAGGCAGAAAAAGGGGTTGTGGCTTCCTCTGCCAGCCATCGCACCACTCATATTGCTTCCACGAAAGGCAAAGCGATAGTGATAAGAGCTTCCCCCTCCACGACCTCCACGGCTGCCCACGTCTGCACGCGGGTGTGACCGCGGGTGCCTGTGCCCGCGAGAGGCCGAGTTGGAGCAGCCTGGCCTGGGAGATAGTTTTACAACATGATTGATGTTGCAGCACTAAAGGCATAAATACTATTTACAAGTATCAACAAAGATTTACAAAGGGATAAGACGTTCAGAAGACATTTAGTTTTGAATGATTCATGTGTGCAACTTGCTGCAGAAACCAAGCAAAAAATACTGAACAATCTCGAGTGCGTAGAACTACTTTGAATAATTTGCGAGTATTTGGATTTGAGAGAGAAGATGTTTGGATTTGAGAGAGAGGATATCACTCTTAAATCAAAGTGAAAAAAACATTATTAATTCATTGAAAATAAGGGGTGCATTCCAGTAAACATATGTGCCGGGTCTCGGAGGCTCCACTACTATATATGTGTTTGTCCGCGTCTTTCTGCATCAGAGTAAAACCATAGGTCAGTATGACATTTTTTAACATATTAAAGAACAGAGATTTTACTTTCATTTAAAGTATTTTTGGGCTACTATATCGTGGTCGATAAATCTGAATAAATATGAACAAACATACCTAATTAACCATGCTCTGAAATCCCTGGGTTATTCTCTGTGAAATATTATTTTGCAAATTATAGCCTAATATGACTTCTTTATAACCAAAGCTTTTTCTTATTTGAGAAGCAATGTTGTCTTGGGCGATCCTGCCTCAATTTTTATCTACATCCAAATCTTGCTGTGCATCCTACATCGTCTCCGTCCCTTCGACTCGCCTCCACTACCAGCCAGCGCCCGCCGGCGCCGCCGCCACCTCGCCGCTCTGGCCCGCTCACACCCGCCCACGCCCACCTCCGCAGAGTCTGCCTCTCGCCGCGCCCCCGCCCCTGTCCCGCCCCGCCCCTCCCCCGTCACGCCACCGCTCCCCCCGCCACCTCGCCGCATTCTGGCCCGCCCACGCCCGCCTCCGCAAAGTCTGCCCTTCGCCGCGCCCCCACCTCTGTCCCGCCCCGCCCCTCCCCCGCCTCTTGCCCTCGCTCCGCGCCGCCCCGCCCCGCCCCGCCCCGCCCCGCCCCGCCCCCTGCGCGCGAGCGTACAGGTGGGTGCCCGGTCGATAGCGCGCCCATTATCATACTCTCGCAGTTCTCCGTGAAAGGAGCGAGCGACGAAGAGAAGTCCTAACATAATTTTCGGACGACGCTCAAGTTTGTCGCGGTTCGTTTCCTCCGTGTCTTCGCGTTGTTTCTGTCCTTCTCTCTCTGTCTGGGTACGGTTTCGCCTGCGAGAGAGGGTGGTTTATCGAAAGGAGATTCATCATTACGAATATAATTTGTGAACAAATATTGATAAAAGAGGAAGTTGACGAAATAATTGCATTTTTATTTCTCATACAAAACCTAGAGAGGTAAGGAGGAATGATTCAAGAAGTTCTCGGAAAGTTCAGTATCGATAAAATGCAATTGATGGACAATCAATATGCATTCGTTAAGGAAGAATAATGAAACAAACCATTAAAAACATTTAACACTTTGCTACAAGATCATTTAGTCAAGAAAAACAGCAAGTTTGTTTTTTAGCAAACAGCCAATATATTTCTGACAAAATATTTTCTCCTAATTTCTTCATTAATGTTTATTGTCTCTAGTGCTTTACACCAGCAGGAATTCTAAAAACATCTCTGTTCCCCCCATGTAAGATATATATTTCTTCCTCACATTGTTCCTTCAACTTTGGTTATCGTCCCACTGTCATTCATACTAACGTGTTTCTCGCGAACTGGCAGATTCTTCTCAAATGTCATATAACAGTTTCCCCGTCTCTCGCCCTTTGACCCTTACGTCATTTCTTTATTCGCTTCGGCGTGTCCATTTGCTTCGCAGCCTCCCCACAAGCGCCTCACACCTTTACAACCCCTCAGCGCCCTAATATCTTGCATCGATGTGTTTCTCCCACACCATCTTTCGGTAATCTTTGCAGTTGTAACACCGCTGGGTTTAAGGTCATCGGGGCACACAAGTGAATGTCTATTTCTTTTGCTGTCCCTCTTGTTAGTTCAACAAATATCAGCCCAGACACTGATCTGATGCGAATATTTTTATTTGCACAAAAAAATACTGCCAGCTTGCATGTTATAAGTGATTGTTCTTTATACGAGCCAAAAAATAGTGATATGTTTAGAAAATTTTGAAAATGTTACACGAACTTATCTAACACTTTTCCTCAGTACAATGTATAACTGAGGAAAAGTAAAAATGTAAATCGTCTTTCAAGTTGCAGGTTAGTAATTAAAATTAACGCAACATTTTTTTGCGAGATCTGTTACTGATAAATCGTTTTCAAACATATTGTCATGCAATCTGAATTGCGACCTCTGGCAAACGGATTTGCTTCCATTTCTGCTCTCTGTTATCTTTGCTTACTGAGTCAACATTTTCTCGTTAGCTGGATATATCTCTTTCAGTTGCACCTGCACTATTCTCATCAGATACACAATGTGCACACATTCACTCGAGAATGAAACTGGCTTGTTCATTGTGTAGGCTCACCTATGTTTAACTGACCTCGTTTACTCACTCTTTCCTTCTTAATTCGGTCAGTCGGGACATGTCGGAAAGCCACCAGAGCAGATTCGATTCGGTTAAAAGTACACTAGACCACAAGTGGATAAATAATAATTATTAAGAAGTCATAGTTACTGAAAACTGATACTAAAAGAGAAAATATTACAATTGTTAATGGTAAGTAAATTTGGACAATTAATGGTATGTTAAAAATATTGAAACAAAATTATACTTTTAGTCGTGTCTTACTGAATATATTCAGTGTTTCACAATGTGGTCGTATCATCACATTAGCAGTATTGTAACCGCCCAAATAGTCGGCTAAGTCAGGCTGCGACTTTTGAAATTGCGTCTCAGCCCGTCTCATTAAATTACAATAGTTGGGAGTCTTTCCAGTATTTTGGAAGCAATAAAGAGAAGTCACGCATCTAAGCCTTCGACCAATCCCTTTTTTTTACCGAAAACGCAGCTATTAACTGAATCTTGGCTCGAGTTAGGAATCGCACGGTGCGTCGTACTTTATAATGGATTGCAACGAAACTCATATCAAATACGTTTCCTAAGCAGCATTTATCAGTCTATTCATGTCCTTCGTGCTGTGAAGACGTCTCTTGGAGCGCTCCGGGCTCATCTACAGGTAGTTTTGAAGCAGGTAGTCGTCGGCCGCATATTTCCCGGAGAACGGAGCCCGCAGCAAACTGTGAAAGCAGTGAAATTCCGACAGATAAGTATTATTTCTGTTATTACTTTCTGTTATTACTTTTATTAACTCTCAAATTTGACTTATCTCTTTTCTTTCTACTAATTTCTCTTTCTATTTATTGCACTTTCAACACTAAAGTATTAGTCTTGTAAATTTTTTTTTCTTCCCCAAATTGTCTTTAGTTATCTGTCTTCTGCTACTTATTTATCGTTTTCATAAATTTTTCTCGTTTCCTCTTTTTTCTCACGGTACTCTAGTTGCCAGTAAGAAATTTTGATTTCATTTTACTTCCGTGTATTTTTTGTGTCAATTCTTTTTATCATGCCTCCTAAGGTAAGCCGCAACGAGAACGACGCCGACCTGCAGGCCAAAATCAAGGCCGAGGTTGATGCGGTCTTGGAGCGGACTCTTCATTCGGAGAGCTTTTTGCAATCCCTTGCCACTACTATTACAGATGTAGTGGCTGCGAAGCTGCAAGAATCGATGGCCTTCAATGAAAATCTCATTTTGTCGTTGCAGAAAAAAATTGAAGACCGCGATCAAGAGATTCGCAATTTGAAAACAGAGCTGGAGCTGAAAACGGACCAGCTGGAAATGTATAGCAGAAGGAATTGTCTACGCATATTTGGCCTGGAAGAGCAGGATGGCGAAAACACCGACGATATGGTCATTGATGTGGCCAAAAAGATAAGTGTAGACTTGTCTCTTAATGATATTGATAGAAGCCATAGAGTCGGTCGCAAACTCGCTGGAAAAAATAGGCCCATTATAGTAAAGTTTGTCAGTTATAGGAAACGGCGACAGGTCTTCCAGTCGAAGAGGCTTTTAAAAGGCCAGAAAATCACCATTCGCGAGGACCTCACGCACCAGCGTCTGGCCGTGCTGCACGCTGCGATCTCGCGGTTCCAGCTGCGGAATGTCTGGACAGAAGATGGGCATATTGTAATTAACACAGGTAACAGACGTTTCCGCGTCCAAACGATGTCTGAGCTTAACTCAATACAATAGCTTCGGGGCGCTCCTTTTTCCTTTCTCCGGAAAGCGTTCTTCCTTGCATTCTCCTACTCTCTCTCTCTCTCTTTCTCTCTCTCCCTCTCACTCGTTCTTACTTGCACCCTTTCTTTATTCTTTACATCTCTCATTAAACCAGCTCTTGCTCCCTTCTGAGTCATAGGCAGTCGGCGGCGTTTTAGGAAATTCCCGTTGTACCGCAATGCTAAGTACCCTCCCCACCCCACAGCCGTCTCGACCTGCGTTTGTCCACCCCCCTTCCCTGTCAGCCCCGGCTGCTGTAGACAACACGCCGTGTATTTCTAGGAACTGTTTTTACGTCGCGCACTTAAATGCACAATCTCTCCTTTGTCATCACTCCGAGATTCAGGAAATTGTAACAAAACATAAATTTCACGCACTCCTCATTAGCGAAACATGGCTCAAAAAATCATTAAATTCTCAAACCGTTAAAGTCCCCGGATACCGGCTTTGGAGATCCGATAGAAAATCCAGCGTTGCTGCCCATGGCGGAGGTGTCGGTATCTATTTACGTGATGACATTAACTGCAAAGTTATTTTCTCTTCAGTAAATCATAAAGACCACTTCATCGAATACTTAATTGCGGAAGTTATTCTCGCAGGCAAAAAATGTCTCTTGGCGGTAGTATATTCTCCTCCCAAATCAGGCAACATTGACGAACTAGACGACTTACTCGCTTCCTGTGTCACTAAATATGACGACATTATTATAATGGGTGACTTTAATTGTAATCTATTAAAAAAATCTGCCTCATCTGACAACTTTGCTCGTTTTTTTCGTAATATGAATCTAACGATTCTTCCCCTAAAGGCAACTCACATCACAAAAGATACTGAAACATGGATAGATCATATCATAGTGTCAAATCCTGCAAGAGTGCGTTCTCATGGACAATTTTCCGTCCCGGGAATATCTAAACATGATCTTATCTACGTATCATATAATTTAAAGTGTCCCAAATACACACCAAAAATAATAAAATATCGAGATTATAAGAACTTCGATGCAAATTCCTTCATTTCTGATGGATTCTCGGTCCCCTGGAATATTGTACTAAATGAAACCTCGCTCAATAACAAAGTAGCAGTATTTACGGAAATGTTTAACGAACTTGTAAATAGGCATGTTCCACTAAAGACGTCACGCGTGACACGTCCCGCAGCTCCATGGATTTCCAGTGAAATCCGTCAATTTATGCACGATAGGGACACTGCGTACAAAGTTTTTCGGAAAACAAGGAACTATAACGACCACGTTACGTATAAAAAACTTAGAAATCGTGTAACCCAAATGTTGAGAAATGCCAAGATTAAATATTATCACTCTATTTTTCAAAATAACCGCGATTCAAAATTGCTCTGGAAAAATTTGCGCACTATAGGTATTGGAAATATTCGAAATTCAACAGAAATAAATGTGTCACTTGATTTGCTAAATCATACTTTTGTTACGCTCGCGCAGCCAATAAATCCACTCCTAAAATCGCAAACTTTATCTATGCTGCGGAGCACAGATATTGATATTGATATCAAAGACACTTTGTATTTTGCGTCAGTAACACCCACAGACGTCACTAAAATCATTTTGAGTCTTAAATCAAACGCATCTGGCTCTGACGGAATCAACGCAAAGTTGCTGAAGCTTGGAGCTGAAGTAGCACTCCCTGCAATAGTGGACATAATTAATTTCTCACTAATGAGCGGCGAATTTCCCTCGGCGTGGAAGACAGCGCTTGTCCATCCACTTCCTAAAAGCGCCAATCCTACGACGCCAGTTGATTACCGCCCTATTAGTATCTTGCCTACAATATCAAAAGTTCTTGAAAAGATTGCCAGGAAGCAGATCGAACATCACCTTCATAATTTCAGTATTTTAAATACAAACCAGTCAGGTTTTAGACCCGGAAAAAGCACAGGAACTGCGCTTCTTAGTGTTATTGAAGACGCCAGAAATGCAATGGACAGCGGTAAAATCACAATTCTCGTCCTTCTCGATTTTAGCAAGGCATTCGACTCGGTCGACCACGATATTTTGTTAGCAAAGTTGAAAAACATTGGATGTGCCTCATCCACACTCAAATGGTTCTCCAGCTATCTATCGGAGCGGCAGCAAAAAGTTGTGTACGGTGACAACATGTCGGGTATCTTGCCACTAGCACGCGGCGTCGCACAGGGCTCAGTGTTAGGACCTCTTGCTTTCCTAATTTATGTAAATGATATAGACAAATCAATAAAACATTGTCGTCATCACATGTACGCTGATGATCTCCAATTGTATATTAGCGGACCCTCCTCTCGCGTTTTTGAACTTGCTCAAAAAATCAACGAAGACCTTCACAGTCTGTCCTCTTGGTCATCATCATTGGGGCTACTGCTTAACCCCAATAAATCTCAGTGTCTTCTAATCGGCTCCAGAAACTCCTTAAAAAAGTTATCAATCTCCGCTCTCCCTGAAATTTGCATAAATGGAACTCCCCTACCGTGGTGTAAAGACGTGAGAAATTTAGGTGTGTATATGGATAATACTCTTAACTGGAATGTGCAAATTGATAAAATATGTCAAAAAGTCTTCGCGTCCCTGCATGTTCTAAAACGCATGCGTACATTTTTACCTATAAAAACTCGTCAGACCCTCGTAACATCCCTTCTTATGCCTCATTTTGATTACTGCGATTTCCTACTAACTGACATAAATCTAAAACAGCAACGTAAGATACAAGTAGCTCAAAATGCATGTATTCGTTTTATTTTCGACCTTCAAAAATACGATCATATTTCGACCTTTTTTGCCCATTCTAAAATTCTTACCGCTGATAAAAGGCGTTTACTCCACTGCCTTCTCCTCCTTCACAAGATTTTAAACAGTACACATCATACGATCCTATCACAACGATTTCAGGTTATGAAGCTACATCGTGCCCGAGCCTCACGCCTTATTTGTATTCCGCACCACAATACCACAGCGTTTAGCAAATCATTCACTGTCACTGCCATCCGTGCCTGGAACAATCTCCCCTCTAATATAAAAAAATGCAGTATATTTCACAAGTTTAAAAAAGAAGTCACTAATTGGATCCATGAAAATAATACATAACATTAGTCTCACTGCTCGCTTGCCAAAAATTAGATCTGGTGGACGCCGCACTACGTCAGCACTGTGATATATCTTATACTTTTTCCTATCCCACTGATCGTACAAAGTTCTACCCCATTCCTTAACTAAATACTTCCATGTCATCCTTGACACCGTCTCATCTCTCTCTCTCTCTCTCTCTCTCTCTCTCTCTCTCTCCCTCCCTATCTCTCTCTCCCTCCCCCTCTCTCTTTCTCTCTATGGATAGCTGAAATCCTCGCTCTTTCTTTCTTTTTTTTTGTTCTTGTTCTCTCTTAGTTTTCATCCTAGGTTACTTTATTCTCCCTTCCCTCCAATTTTCATACTATTATCTATTTAGCTTTATAAAGTAAACTAATCGTTTAGCACACAAAAATATCATTCCTCCTCCTATCTACTTTTACATTTATCATAATACTAAAAAATGACAAACCCATAACCTAGCTATATGTCTCTATAATCTACTCGTACACTCTTTCAATCATTTTTAAATAACATGAACAAACCTTTATCTCATACGTCACTTTTATTGCAGTACGCAGATGTATGCGTACCTTTGTTGTGTGATTATGCATGAGCATTTGCTCATATTTGTATGAATTCAAAATATTATAATGATATACTTTTCATTTTGTCTACATGTGTTTCACTAATTTGCAATATTTCTGTTCCAGTTCTTCATCTCTTACAAACTGCGCCGTACATTTAGACATAATATTTAATTCAAATTATTGTCGTTTTTTTCTTTCTTTGTAGTTTGTGTGCAGTGAAATTGTTTACTTGTATTGTGTCTTGGCCTTAAGCCGCCATCCTGATTGAGGTTTACCTGGGTTTACTCAATCGCTTAAGGCGCATGCCGGGATGGTCCCTTGCTTGCAGTCCCAGGAATAAAGGTAGAATAAATCGTTGGCTTACGGGTGAGAGATGTTGGGTCGGGTTTTCGGGTCTTGGGAATACTCTAAACGGTAAAAATTTCCTAAATTCTTAAAATTTTCCAATTTTCTAGTTTGTGGAATATTTTAACTGTTAATATTTCCTAAAAATGAATTGATTATATCCACATTTTTATTTTCTTTAACTTTATTTAAGAACCAAATAGTTTTACGACACTTAATCATATAATAATAAAAATTGTTAATATTATGAAATATACGCAAAATCAGTTACCATTATCTCTTAATGCTTTCAGTTTCTCTCAGGGCTTGAACTCTTGACTTGATGTGTCTTCGCTTGTATGCTGACGAGATTCCCTCCCTTTCTAGTTTTTCTAGGGGTAATTCAAAAATACGTACGCAATTTTAGCTACTTCAAAACCTCAATGAACCAATTAACATAGCCAATTAACATTTCACTGGTTCTCTTTCTCCTTTTCTTTCTTTTTTTCTTTCTTTTCTCTCTACCGTTCCATTCATCCCGATTCTTTCCCGATTTCCTATCAAGTTCGTCCTCTCTCGCTTTCACTCCTGTCATCCATGTGAAAATCTTGCGTGCGTATTTTTCATTGAATGACTTCCTTTATTATGTACTATTGTAATATAAATTCTGAAAGTGGTCAGGCGGAAGAGCAGGCTAAATAGCCTGAGCCTCGCCACCAATAAAGACATTTATTTATTTATTTATTTATTTATTTTCTACTTTGCGTCCTCTCATCTAAAATGTCAACCATACGAAAAATTTGGAATATAATCCTCTATCAAGGACCATGATATTACTTGGGCCTTGGTCGTATTTATAATGAGGAGCCAAGCTTAAGAATAGTTTCCGTGCTGAGACGGGTGCATTTCCAATTTCCGTTCGCTAACTCCTGACTGTAAAGAAAATTAAATAGGACCTCGATTAAATATACCACGTATATATTTGATTGAGAGAAAAATGTTATTGACATTTAATTTGACATTTAACCATAATAAATTAAATTTAGATTATAATTTATGAATTGGGTATAGGTTAATTTCTTTGATTTTAAATGAGTCAGCAGCATACTGAATACCGCTAAAACTCGTACTATTTGTGATCATTGCTAGTTCATGCATTTTGTTTCATTTTTAGTCAATACAATAGATTTACTTAAAAATAAAGACTTGTTACGATGTGAAGTACATTTTATTATCAGTGTTGTTATATTCTCTATATGTTATTATTTTAGAATTTTATTTTCAAAGTGTATATTACTGAACTAGCCCAATGTTTGATTATTCTTTTTGGAGTTATACCCTACTACAATGTTCACATAAAATATGTTGAGAATTCCATACCAAAACGGTACAAGATTATTTCTTTACAATTTCCATTAAAAAGACGAATCCATTCTCTATCAATAAAAGTAGATTGTGATTTTCTAATGAGTGAAATCCACCACTTCAGTGGAAGGCACGCGTCGAGTACCATTAGTCATTACATAGCTACAACGAAAAAGCGTTGTAGACAATAGTCTCCGCTCATGTACTAATTTGATCTCTACGTGAATCGTATATTCAACAACGATCTCACGAGAGAGATTATTTAAAACGGGTGAAAGGGAAGTCAATAGTAGCTAACAAATGTATGATGGCGGAGAAGAAAAATATGAGTAACGAAGTTCAGTAAGCTTACTGAAAACAATTATGGATGAAGCGGTTAAATAAATAGTAGTGTTACTGAAAAGAAATATGATAAAAAATGTTAAAAATATAGAAGGAAAATCAAGAATGAAAAGTGTCTACAATTCTAGGACGGTGTAGACACAGAAGGAAGAAAATGGTGGTGGTGACGGACCAGCATAGAAGAACGCGGTGGCAGCAAAAGGCGGGACGGCAGCGCGTGCAGGTCAACTTCCTTGCTCAAAAATTGGAATGCAAATGCAACGCGTACACTAATGTGCCAGTTCCCGCAGTGTTTCTCCCGGGTCAGCCTATTTTTTAGCGTATAATTGAGGAAACGAAGATAAAAGCTAACCGAAATGTTTAAAAATGAGAGTGGTTGTGAAGACACGAGAAAAGCGATAATGTGATGCCAAAGCGGCATGCTACCAGGGTAGTTTCTCTCTGACCCTCTCGTCGAGAAAGAATGACTTCCAAATAAGTCGAGAAACAAGTTACTTTTCTTTCTACAAGAATCGTTTCCGGAGAAAAGAGAAAAATAAATGACATTTCACAGTAACTTAAACTCAGTGTGAGTGTAAGAGAAAACTTAATGTGGGAACACTTGACACAATGGCACAGTCGTTCCTGCACGGAGGTTTGGCTAGCAGGTTGACCGCGCTTTTACGGCCACCAATGATTAGCATCGCTACAAAAATCCGACAGCTCGTACTTACGGGATTAGTCGCTCGCAACAACACGTATTCGGGACGTGATTTAGTGCGCAATTACCCAGGTAAAATAAACTGGCATCCACCGGAGGATTACAAGTGGAGCTTTTACTACCTCCACCAGGTTGGTTTCTAAACCACACTCACTACGTCTACACCCAGTTCATGAAGTTCGTGCCAGCACGCGTCATGGCAATGGATTCAATTAGTTAAGAATAGGATAATAGTGGCAGTGATACAATCAAGATATTACACAATACATTAAATCAATCACATTGGAATAGTGTTTTATTCGTGAGATCGATTTTTCAGTCGTTATTTTCTAAGCGGTTTTGTCTAGACTGAGCATTAATGTCAAAATTTGTCATAATGTCATAATGTCAAAATTTGGATTTTAAAAAGATAAAGGGAATTAAATCTTTTACATGAAAATGTTTGAAATACACACTTTGAGAACAACAGAATACAGAAAAAATAAGATTTCTAAAACAACAAAAAACGCATGTAATAGTTTTCCATGATTTACATTGATATCTAATAACATAAATTAACAAAAACAAATGATCCTACAACAGCACATGCTTTCTCGTATTAAACATAATTGTTACATAACATTGCACTGAAACTTCTAATCTTCTAACACTTCAACCAGCCTTTGAAAACCTTCTAATCGGGATGGTTTAAAAAACCTTTAATTTTTAAAATTTTAAAAGTTGAAGTGAAAAGTTTCTGTCATTATATTCAGTGTATTTCGCATACTTACTTTCAGTCGTCTCAAATAAATTTTTCACATCTCCTAATTGTTGTCTATCTTTCTTTTTAATATATATATATATATATATATATATATATATATATATATATATATATATATATATATATATATATTTGTATTTTGCGTCAGTAACACCCACAGACGTCACTAAAATCATTTTGAGTCTTAAATCAAACGCATCTGGCTCTGACGGAATCAACGCAAAGTTGCTGAAGCTTGGAGCTGAAGTAGCACTCCCTGCAATAGTGGACATAATTAATTTCTCACTGATGAGCGGCGAATTTCCCTCGGCGTGGAAGACAGCGCTTGTCCATCCACTTCCTAAAAGCGCCAATCCTACGACGCCAGTTGATTACCGCCCTATTAGTATCTTGCCTACAATCTCAAAAGTTCTTGAAAAGATTGCCAGGAAGCAGATCGAACATCACCTTCATAATTTCAGTATTTTAAATACAAACCAGTCAGGTTTTAGACCCGGAAAAAGCACAGGAACTGCGCTTCTTAGTGTTATTGAAGACGCCAGAAATGCAATGGACAGCGGTAAAATCACAATTCTCGTCCTTCTCGATTTTAGCAAGGCATTCGACTCGGTCGACCACGATATTTTGTTAGCAAAGTTGAAAAACATTGGATGTGCCTCATCCACACTCAAATGGTTCTCCAGCTATCTATCGGAGCGGCAACAAAAAGTTGTGTACTGTGACATGTCGGGTATCTTGCCACTAGCACGCGGCGTCGCACAGGGCTCAGTGTTAGGACCTCTTGCTTTCCTAATTTATGTAAATGATATAGACAAATCAATAAAACATTGTCGTCATCACATGTACGCTGATGATCTTCAATTGTATATTAGCGGACCCTCCTCTCGCGTTTTTGAACTTGCTCAAAAAATCAACGAAGACCTTCACAGTCTGTCCTCTTGGTCATCATCATTGGGGCTACTGCTTAACCCCAATAAATCTCAGTGTCTTCTAATCGGCTCCAGAAACTCCCTAAAAAGTTATCAATCTCCGCTCTCCCTGAAATTTGCATAAATGGAACTCCCCTACCGTGGTGTAAAGACGTGAGAAATTTAGGTGTGTATATGGACAATACTCTTAACTGGAATGTGCAAATCGATAAAATATGTCAAAAAGTCTTCGCGTCCCTGCATGTTCTAAAACGCATGCGTACATTTTTACCTATAAAAACTCGTCAGACCCTCGTAACATCCCTTCTTATGCCTCATTTTGATTACTGCGATTTCCTACTAACTGACATAAATCTAAAACAGCAACGTAAGATACAAGTAGCTCAAAATGCATGTATTCGTTTTATTTTCGACCTTCAAAAATACGATCATATTTCGACCTTTTTTGCCCATTCTAAAATTCTTACCGCTGATAAAAGGCGTTTACTCCACTGCCTTCTCCTCCTTCACAAGATTTTAAACAGTACACATCATACCATCCTATCACAACGATTTCAGGTTATGAAGCTACATCGTGCCCGAGCGTCACGCCTTATTTGTATTCCGCATCACAATACCACAGCGTTTAGCAAATCATTCACTGTCACTGCCATCCGTGCCTGGAACAATCTCCCCTCTACTATAAAAAATGCAGTATATTTCACAAGTTTAAAAAAGAAGTCACTAATTGGATCCATGAAAATAATACATAACATTAGTCTCACTGCTCGCTTGCCAAAAATTAGATCTGGGTGGACGCCGCACTACGTCAGCACTGTGATATATCTTATACTTTTTCCTATCCCCACCTATCGTACAAAGTTCTACCCCATTCCTTAACTAAATACTTCCATGTCATCCTTGACACCGTCTCATCTCTTCTCTCTCTCTCTCTCTCTCTCTCTCTCTCTCTCTCCCCTCCTCTCTCCTCTCCCCTCCCTATCTCTCTCTCCCTCCCCCTCTCTCTTTCTCTCTATGGATAGCTGAAATCCTCGCTCTTTCTTTTTTTTTTGTTCTTGTTCTCTCTTAGTTTTCATCCTAGGTTACTTTATTCTCCCTTCCCTCCAATTTTCATACTATTATCTAAGTATTTAGCTTTATAAAGTAAACTAATCGTTTAGCACACAAAAATATCATTCCTCCTCCTATCTACTTTTACATTTATCATAATACTAAAAAATGACAAACCCATAACCTAGCTATATGTCTCTATAATCTACTCGTACACTCTTTCAATCATTTTTAAATAACATGAACAAACCTTTATCTCATACGTCACTTTTATTGCAGTACGCAGATGTATGCGTACCTTTGTTGTGTGATTATGCATGATCATTTGCTCATATTTGTATGAATTCAAAATATTATAATGATATGCTTTTAATTTTGTCTACATGTGTTTCACTAATTTGCAATATTTCTGTTCCAGTTCTTCATCTCTTACAAACTACGCCGTACATTTAGACATAATATTTAATTCAAATTACTGTCGTTTTTTTCTCTTTCTTTGTAGTTTGTGTGCAGTGAAATTGTTTACTTGTATTGTGTCTTGGCCTTAAGCCGCCATCCTGATTGAGGTTTACCTGGGTTTACTCAATCGCTTAAGGCGCATGCCGGGATGGTCCCTTGCTTGCAGTCCCAGGAATAAAGGTAGAATAAATCGTTGGCTTACGGGTGAGAGATGTTGGGTCGGGTTTTCGGGTCTTGGGAATACTCTAAACGGTAAAAATTTCCTAAATTCTTAAAATTTTCCAATTTTCTAGTTTGTGGAATATTTTAACTATTAATATTTCCTAAAAATGAATTGATTATATCCACATTTTTATTTTCTTTAACTTTATTTAAGAACCAAACAGTTTTACGACACTTAATCATATAATAATAATAATTGTTAATATTATGAAATATACGCAAAATCAGTTACCATTATCTCTTAATGCTTTCAGTTTCTCTCAGGGCTTGAACTCTTGACTTGATGTGTCTTCGCTTGTATGCTGACGAGATTCCCTCCCTTTCTAGTTTTTCTAGGGGTAATTCAAAAATACGTACGCAATTTTAGCTTCTTCAAAACCTCAATGAACCAATTAACATAACTTATTAACATTTCACTGGTTCTCTTCCTCCTTTTCTTTCTTTTTTTCTTTCCTTTCTCTCTACCGTTCCATTCATCCCGATTCTTTCCCGATTTCCTATCAAGCTCGTCCTCTCTCGCTTTCACTCCTGTCATCCATGTGAAAATCTTCATCCAAATTGCGTGCGTATTTTTCATTGAATGACTTCCTTTATTATGTACTATTCTAATATAAATTCTGAAAGTGGTCAGGCGGAAGAGCAGGCTAAATAGCCTGAGCCTCGCCACCAATAAAGACATTTATTTATATATATATATATATATATATATATATATATATATATATATTTATATATATATATATATATATATATATATATATATATATATATATATATATATATATATATTCCAGGCGGCAGTGATAACTCGGAGCTGAATGAAAGTTTCACATGATCCGGTAGCAGTTTTGCGTAATATTTCTCTTTTTGTCAATTCTGTGATTTTAAATATCCGTTCGATTCGTGTAATTCGTGTTAATTCGTGAAATACTGTCCTGTGATGTTACTTATGATAATCTGCCGATTAATTTTGATTAACATTTAATTTTTTTATTTACGAACAAATCAGGTTGTCCGAGAAAGTTAACCATTGTTTAGAATCTTTATTAGATTGGAATATACTTTTTATGATTTTATCTCCGTATGTTGGAACGTGTTTGCTACGATTCTCGTATAGTCCAGTCAATCCTCGATAATTCAAATTCCTTAAAGCACGTGAAAATATTTTATTGCACTTCTGATGAATGTAGTACATGAAATGGAGTGTGGGCATCTTTGTTGCATCTTTATAAGCCAAGAGTCCTTTCATCGCATTACGGCTTTCTTCTGTGGCTTGTGGTAAGTGGCTAGCGGCAGGTACGGTACTGCACTTACCGCACTTCAGTCCCATCTGCATGTCTTGTTCTAACAGTAAGTTCAGCCTTGCTATGTCGATACGTTGAAATTTTTGTTTCTTTTTTCCTGGAAATTGGAAACTCAAGAATTGCTCTGTAACTGTAAGTCTACTCTTTATTAATGATATCAAAAGTATTTAATTAAAAAATGCTAGACTCTTAATTCCTAGGATGAGTGTACATTCACCAGGTGCTCTGGATGAATCTTAACTCGTGCCGTTGCACACTTTGAATATTTTGTGGTAATTTTTTTTTTTCGATCGTTCTGCAATGTTATTCAGCTTTTTAGCAGTTCATGAAAGTTTTGTACAGAAGGGAGAAGGCAAATGAGTTGATGCTGATATTTATTTATTTATTTATTTATTTATTTATTTATTTGTTTAGTCAAAAACTGTATGTGACGTAAGGGGGAGAAAATCATCTGCGCACGCTTTCTTGGGTTTCAGAATCCCTTCCCAACAATTTCACTATTAATAGTTGAAAGATGAAAAATAATAATAATAATAATAATAATAATAATAATAATAATAATAATAATAATAATAATAATAAATTTAAAAAAGTGACAGATTAACATTTCAAAAACTAGGTATTTTCGTTGCCGAATTATAGAAAACTTATTTTTAACGGTAAAGGAACGAACAGATTTGATCTTTCTGCATTATTAACAAAACATAAACTCACTATTCACTACAGAACATATTTACACTACAGAACATATTCACTACAGAAACATATCTTCTACGCTCTTTAAATCTTCTTGTAAATACATCAAGTACATCAAAAATATCCATTACAATGTAAGACTTGTAAGACAAAATCTCCACCGTATACCACCGCGTTTGAAATCAACGACTGTATGTGGAACAGTCCACTCAGATAAAAATTAATAATGAATGAAAGAGACAATTCGAGGCAACAAAAGTGAAAAATAAATCACTCATCGAATATCCTACAAAAGACACATCAGGTTTCAACTTTACTCACAGACTGTGGGCAACTGAAAACGAGATACTAACTACTAGATGTATTTTCTCGGCAAGTGGAGTTTTTTGACGTTACTAAATGTTAATGTGGTGAGGTGCAGACAATGAAACACACTGCGGTGTTGTCTCCTTTCATGTGTGGATATTCATAGTTCTACCATCAAGGAGATTACAAAACTGAAAGCAGTGAATACTACTATCCTCCCACACCTATTTTTTTCTATATATTTATATTAAATAAAGCGCTAACTATGTCTACCCCTTTGAATTCGTCCGGTTAGCTATTTATTTTCTTTTTCTCATCTTAACACACGCAATTCAAAAAGAACCATTAAATGAAGATAACTTCCGGATCCCCCCAAAATTATATCTGTGCGTCTGGCGAAACTCGCCAGTACTGGAACTCGACCACATTAATGTTACCAATAAATTTTAGAGTAAAACCAATAGCTCGCACTTAAATAAAACAAAGCCATATATTTGAAAGTGTACGAAGCAAAATATTTCATAAGAAATTTAAGTCGTTTCAGATCATTAAGTAGCTTCCCTCCTTGTTGCGGCCCAATGACATTCATTTACGTAAATCAAATTAAAATAAAACTTAATTTATAGTTCTACAGAATAGTACAAACTTTCTGGTACTAGTTTGTTTCCTAATGTCTTTGGTCTGGGATAGTCTTTTGGTATTCCACAACCCTCTTCCCAGTTGCTACTTTTGAGCGATCAATCGGGGAATACCAATTTACCTGCGTACGATTTATCCGCTGACGTTGTTCACAGACAAGCAGGCGGATGCACAGACTGACCCACGAAGAGAGACGATCAGCCAGTTGGACGTTTTTTCGAAAACAATTTTTTCAAGGACACACAAAAGATGGATTCCGAAAACACAATGTATTAGAGGAAGGTATTTATTCAATCATACAGAAGGAAGAATGATCCACTTTTTCTGTTTCAGGATCTTACAATAAAAGTTTTTCTATTGAAAAATTGCAGATTTCAGCTACAGCATTACAATACATTCTCCTCTACAACGCATAAGTAGTATGCTAGGAAGAAGTGGTCCTTCAGTACCGCGTCTCGTCTGGCGGACTTCTCGTCCTAGTTAGAATTCTAATCTTTTTAATTTGAGCCAGCTTTTGGGATTATCCCTACACTCTCTTCACCTGCTATCTATTCCCCCAAAACACATTTTTTTACATGTTCTCGATATTTCAATTTCTTAATATTAGAACTGAAATATGACTTTAACAATATTATAGAAAAGCAAAACGTAGTTATATATGCAAATTTTTATTGAAAAAAAACCTTGAAGAAATGTCCCTTGACCGTTTCTGAAAACGCGCAGTTGTGAGCTTAAAGTTTATCCGAAAACTTTTTTATTTTGTGAAGAAACGTTTGAAGCTCTTTCAATAACAAATTTCTCAAAACGATCTCAATTTTTTCCCTTTCCGTCAGCCGGATAGATGTACCGGGGGAAGGATTGATTGATTGATTGATTTTTTCGTGTTTCCGGGCGCGTCAACTGCTTTGGTCATTAGTTCCGTTAGTGTAATGTTTTTTATCTCGGGAGATGGCGGTGATCTTCCCTCGCTGGATGGCGAGATTCGGCGCCGACCTACCGTCGGCTAGTGGGGTTTCCCCCTAAACCAGGATTCTCCCACCAGCGGGGCACCGCCCCAGCAGGGACAGGCTCTAAACTCCCGACCTGTCTCCCGGAATATGTGGTAGTGTAGTGCACGTTAGTGTGTGTGTGTAAAGGGAGAGGATAGAACAAGGAAGAGCAGGGACAGATCGCGCGCTGTCCGTGGCCCGTTTGGTAGGGTACTGCTCCGGCATTCGCCTGGTATTGATCGGAGAAACCACGGAAAACTACAGATCAGAGGAGCCGGCCGCTAGAATTCTCCTCCATACAGCGACTGAATCCGACCTAGCCGAAAAGCTAGTGTCGAAAATCCTGCTGACGTCAGGACTCGAACCTAGGACATTCCGGTCAGAGGCGCTGCAGTGACATCAGTTGATGCACTGAGCCACCGCTCCCGGTTCGGGGGAAGGACTGTCAGACGGACGGACGGATGGACAGTCGGACTGTCCGACGGACGGAGGGACGGACCGACCGACGGGTAGACGCGTGGACGAACAGACAGGCAGACGAACGTTGTGAAAAAACGACACTTGGTCCTCGGTACTCCTCGGTATCTCGGAATTCCAAAAGGTGTTTTTCCATTAATATTTTGAAATCGACTTTCCACAACATTACAAAGCTTTTCTTAGATTACATATAATACTCCACATATATGGTTGTACGCGAGAAAGTATAAACTAATACCTTTATAATTAAATAACAATAAAATATTATGCATTCACTTTTAAGAGAAAAAACGTATTCAGGCGTGTCATAAACGACCTTGTAAAATTAAATCATCGTGTGTTAAACTAATTTCGTTTCGGTTGTACATAATTTCGTCTGCTTATATAAAATTATTGGTTCCTAGCGTGACGCTCTTGAAATGGAAGGGCTCACTGGAAGGAGTTCAAATGAAAGCGGAAGTAACAGCCGGAGTCCCTGGTGAGCACCTACTGGAAATGTAAGATGGCAGCAGGAAAGGATAAAACTGGAAGGGAAACACGACCGAAAAAAAAAGATCTGTTTATCTATCAATAAAAGTATCCCGTATCTATCTACTTACATTTAGTGACTAAGGGAGAAGGCGTGTTTAAGATATTTGCGCTGTTGATATTGTTTATTAGTTTTTGAGCTTCATGTAGGACTACAGATATCTCATTTTGCTTTCTTCTTATATCCCTTCTGACCCCAAACACTCCCAAGTCTAATATTTTCGCTTGTGTGTCACTCATTTCCTCAAAATTGAGCGGGAAACCTCTTCGCGAGAAACCTGTCCTCCAGCCGCGGAGATAATGATGAGAGCCATGGAATAAGTGATACTATGAACATCGGTAATTTTGAGTACGAAAACATCCAATACGAAATCGGAGTGTTAATTAGTAAGAAATGTGCGTTCATCAATGATCACATTTTGATAGACTGTTGTACTAGAAACTGGCTAAAAATACTGTAACTAAATATTTTGGGAAGGGAGTGAAATACGATATCACACATGGCGTCTAAGGTGAAGCAATTAGGGAATCTACATTGCTAACATTACTAACTAAATAATGAGAGGATGTATTGTAGAGTCACTAGTTTAAACTACTTCAGTTAGAATGCACTTTCATGAAGGTCCAGAGTATTTATTTGTTGTAGTAAGATATGGAATGTTTTACTTCTCCCCTTGTTTTATGATCTGCAACGGAATGTATCTGCTTAAATGCTGGCAATCTGAGAATGGGCAGAAGCACCAGCTCCACGTATGAAAGATCACAGGCGACCTAAATGTAGCTCCAAAGTTGATTCTCGAGATGATGAATTATGTGAAGAAATATTCTCATCGGCGATGTAAATATCAATATTGAGCAAGTTAATTGACATATGATATTCGGTACTTCACTCAGTCGCATAGGTACTCGGAATGTTTACTTAACGTATTGCTTATATTTGCAAGCATTCCATATGTAAACACTCGAAATCGTGTTGCCCAGAAACATAGTAAATGGACCGTTAAAATAATAGAATATATCGAAGGTATGAATAGGCGTTAAATGACATTTCAATCAGAACAAGAATGTGGCCTACTTTCTCATGGGGATACTGACGAAAATGAAAACAGATGATTGACACTCATTTTCTAATTTTTTAAAAAATGGGATTTTATTCATTTTATTCATGAAATTCATATTTTTTGGACCTAGTCCTCAAAAAAAGAGACACATATTGTTACGTTATTTTGAGTACAAAAGTTAATATAATGCACTTCATCACATAAAAATATACCTTATCACATGAGGCTGCACTTGTTGCAGAGATCGAAGTGTATGTTTTTGAACAGAATATCATAAATATTATCTGAAAGAATTTGTCGGATATAGTAGATGCGATTTTACTTAATGCAAAGACATCCGCGTTCTTTGATAAACATTCGTAACTCAATAATGGGCAATCAATTTCAAATGATTTTAAAACCATGTAGTCGTTAAATGGTTTTAACACCTTCTCACTAATACAAGTAGAACGTCCTCTTTGTTTCAAGCGTGAGAGCATTTCGCAACGAGAATTCTTTCGGAACCAGGAACTTCGGAATCAGATCTACGAGTGCATGCATCGCGAGACGGAGTCAAATGGATGTTAATCACTGCCGTGTGGAGCATCTCTCTTTTTTTCCTGACAAAAGACGACGTTGCGTGGCGTGGCGTGTCTTTAGTGTGGCGTCGCAGGCGAGTGCCCCGAAGGTTCGCCGTTTATGGCCGTCGCATCTGGGATTTTTTCTCGCGACGAGTCGTATTTCATCGGCGTTGATGGCGGTGCGCTGTGGGAAAGCCCTGCCGCCGCTTCTTTCGCCGATTTCTTCCTTATCTGCCGCAGGTTCTCGATTCCTAAGACGCGACTGTGCTTTGAGTATCAAAGGTATGCCTCAGATGTTGCAAAATGAGGAGTCTCCAAGTTGAGTGTTTCAATGTTGGTTTTGTTTTAATTTCCTGCAGTGTGTCTCGTAGGCGTTTAGGCTAGTTTGTAATTTGAAGTGTATTTCGTAAGAACAGTCTTATATTAAAATAATGTATCAAAGTGAATAGTTGGCATCATGAAGGCTGGCATTATTGATTAAAGAGTTTGTGAGGAATTGAATTTTGTGTCATGTATTAAAACACTGGTTTCATTTCATATAACTGCAGTTCTGGAACTGTAGGTAGCGTTAATTATTGGAAAATTCATATTTAAATTGTTTTAATTATATATAGAAGGAATAAAATATTGACGGATTTATGTTGAAAATTCTTAAATAGGTAATAATGAAAATAATATATTATTTTTTGAGCACTTATCTTTTTATTTACAGAATATTTATTTAACCTATTTTATTTTTGTCATTATTTATATTTATAATTGGATTATTTTTAATTTTCTCCCTTACTATTCACCTACGGGGCGAAAAGAAAGTATTGTAATGTTGCTGCTAAAAGTGACGATTTCCGTCTGAAAATTTGTATTTTGGTACCCATATATATAAAAAAAAGTGGATAAATCTTGCTCCTCAATGCAGTAAATTACTTCCTCTAACACATTGTGTAGTCAGAATTTGGGGGGTCCCTGATATTGAAAAATTGGTTCAAGACAAAACGTCTCTGTCCGTTTCTCCAGCCATCCATCCATCCAACCATTCATCCGTCTTTCAGCCCACCTATCTTTCTATCAGCCTCTCTCTCTCTCTCTCTCTCTCTCTCTCTCTCTCTCTCTCTCTCTCTCTCTCTCTCTCTCTCTCCTCTCTCTCTCGCTCTCTCTCTCTCTCTCTCTCTCTCTCTGATCTCTCTCTCTCTCGATCCGTATATCTCTTCTAAAACATTCAAACGATTTTCTCCAGTATTGATCGAGGTCTCACCAAACTCGAATTTGAAACTGATATTTTGATTTTGTGGGTAGCTTACATAAATCCTAAATATTTTCAAAATTTTTCTAAAAATGACTTCAAAATTGTCTGATTCCCCCCCCCCCCCCAGATGGAACAAACACGCTGAAAACAACGACGGATGTCTCATTTTCGTTAAAATCTCTTAATTTTCGAATATTACAGAAGTTGGAAAATTGTTCGGTGTCTTCATGTAATACAGTTTTGAAGATCGATACCTTTTCCACAATAAAATCTGACCCTTAAATAAGGTTCTGTGCTATTTTTCGAAAATATGTTCGCGTAATTCTGTCTTGTGTGTCCCCGCCAGAGGTCGGGGACTGATGACACGTGGGGGGAGGGGAGACGGCGCAACGGGATCCAGCTTCCCCTCCTTGAAGCCCTTCACGTCGTTTCACGCCATCTCCCTCCAGCGCCTCCATTAGTCTCGGTAACTCACTTTCGCCTGTCATCCACACGCGCCGTCATGTGTTCCTCATTGTTGCGCCGCGCGCGCCTTCAACGACTCAACTTTGCATGTGGCCAGAGTGCATAGGATATCTTAATAGTATTCAAAGCACAATTGCACTTGTGGATTTGTTAGTTTTGCTTAGTGGTCACATATATTCCGGGAGACCGGTCGGGAGCTTAGAGCTTGTTCCGGCTGGGGCGGTGCCCCGCTGGTGGGAGAGTCCTGGTTAGGGGGAAACCCCACTAGCCGACGGTAGGTCGGCGCCGGATCTCGCCATCTAGCGGCGAAAGATCACCGCCATCTCCCGATGAAAAACCATGTACTACACTTACGGGACTGTTGTTGACGCGCCCGGAACCACTACCAACCAATCAATCAATCAACCTTAGTGGTCATACAATCATATACAAGCTGCTTCAACGAATAACGTACTGTATTTTTCTCTTGCAAGATCTCCAATCGCCTTCCTGAATCTCTGAAATACGTAACAATGAAATGGCTGGCTTATTTGTGATATTTCGGAATTTTTTAATGCATTTATTTCTCTTTTCAATTTGGTGTGATAAATTCTCTTTGATTCATTCTTTATTTCTTAAAAATGATCGCTTTAATCTTAAGGAATGGGCTTGTACAGCATCTGATTATGCCCTACTTGACTTCCCAAACTTTCATTCTATCTGAACCATCATTCCTCTATGATCACCCTATCGCCGTTTGTACAGCAGAAAGCTACAGCAGTTCACGCTACGATTATCTGCCTGGAGGAAGAAGATCATAAAATAGTAAGCATGTCTCGTCACCCGCGGCATGTCCACCAACATTTGCATTGAGAGTATTTTTTTTATTGATTGATTCTTTCGTGTTTTCGGGCGCGTCTACAGCTTTGGTCATTAGTCCCATTAATGTAGTGCATGTTTTTTACGGAGGTGGCGGTGATCTTCCCCCGCTGGATGGCGTGATCCGGCGCCGACCTATCGTCGACTAATGGAGTTTCCCCCTAACCAGGACTCTCCCACCAACGGGGCACCGCCCCAGCCGGCACAAGCTCTAAGCTCCCGACCGGTCTCTCGAAATATGTGGTAGTGTAGTGCATGTTAGTGTAAGTGTGTGTGTAAGGGGAGAGGATAAGACAAGGAAGAAGAAGGAAAGATCGCGCGCGGTCCGTGGCCCGTTTGGTAGGGTACTGCTCCGGTATTCGCCTGGTGGTGATCGGAGAAACAACAGAAAACAACTGATCAGAGCAGCCGGCCGCTAGAATTCTTCTCCAGACAGCGACGGAAATCGACCAAGCTGAAAAAGCTAGTGTCGAAAATCCTGCCGCTGTGGGGAGTGGGAACCTAGGACCTCCCGGTCAGAGGCGCTGCAGCGACATCAGTTGATGCACTGAGCTACCGCTCCCGGTTTGAGAGTATTCATCGTCAGAAAAATTAAATGACAGGGTTCGCGAGGCCTATTAATGAAACGACTACCGTACCCGTGCGAGAACTCTTGCATGTTAAACCACATCCTATTTTTTTCTAAGGGTATCGTGGAACTGAAACATAGGATCATGTGGTCCGTTTTCATCGTAGTTCCCTCCACAATTAGGTATCCATACACAGCACTTGTAGACCACGATAAAAAACGTTAATTGAATAGTTGCACTACACATATAAGAATCAATGATCTGTACCAAGCGACTATTAATATTACTTCTAGTTGTTGCTGCGAGAGGGAATCTTGAATTAATAATGATAACCTTGCATTATATATAATATAAACCTTGCCAATCTGCGTAAATGACGGTGTACAAAGAAAGCGTAAATATAAGAAGGAGCCTTCTACGCGTGACATAACAAAGATGTCACCATCAACAAGGCTCATGGAGGAATATATTCTGTATTCTTCCTTGTATAGGTAGCACTGGTGGTATCGATAAGCGCCGAACCGGCACACATTTTTATAGAATGTCCAAGAATATCTCATACTGTGTAGATTGCAATGAGAAAAACGTTTCTTTGAGACCTTCCGCCTCAAAATTTTAATTTTTAAGGCCCTAGAATGTTTATTGTAGGAGTTATTTAACAATATATCTGATAGTTTTGCGGGTTGTATTTAACATGATAGTTTAACTGAGTTTTTTAAACAAATCCTCTCTATTTTTTAAATAAAAGTGCAATTCATTAGATCTCCGTGAAATTTTCCTTCTTTAGAGACCTCATTTATAAAAGAAGAAATAAAAGAGGTCATCTTCGTCAACATACTAGCTTTAAGTCGGTCGACTTTTGCCGAAAGCAGCGAGACTGACGATGACGGCAAAGCCGTCGAAAGCCGGCTATCTTAATAAAGCTAGTATGTTGACGAAGATGACCTCTTTTATTTCTTCTGATAAGAACGTCAACAACACCAAATCAGAATTCCTACAACTCATTTATAAAGATTGGTTGCGTGTGAGAGCCGCAAAAGGTATGATTACTACTGAAATAATATAGGAGACGATAGTGTACTCCGACGTGGTGAAGGAGTTTGTAAGTGTATGTATGCTGACTGCATCCCGCGATCAACTTTTCGTAAGCCGTTTAGCTACCTCCCCAAAAAGACATAGCCTGGCTGCATGTCGTTCTATTTTCCTCCTTATTCAAAGGATTTATTTCTACGATTACCATGGTCTACATAATATCATATTGATCAATTATAATTGATCTACTTATGTTTGTCTTCAAAGAACCTTTGCACGTCCTCTTAGAGCACTATAATGTTGAAAATGCCACTAAAGATATGTGGAAACAAAACTAGTAACCTACTATCATGAGTATCTTCTTTCCTAACTGACTTATCATACACAATTCCGAAGATTCTGTCGTTTACCTATGTTCCTGATTTTCCTTGGACACTGGTGCATGAACACGTATTTGGTTACACTACACTGGTTATGAATGGAAACTTAACAAAAACATCTTCCTTTTTTCAAAATATGAAATGAACGAAACGGGATTCAGTCGGGCTATGCCTTCGTAGGTTACGACAAAGGAAAGGGGATTAACTGGGAAGCGGGCTTAAGGGAAAATGACCGCGAGATGCAGTCGGGCAATTGCATGTAACGTTTTCTGTATTAGCACATCCATCTAAAACTATTAACGATGTTTTTCCAGGTCGCTCGGCGATGGAGTTGCAGCTGCCCTTTGGCCCTGGAGTGTGTGCTCACAGGCGGTAACAGAACTTGTACGAAAGCGCGCGCCCACTCGACGAAGCGGCATGGCGCCCCCGTTCCCCTGGCTTTTCACCCGTTTCCACATTCGCATAACTGTTCGCCCGCGCGGGCGGACGGGGCGATGGCGGGGGCGGGGCGGGGCGGGGCGGGGCGGGGCGGGGCGGGGCGGGGCGAGGGCGGCTGCTCGCAGAATTCGAGGGGCTGCAGAGCAGGTCCCGTTGCGGGGATGCACGCCGATGGAGTCGTGTTTGCTCCTTGGCGAGCGCCCGTTACCGTGGTGATCGGGCAGAACTCGCGGACGGGCGGGCGGGCGGGCGGGCGGGCGGGCGGCGTGTTTTGTTTTTCGCCGCCTTGCGAGTCAATGGGGCTCGAGGCGCCGGCCCACTCTGTTTAATTGCTGGGTCAACACGATCGCCGGGATGGGGCGGAGTAGCGGGGCCAACGCGAGGTATGCCACCGTCCGTTTTCGTTCGCCATTTGTTAACACTTTCGAAATCATTCAGACTCTGAGAAACCCTATACAGAGCGTTGATTCCTGTGTTTGAAACGACTCTTCTCGTGCAGGTGGAATAAACTCCGTTCTCAAAGGTCATCCTTCTTGTAAGATTCCTCGTTGCGTAGTTTTCAGAATTTTCACATCAAAAGCACTCGCGTCCATTTCAACGGAAGTCGTTTATTCCTACTTTCCGGACCAAGATGTGGCTAGTTTGTGATCTAGTTTTACAAGTGATGACCGCAGTGTGTTAATAAGGTCAGAAATTGGGATATTATATTAGTATGTAATTGTTTGAAATATGAGTAGTTCTGGCTATTTGTGAGATAATATTTTATTTGTTTGTTTTCTTTTATTTATTGTTTTCTTTTATTTATTATTTTCTTTTATTTATTGTTTTATTTAACGTTAAAACAGTAAAAACTGTGACGTACTACGGGGAGAAGTGTAATCTATGCACGTTTTCTCAAATTGTGGAATTGCTACCCTAACCTATAAACAAGTTGACTTCTGAATGCAGATAGAGAAGAGCGGTTTTTGCCAGAGTTGATAAGAAAATACTCGCCATACGTATATGCAAAACGAATCGTCTATTGTTAGTCTAACAACGCCGCGCTGGCATCAACAGGTTGTAGCGACAGCTGCCGCTGCCGCTGCTGCTGGGTCGTATTGTGAACTGCTAAAAGATGCATTTAATTGACAAATTTGTGTTGATATATTAGCTTCAAAAGAATTATTTTTCGTACCTTATGTTCAACGATCGCACGTTATGTTCAACGTAATGGGTTTCACAAGTGATGTCTGAGATGTGTTAATATGGAGATAAATTGAAATATTAGGTGACCATTACTAAGTGTGAGAAAGTGCGTGCGCTTGTAGCACTACTTCTTTTATTAACAGGTTTGCCACCGAGTAATGTTTCCCACCGAGCATTAGTTCAAAGCGAACTTTAATAAATATCTATCTATCTAACATGATATGTGATCAAACATTGAGGGGATAGTTCTTTCATGATACTAATAAAAATATGTATAATATGTGGTTGTCAGTCAGTATTTTAACATGAGTAATTTTATCTGAAATCGTTCAAGACTATAATTGCAGGTTGTGTAGTTTTAACCTCTAAAGATTGCAAGTTATTTGAAATAGACATTGTAGTTGCTTATGATTCCAATTACAAAAAAAGAAGCTTAGCTTAGGTAATTGATTACATTGCAAGCACGTAATTAGTAATCTGACACGTTCGCCCCACATCTTCAGTAATATATTTAGTAAAGTTTTGGAATCTGTTTATACCTAAATTTTTAACCTATGTAGTTTTTGTTTCTTTTAGTTTTTATGGAAGGGCTAAAAGTGAATATTTGAATACACCATTCTATGAGGGTAATGTCTTATAAGTTACATAAAAACACTGTTGTAGTGGGTACTTTTCTTCAAAGAATGCACCGGGAGAGATGGCTCAGGGCATCAATTGATGTCACAGCTGTACCTCTGACCAAGAGGTCCTAGGCTCGAGTCCCGACTGTGGCAGGACTGTGACTAGCTCGTCAACTAGATCGAATTGAGTCGCTGTCAGGAGGATAATTGTAGCGGCCAGCCGCACTGATAGGTAGTTTTCCGTGTTTTCTCCAATCAACACCAGGTGAATGCTGGAGCAGTACCCTAACAAACGGGCTACGGACCGCGCGCGATCTTTCTTACCTGTTCCTTGTTCTATCCTCTCTTCATACACACTACACTACCACACATGCGGGGAGACCGATCTAGAGCTTAGAGCTTGTCCCGTCTAGAGCGGTGCCCTACTGGTGGGAGATATCGGGTTGGGAAAACCCCCGCTAGCCGACGGTAGGTCGCCGCAGGATCTTACCATCCACCGGGGAAAGACCACCGCCAACTCCCGAGAAAAATACATATACTACACTTACGGGAATAATAACCCTAGTAGATGACGCGCCCGGAATCACTAACAATCAATCAATTCAAAGAATGCCTTCAGTAAATTCGTGCAGTGCCCTGTTTCGCTGCCTCGCCTGGTGAGAGACAAAGGCGCCGTTCGCTGGAAAAGACGCCGCGCCAGAGGAGATGCGACGGCCGTCGCTGAAGCAGGATAATTCGCGTTGTTTTCCTGGTGCAGCTGCGGTTGTAATTTTTGCGACCTCGCAGCCGCGTCGCGTCGCGTAGCATCTCTCCAACGGCGGCGCGGCGCTAGGAGACGGAATGGGGCGGGCTGGGACTTAGGTCGGGCCGGGTCGGGTCGGGTCGGGTCGGGTCGGGTCGGGTCGGGTCGGGTCGGGTCGGGTCGGATCGGGTTGGGACGCTTCGGGGCAGGGAGGATCTAGTCGGGTCGGGTCGTGTTGGGTCGGATCGGATCGGATCGGGTCGGGCCGGGTCTGGTCTCGTCTGGTCGGGTCGGATCAGGACGGGTAGGGTCGGGATGGGCCGGGTACGGTTCGGGTGGGCAGAGTAGAATAGAATAGGGAAAGGGAGAGGGGAGGTGTGAGTGGGGTTAGATGGGGCGGTGGTACAGAGGCGGGGAAGTGGGGAAACGGACAGTTAACTCAGGTCGGAAAGGGGGGAGGGCGGAGCGTTACCGGATAGGAAAGGACCAGGTCAGGCGATGCCAGAAGACGAAAGTCACGGACGCCTTGACGCGGTGGAGTGAGCAGTTCGCAGGGGCTGAAAGTTCTTGATCTTGAAGGAACTTGGAGGTGATCATTCCACTCTGCTAGAGAAAAAAGGCAGAGTGTGTTTCCGGGCTGGTAGGTCGTGGTTCAGATGGCGACTACGGCCTACCAGTCCAGAAACTATTTATTATTGACTCCGGCCGTGAAAGCCTACGATGCTATATTTCAAAAATGGATTGCATTGTAACGTAATTGCATCATGTCATAAGTACATCACATAAGTACTTTTCAATTCATGACAAATGACATGAAAAAATACGGAAGAGAGGAAGGAGACTTGACTTGTGAGATGTTGTACAATAGTATAAACAAATGAAATGTGAGTGTTGTGAGAATAATCTTACGACATATATTTACAATTTAATGAAGCTAATAAGAGAGTCCACAGGAAAGAACCACAAATAAAAGCTTAATGTTTGTACTCAAACAATTAGAGATTTTTTCTAGTGAGTTATTTTACTCTCTCGCCTTATTTCGTAAGAAGAAAAATAATTTTAATCTGGCGTCGGAAATCGGCAATTTTTCGCCAGAAAAAACTTTTATTTTCGGCTCTTAGTAACGAAGAAGTGGATAAATCTTGTCACTGGATTTAGTAAATTATTTCCTCTAACAAGTAGGGTAGCCAGAATTCATGTTTTGTGGATCCTTGATACTGAAAAATCGGTTGACAGCAAGACGTCTGTCAATCGATTTTGATTGCGTTGTCAACGCCTGAGCTTAAACAGTAAAGACGATTTTCTCGAAAATTATATTCCTCGATCGATCTGAACGAACGAGGCCCTACGAACTTGAAACGGATATTTTGATTTTGAGGGGCACTTTACGCGAAGTCTCTACATTTTCGGAATGTTATCAAAAAATGTCTCCGTATTGTTACATTATACTTTGTCCTCGTATAGCGTAAAATATTCGCGGTCCCCATTTTCGTTGCAATTGCTCTAGTGTTTTATTGACGGTGTGATTTATACAATATTACAATAAGTATTTAAACTATTAGAATAAGACGAAACAAAGAATACACAAGTGACTATTTCAAGAGAATCATAATTATTATAATTATTATATTAAGGAAGGTTTAATATCCAATAAGTGTCCACTCCTTGAATTATTTTTAACCTACCACTGAGCTAAAATAGCTCTTTCGTTGAATACGAAAAAAAGGGGTTTTAGAAGTTCATTTCCTTTTGTCACGTACGTTCCTTTACCTTTTTGTTGTGTTCTTTTGGTCTTCTTGTTCTTCGTTACCCATTATCCTGTTCGTGAGCCGGTCACATTCGGACTTCTAACACCATAAGAACCTTCTCTACTAGTCTGGTGTGCGATGCATTGAGCACATAAACCGATTCCAGGCAAAAACTTACCTTTTTTGTACTCTGAAGTTTTTTTAAAAGGCTGTCCAGTATTTCACGTACACGTTGGACTGGTATTTTGCTAAGTATCATTTGCATGACAATCGTCAGAATACGAAGCCAGTTGATGTGCATGGGCCCGAAAACGAATTGAATAAAAGACAAAATGCATTCTTTGGAGTAGTTGCTGCGTGCAACTGCAGACAAAAAACGCCCCGGGGCATTGATGGGAAGGGGTAAGGGGGAGGGGGAGAGGGGGAGGTGCGGAGGCGTGTCGGAAGTGCAGTGCCCGCAGCGCTTGCGGTGGCGACAAAGAGATGCACATGCGGTTACCTCTTTAGTCTGTAGTCGCTGTTTTCTCTTCCCTTTCCCTTCTTTCTTTTCCGCCGCTTCTTGGCATGCGGACACGCCTCCCGATACGTTCACCTACGTCCAAAGCGAGGAGAACAATAACCTAAACACTCTTCCAAAGACCATGCTCAAGTTGCTGGAGTGATGGCCACCAAAATCATTAAAATGAAAATATGCAAAACAAATTTTAGTTAAACAATCCTCACATCAAAATTGTTTTAAACGGCATTTTGTAACCTTCGTGTTGTTCATTTTTACAGTTAAAGAGAGAGGTACACATATACAAAAAAGAGTGACTCTTTCTGTTCCAAGATGTCACTAGTATTAACTGGTACAAACGTTATTTGACAATCCAAGATCTGCTTTATGCTTAATCAGTAGTCTCAGAAGATAACATTTACGTAAAACTAAGGAAAGAGCAGAGTTTCTATTGGACATTTCATGTGTGTTTTCTGTAAACATTAATAATTAGATGATAATGAAACAATGTATTAATTAAAAATATAAAAATGTTATTTATAACTACTCTCAGGTTATTTCAGAATTTATTTCTAATATTTCAGAGGTCAGTGTGTAACATTACAAAATGTTGCGTGTCAAATGTCTGCAGACTTGCATTCTTCAAAATATTTGATAATCCGATATACCCACCCCTCAATATCCACAAACCTAATTCACATTCATGAACATCTTACCAGACTGTTACTGGTTAACAAAAAACTATCACAACCAGATGTAGACTTTTTTAATGCAATAATGAGAGTTATACTGTATTATTGATCAAACTTTCTCAGGCACTTAAATATAATTTCGTACATGCGTGTAAAAATATAAGAACGGCGTGCAAGGGGAACTTACGAGAGAGCGATGAAACAATCAGGGAAGAAAACTGGTCAGCACTTTTTCAGTGCTTAGTTGTTTTCGTACTTTGTTCCTGAGAGATTTTGCAAGGTTGTTTACTCTGTAGAAATGAAATTTGAACGACTAAACAAAAAGCAAAAATCTAAAACATAACAAATTCGTGAAGTTTTCTTTTCATATTTATATTCTCCGCATTATTCCTTGCCTTCGAATTTAGCAATAGTTACTTTTACATCCCCATTTCCTCTTCTTTGATACATAGTATCTCATTTCATTTTGTTCATATTGTCTTTCTGCACCAATGGATATCATACGATTGGTCTCTACTTGATATCATGATTTGGTAGTTTCCTTTCGGTCTTCAACACTTCTTAATCCTCGTGGGAAACAGTGTCTAGGAAGATCCTTTATAGTCCATAGTATTCAGACTGCCCCTGAACATTTCAGTTCCCCTACGTCTGGCGGCGCTGACTGATGTGGTTTCGGGTTCAAGTGGGAGCCTTGGCTTCCGGAGTTGAGTCAGCAGCCTAAAAAACACTCAGAGCTAAATGCATAGCGGAGCTCGAAATTTAATGGAAGCGATATTACCTCCTGAAAGGCGGTAATGGAATCGAATATCCCGAGCACACATCACATACAATCACCGTTGGCATTCATTGCTGGACTGGGCACCGTTCAAAAGTGAGGTTTAGAAGTAAAAGAAAGTGCGACATCATTGTTTAGTTTCTTAAGCAAGTATCCCGAGAAGCAGTATAAAAGAAGAATAAATGAGTCTGGTACTACATCAGTATTGCCAAGTATCTAATATTTGGAACCAAGTAACATTTTCACAGACACTCGCGTCACACGCTTTTCACAAAATCACAGGAACTCATGAAATGACACTTATGTTTTTCTGACAGATAAATAAATTTGTATATCGTATTATTATATCGTATTATTATTATTATTATTATTATTATTATTATTTATTATCAGGTAATAATTACTTATTTTTGAGTATATGAATAACTAATTGTCATAACTCTTCTTGTTGAATACAAATACTTTGATATTGGAAATTTCACTAAAATCATTTTTATACAAGTTATAATGTAACAATATGGATTGTTTACTAGAACGATAAATAGGTCTCAATAAAAAAATGTATAACTGTATAAACATGTTAAAATATTTTTTCTATTAACATTGGACATTAAATGTAAAAGTCTGGGAGCCTGATAACGTACTTAAACTCATTAGGTTCCTAAATAGACGTTTATGTCGATAATTTTAAATTTAACTAATATAGTAAACTTTGTTAGTCATTTACTGTTTTACTATTTGAATTGTCTTATCGTACAAGCCATACATAAATGTCAAATTATGGTACATTACAAGTTTTGAATAAAACTTTGAATTGAATAATTGTATCATAGAACAGTCTTTCCTCGTTAATTTTTTCCTTCTTCAATTCATGATATTAGATATTGCCTGCTCAATTTTCAAGGCACATTTTAATGGTATACTTTTCTTTTTTTAATATGATTGTTATTGGATGTTTTAAATTTTAAAGATGTTGTATCGGAACCGAGAGTTCACGTCGTCCACTCTTCGAGTAGAGTAGGTGTAGGGATATAATATCCTATTATAACAAAAAATATTAACGATTGGAGCGAATAGCCCCAAAGTTTGAACGAACACTTTTGAATCGACTAAGGCGAGACAATGGCGAGACAATGGCGAGACGATGGCGAGACGATGGCGAGACGATGGCGAGACGATGGCGAGACGATGGCGAGACGAGGGCGAGACGAGGGCGAGACGAGGGCGAGACGATGGCGAGACGAGGGCGAGACGAGGGCGAGACGATTATGGCGTGCGGGAACCCAGAAGTGGCGGCGAGGGGCAACTGTTGGGCGAAGACCCGGCATGCGCCTCTTCCTGCACCGCCCCACCCGCACTTCCCCTCCCAACTCCACCGTCACGGGCGGCGGCAGGTCGCTTCAACCGGCGACGATGACTGTGTCACTGGTAGGAGTTGAGGAAGAAGAAGCGGCGACGGAGACAATGACAGAAGGTCACGGTCATGTGACACGACGAGTCGCGGCTCGGAGACTAATAAAGATTGTGGGGGCAGCGGCAACGACAGAGACAAAGCAAGCAATGGCTTCAACGGCAGAGTAAGAGACAAAGCACAAGATAGCGGAGTCGGGAGCGCGGTTCCGGTGATGACAATGTCAGGGGCAGAGACGGCAGAACGAGTAGCAGCGGAAGAGGAGATACGGTGGCAGTGCCCGAACTAGACAATTTTGGGCCCCGGGCAAAACTGAAACATACCCTCCCCCCGCACGAAAAAATTAAAAATGTGAAAGTTGGATCAAGAAACTATGAGTTTTTATTATTTCAACAAATAACAAAAATTACGTTTTAGCTAGAAAATGTTTTTGGAAATATATTTTAAATAATAGTTTTAAGTAAAAATATTTGTGATCAAGTAATTTTATTTCCACGGTGAGTTTAAAATGCTAAAAAAAATTGTGTTTAGAGTTTAATAAAATTACTCGTTAAATACATGAAATAATAAATATGAATTTCAGTAGAACCTGTGTTAACGTTAGCGTCATTTGATTTATTTCATAGAGCCTACTTGTAAGTAATGACCATAATGAACTATTTAAGATAAAAATTAATTGAAAATTTTATGAATTATCAGACTACTTTACTGCAACTTATAAAACCACGATAACGATTGTCTCCAGTTCTAATTTCTTTTTCAATCTTTTACTATTTTCTTCCATCATCCCATCATTGAGACCGGGAGCGGTAGCTCAGTGCATCAACTGATGTCATTGCAGTGCCTCTGACCGGGAGGTTCTATGTTCGAGTCCTGACGGCGGCAGGATTTTCGATACTAGCTTTTCAGCTAGGTCGAATTCAGTCGCTGTCTGGAGAAGAATTCTAGCGGCCGTCTGCTCTGGTCCGTGGTTTCTCCGATCAACACCAGGCGAATGCCGGAGCAGTACTCTACCAAATGGGCCACGGACCGCGCGCGATCTGTCCTTCCCCTTCTTTGTCCTATCCTCTTCCCATCCTACTAACATGCACTACACTACCACATATCCCGGGAGACCGGTCGGGAGCTTAGAGCTTGTCCCGGCTGGGGCGGTGCCCCGCTGGTGGGAGAGTCCTGGTTAGGGGGAAACCCCACTAGCCGATGGTAGGTCGGCGCCGGATCTCGTCATCCAGCGGGGGGAAGATCACATCTCCCGAAAAAAAACATGCATTACACTAACGGGACTAATGACCGGAGCAGTTGACGCGTCCGGAAACACGAAAAATCAATCAATCAATCCATCATTGAGGGTCTTCGGGCGATCGCCCGGTTTGCTCATGCCTAGCGTCGGCACTGGCTGGTGGCAATGGCGACGGCGGCGGCGGCAGCGACAACATACAGTGGCAACTGCGCGAGTGACAGAGTCGGTGGCGGCGGCAGCTGCCGGAACGGAAGGGGTCGGACGGGGGCGAAAGACCGCGGTGGCGCATTCCTGAAGCCGAGCGAAGTAAACTGCGCTTGTTGCTGCCGGAAAACGCGAAGGAGGTGGGGGCTTGGAAGCGAAGGCGCGCTGGCCACGACTAGCAGCTTCGGCCAGCAACTGGCTACAGAGCACCGGAAATATGGATGTTTTAGTGCGCAATTATTGTCACAGCAAAGATATTTAACATCGAAATGGGTGTCTACAAATCCACCAAGCACTCTCACAACGAAAAGATGTCCAGCACGTCTCAACATTTCCGGTTAACTGTTACAAAATAATGCCCTGTGATTTTTCCTCTTTGATCCTTGTTTTCTTTGTTCACATGTATAAGAGCTCATGATCAGTTGTTTCTGTTGTCATCTTTCATAAAATATTGCATATGTCCGTCATTATTTCTCTTCTAAGCAATTCGTGCATGTAAATTTATACATGAAAATTTCGTATGCGCGCAGGAAGTGAAAGAAAATGAAGCAGTCTCAGGCCATGAGAGAGGTGTCAAAGGTCCAGGATATGGGAAAAATATACTAACCATGAAACTGTTTCAATTTCATGTTGTGATATACCAAAATGACGAACTATTTTTAATATGAAAATGTCATTTTATTTGACATTGAATATAGGGATGTCAATAGACCGTCGCGAGGGGTTCGCTATGTGACAAATAACCAACCGGCGTTAAGAATAATTTTCGTTAGGTTGAAATGACAGAGCAGAGGCGGGATAAGCATTGTTTTGAGAGACAAAGAAAAAGACATAAAATTCAGATGCTTCCGAATTTTTAGAAGAACATTCATTCGCTAGAGCAACGCGGTGATGAGCGGGTCGGCTCTTGATAAATTTTACTAGATCTAGGAAAGACTGTAATTGACAGTTGTATAAAATTAACTATCGTTTTTTTTATATTAGGATAGAGCATTCTTGTAGGAGGTAAAATTCGTGACTAGGCGTCCACCCGAGACGCAAGTGAGGGAAGTCACGGATTATAATAGTTTCGCCAGGAGAATTTAGAACCAGATCACGGACATTATGCGAGGACTTTATCCAGAAGCAAGATTCTGCTGCATCGACGGAGAAGGTTCTACGGGGCGCCATCGAACGAAAAAGTGGCGAGAGCGCGAAGACCCACGAATAAATAACAAGGTTTATAACTATTATAATATAGAGAAAACTGGTCATGGCCAAAGAATTATTCATTTTTGATTATCATTATAATAAATTCTAATTTGTTAAGTTGAAAGAAAGCTAATTATCATTGTTCGTTACGTGCAATCCAGCATTTTAATAAGATTTTCAAATTCCTCGTCACTCCGTATGGATTGCAGCTTGAATAATTGGTCGCAGAGTAAATAGCAACAATTATGAACTTCAAACCCCCAATTAACTGAGCTAGCACAACATAATTTTGGAAGGAGAGGTATTTAAATTACGTAGGAATCAAGTGTAACTTTTTCCTGGCGCCCAAATCACAATTATCAGTAATAGTTATGTTTCAAAATGTCCCTCCAAGCGGGGCTTGTTTCAAATTGGCACCAGTCAACGTCGGGCATGTTTCAATGTATTACCACAATATCTGAGTACGGAATTTGTGAAGACACTTCTTATTATTTTTTTTAAATTTATTATAAGGTTTTAGAAACATTCTTGGTGAGTTCATTACGAAAATGTATTCCATGTAGTAATTTGTATGTGATTGATGTGATTTGTAGCGTTCAACCCAATTAGTTTAGTTCTTGACACGGAGTAACTATTTCCAGGATGCTTACAACTACGCCGGGATACGAGAACCCTCGTAACCAATATTACGTGTATTCAAGATTACGTTACACATCACATTGCGAAGCCATTTCCCTTGATGACACAATGTTTTATTTGTAGTGTATTTTTTTGACATGTACGAATGTAAAATGAACCCCAAAACTCTTGAATCTCTCAATTGCCAAATTTCAGTATATTTGTATTCTCTAATACATAATATTTTCCAAATCAATAGGAGGATCTGGCCTTCGACTTCCACATTTAAAAATATATCCTTCAGCGTGGGCACTGCAATATTACTAAAGCATTTTTAAGCCCAAAATACCCTCCTATGTATATGTTCCCACTCTTTCTTCTCTCTTCTCTAAGGACCTACAAAAGAAGGGGGTTTTATCGGTTTGTGTAATTTTAATTCACACTTTCAAATTTATGAACGATTAATTTTCAATATAAAACTGCTCGAAATTTACTACACATGTGCTGTGTAGGAGTTAGTCAATAATATTAAAAAACAAATTTAAAAAACATCTTACATACTACATAGGATGCCATAAATGAAAATGAACAGTTTGATGGAGAACTCAATGAGATAATTAGTAATACATGATCATTTATGGACATTGTATTGAAATGAAATTTTAATGCTAAGATAGGAAATAAACAGTTTAATGAAATTGTGAGACCATATGGAGAAGACAATATAAATGACATGAGAAAGATTTGCAGACATGTGATAATCGTTTTGAAACTTTAAATGTTTTTATAAAATATAAAAATCTGCGAAATATTCTTTCTGTCAAGAGCCATGAGGACGTTAGTCAATATTTAAAAATTTAGCAGCTGAAGAGAAAAATAAAAGTTCACGATGTCAGTGTTTTGAGGATTCACGTTTGGAGAAGACTATATTTTGGTACACACTAGAATATTAATCCCCTCTCATAATCTAGTTGATAAAAATAAGAATCGAACGTTTTGAGAAAACAATACAACTGCGGCAAACTAGAATACTAATCACATTTAGAAACGAAGGATTACTATTTCTCATTTTGATTTTTCTCTAACCTTCAGCATATGTTTTGTTAAAAGTCGATAGTTAAGATTACCCTAAATGGTAACCTTTTGTTATCACAGAAAATGCGTATAGCATTTCAGTTTGGAACCAGACCTCTTGGCCGCCAAGTAGAGGCCTTCCATGGGCCAACCGAATGGAATGGATGCCTTCCATGAGCTCGTGCATTTTTCATTCACGTGCCTTCAAGAGAGTATATTAGATCTCTCGGAATCGCGGGGATTAATATTATAAATAACTATGACCAACGGAGGATGGGCAGTACCCCGATCCTGAAAATGCACATTTCGTTATTTGGCCAACAAAAAGCAGCACGGAGCTCCGACTGTGCCGTCAAGCCAAATTCTAAGGAATCGTAGACAAGCCAGAAATTCTACAAATTTATAGCGTTTCATTCATACGCGTTTTATTGAATAGTGGAAGTCGAAAGGAAACATTTGGAAGTAATTTGCAGTACAGAAATTGAATTTTTTCCGCAAACAGTTTTTCACTTTGACATACCAATATGTGACATAATATGGTACAATCTTTATTGTAAATTGCATAAATTATAGGGAATAAATATATGTGAATATCCTAGCATAGCAACGGTAAGCGAGCCGTCGTCAAGATCAACATCTTCATGCAGTGACAATCCCGGAGACGGCTAGTTCATTTTGTATAGAATTCAGGGATTGGCCGAAAAAGCAGTGACAGTCGTGAAGACGGCTAGTTCATTTTGTGAGAAATTTAGGGATTGGCCAGGAACGGAAGTACATCAAGTGTTGTCTGTAAATAAACAATCGAAAAAATGGGCCGAGTTTTGCAGGGATGAAAGAACACGATAGGCATTCATTCTGACTGATGCCGTGGTGTTGAACGGATCGTGCTCCAATTAATGTTAGGAGTTTTGTGGGACTTGTAACCATCTACTAGGGAGTAGATATTTATAGAACTTCGGATTTGAACGCTATGTGTGACAGTAAAGCTTAAAATATTTCAAGTGAACGAGTTAGAAGGACATTTAGGGCTTAGGCAAAGTTATCAGTAAGTGGACTGGAATGCTAAGAGCAGATAGTTTATTGTTCGTTGAGTATTCAGCATACGCGTGGGACGAACTTGGAATTCGTAAATTGGCGAACGAATTTTATTAATGAGACTTTATTAACTTCGGAAACAGTGATGAACGGTGATTGAAGCGTGCTTCTGCAAGAAGAGAAGAGAGAAGATGGTATCTGGACCTGAGGACAGCGACGTCGGAGAAGAATGATGATAAGCGCGCGAAGACGAATACGACATTATAAGGCTGGAACAGGTCATGATCAAGGTTTTGTTTCCATATTGTGTAAAATCATAAAGTACCAAAATTGTGTAATAAATTTCCATGTTTTGTGAAATGAATACGTGATTCTCATTGAGCCAATTCTAGTAACGAAGTAGCAAGATAGAAATATATTTGCTTTTCAGATTCCTCGACCACTCTGTATAGATGGCAGATCGGATAATCATCTATTAGCATACAATAGTGATTATTTCTATGAAACCCATCGACCCAGGTAGCCGGAAACTAATTTATTTATAATTAGAGTTGAAGGTTGACTTGTATAATAGTATCAGCGCAATCTTTTCCTGGCGCCCATTTATACAAATTCGGAACGGATTACGTTGAAATAAATCATCAATATATTCAGTTTATTTCAACTTCGTCATCGCTTATAAATTCGAGGGAGTTATTAATTCAGCGTCCCCCATAGTACAGTGATGTGTTATGTATGCTGTTTATGATTGCCGCGCGGAGGACTTGTAAGTTGCATGGAGCGCACGTAGCTGCCCCGCCCGGAATGACACACTCAGATCGTAAATGAGAGAGGAACAGGTGATATCTGGGCTTTTTATTTACGTTTTTAGTGCGTAGGGCAATATTCTAATGCTTTTCTGTGCTGACAACATTAAAATGCTATGTCAGGTGCTGGAGAGAGATTACCTTTTATTCGAAGAAGAAGCAATATCGTCTTTGTATGTTGACCTTTTCACCTCATGTACGTCTTCAAATGCTCTCCTAAACTTATCACGATACTTGAAAACCTTAACTCCTTTTAATCATACTAGTGACAACTCGTCAAAATTTGACGGTGAGATCTGAGATAAATGTAAAGTACTGTGCCCAGACTACTGTTCCCAATACGTTGCATTGTTTGGATCTTCAGAGTACAACGAAGATATTCTGTGATGTGGAGTTCCCAAAATTTTGAACACGTATGGCCCATGGCCAAATAGCAATGTAATAACGACACCAAATTACACAAAAGAAAGAGTACTATTATACTGACGGTTATTATTTCTTAAGTTTTTTGATGTGTCATCACCTCCTACAAACAACTGTTTGATTTCTTCTGGCATATTGCTCGAAGGTAAACTTATTTTCCCATTTAATCAACACAGAGTAAACTGGTTTGCAGAATTTTTCTCACATGGGAAGTACAAATCAGAACAAAACTGAAATTTTATAGGCAACGACCCAATAGAAAACGAAATGACCTCACTATCACGACACCTACGCTTTCTCTTTCCCCTGAGTCCTGTTAATGTACGTTTGCGTCTTTTGGGGCGCGTGGGCAAGGATTCGAAATTCGACATAACCCGTGAACAACTTCACTACTTCAGAACAATCGAGCAAAACTCACTGTCCGAATGTTCTCTACAAAATACACCACAAAAGTAAATACATGCAAACTGTCAACACCACAATGGAATTATTACACTGAAACAAAATCTTGACGAATTGTAAACAAATCTCAACAATGAAAATAAAACGCCACCATGAAGCAGCCAGTCTTTGGAAAAAAAAACAATTGACTATTGATAAACGTACTATTAAAGAATGATTTAATTAATTAATTTACACCATATATGTTGGTGAACCAACACAAAAAATATATGATAACACATCTAGGGATCACATTCTTTCATTTAAAGGAAAAAAATACTACAATCGGTTCAGTAGAAGCTCTAAACGAAGCCATGGCAGAATAACTTATTTTTTTAAATATATAGATACTAGCCGACGTTGTCCTGCCTCTCTCTTTTTTCCTTCTTCTCTCCTCCTCTCTTTTCACTCTAACCTTATCCCTCTCATTTTCCTTCTCTCTTACCCCTTTCCCTTTTCCCATCTCATTTACCACTTCTCCCTTTGTCTCTCGTTTCCCATTCTCGTTTCCTCTCACTTTTTCATCTCACTTTTCACTATCTCTTTCTCTCTCTCTTTTTGCCTCTGTCTTTTCTTCCTACATTTTCCCTCTTTTAACCTCCTTCTTCTTTCCCCCCTCTTTCTCATTTTCTTTTTCTCCCTCTCCTCCCTTTCCCTCCTTACTTCCCCGATTCTCTCTTCCTTTCTCTTTTACCCCTCTCTTTTCGTATCCTTCTCTATTTCCCTCTCTCATTATCTCTCTTTCTTTCATTCTTTCTCTCTCTCTTTCCTTCTCTTTCAATTTGCTTTTGTAACTTTCCGCCTCACTTTCTCCCAACATTTCCCTCTCTTTCCCCCTAAAATTTCCCTCTCTTTCCCTACTCTTTTCTCTCCACTCACTTTTACCGTTATTACCTCTTTCTATTTTTCTTTCTTTGAATCTCTCTCTTTCCCATTCTCTCTATTTCCCATTCTCTCTCTTTTCCCCCTCTCTCTCTTTCCCCTTCTCTTTTTGTCTCTCTCTTTTACACCTTTCTCACTCCCCCTTCCTTTTTCTTTTCACCTCTCTCTTTTCCTCTTTCAATAATTTGTTAATATATTGAACATCTCTCGTAGTCTTCTATCTCATTCACTCACTCACTTTTCATATTACGAGGTTTTTAAAAATTTTCTGTTTGTTCTTTTTAAAATTTTATTTTATGCGAACCTTGTCCTGACAATAAAGAACACACAAAAAAAGAATTATCCAATATGGTGCAGTCGTTCAAAAGTTATGCGCTTACATACATTTCGGCGATTCATTATTAATTATATAGATTTTAAATTTTTGCCTTAGCACTGCTATCGTGAAAAAAAAAAATAGTCACCATGACTTTCAGAATTGTTCTATGAAAGCAGGCTATATATGTAGGAATAATTCGCCTGTGATGGTTCATCATAGTTGGGTAGTATCTTTGTTTTTCATTTGTCACCGAATCAGTGAATGTCAGACAGCACTCTGGCTTCGACGCCCCGCCCTGGCGTTCAGCAGCCGCCAGCAGGTGCAAAGAGAATTTGTCCCACGACCGCTAGGGCGCATTGAAGATTCGCGAGGGCGTCAACGTTCTTCTTCGGGTCGTTTCTTCTGCCCGACGCGCCGTTAACGGGCATCGAGGCAGCCTTTTGTGAAACTGAAAGGCTTCGTTTTTGAAGAATTCGAGTGCTCGTTTTTATCGTAATGGGCAGTGGCGCCTGCTTCCAAGTCCGGTAGCGGGCGCGCGCGCGCACGGTGCACAAGCAGGCACAATGGCCGGCCATTCATCCGCTCGGGGCCAAATTGACCGCCGCCGCCGCCGCCGCCGGGGTCGTCCAGGACCCCAACGAGGTCCCGTTCAGCCGCGGCCGCGGAGATGATGATGGGCTGTGGGGCGCTAAGTGGCGGAGGCACAACGCCGCCCTGCAACCACCGCGCAGCGAGCCTTTGTGCCGGCGGACGGACCTCGCACCTGGTTAATGCACTCGCCCAATGGGGTGCACGGGAAAAGACAGACTAACGTCCACAATACAGCACGCAGATTACCAAATGGGATTTCTGTTTTATATTTAGTGTGTCGCTCAGCGTTACTACTGATGATCACTGTCACATTGTGATTCTAACCGTGTAATGTACATTTGGAGATTTCGGACGATTGTAGTCACTATCACATATTCCGGGAGACCGGTCGGGAGCTTAGAGCTTGTCCCGGCTGGGGCGGTGCCCCGCTGGTGGGAGAGTCCTGGTTAGGGGGAAACCCCACTAGCCGACGGTAGGTCGGCGCCGGATCTCGCCATCCAGCGGGGGAAGATCACCGCCATCTCCCGAGAGAAAAACATGCACTACACTAACGGGACTAATGACCACAGCTGTTGACGCGCCCGGAAACACGAAAAAATCAATCAATCAATCAACGATTGTAGTCATAAAGTGGATGACAAGTATGACCTCCGAAGAGTAGAAGGAAGCGACTTCAATGTGTTGGTTTAAAGAAAAGAATTCCAAGATGAAAGCCGGTGAATAGTCGTAGAAGACGAAGTCGGGCCGGAAAGAGGTTCCATGTCTTCCTGTCACAATGCAGATGCCCTTCTTAATTTCGACACCGCTCAAAATATATTCAATTTAGTGTAAATAGCATTATAAATGATTTAATATTTTACTACGATCCACTTATACTTTTGAATTATTAATTCTTATTCAAGGTGAGAATTCTCGTGATAAGAAGTTTTTTTCGCCTACAAGTAAGTTATTATGCCATGAGTACATTGGAAATTTAATAGGACTATTTAACGAATGAAATGACCTCCAAAAAACTTTCAGATTGCGCCAAATATTAATTATATTCCACTTCACGCTCCAAGTGCACACGACAGCTTTTTCTATAATTGATGAATCACACCTTGTAATTGGCCGGTAGAGAAGAGATAGAGAAAGCAATTATTGTTTGGGACACATCCTCTAATTGGTGCAGAACAGATTCAAAATAGGTTCAAAGCTAACAAAGTTATTATGTTAATTTCACGACCACTATAGTCATAATAATATCAATAGTTTACATTATTACTTTTATCTGATGAAATATAACCTAAGACTTTTTGCTATAAATAATTGTCTTTTCTCAGATATCTTTACGTTTTAGATCTATATGTATTTGATCGTTCATTTTCTACGTGATAGATTGGTGATTATATATTTGAGAATTTTCCAGATAATAATTACTAACTTAGCCTACACCGGATATTTTTATGTTAAAAACTTCTATTAGTAAGTTTATAATAAAAGTTTGTTTTAAACATATTAGGGTCACGGATTGTCCATTTACTGGCATAGAAAGTTAAATTAAACTGATGGTGCAATAATAACACATAATTTTTCACATCAGTAACGGTTGGGTAAAATTAAAATACCGCAATTTCTGTCCATATTAACATATCTCAGACACTTACTTCTAAAACTCATTACCAATCCTAGCTCATTATGCATAAACATTTAATTCATAGAAACTAATACATCAACACAAATTCGACAATCCAAAACTCCGTTCTGAACACCCAGAAACACCGTCCAACAATGTGAAGTTATTCAGAGAGTTTCCAACAGCCGCGTCGCTGCGTTCTCATTGTTGTAAAGCAACGTGAAAGAATATAGTAAAAGAATTGCGGCAAAAAAAAACCATCACGATCAGGTTTTTCGTCCAGTTTCCCTGATCCATTGAGCAAATGCTGAGATGGCCCCTTGTTTTGCTTCTGGACATAAATGTAACTTCATTTTCTGTGCACGTCTTCTAGAATTCAGTGGGAAATACAATTATTATCGTTTCCATGTTGTCGCGGCAGGAAGTAATAAGAGCCAAAATTTATTGCTTATTTATCTTTGAAAATAGATTTTATTACATGGGAGTTTTTTTTTGTTGTTGTTTTTTTCTCCCTCAAAATTCAAAATTTATTGCTTATTTCAATTTTTTTATTGTTTTTTTCCCTTTCAAAATTCAAAATTTATTGCTTATTTATCCTTGAAAATAGATTTTATTACATGGGAGTTTTTTCTCCCTTTCAAAATTCAAAATTTAAGTAGTATATGACTTAGTGTAGGGATCACAGAATTTTGAAAATGTGCACACAATTCACTTTTCCCCATAGCACGTCATACGCAGTTTTTAACTGTTTTTTTGACGTAAAATAAATTTTAAAAAATAAATAAATAAAATTCGAAAATTTGCAATATTATGCCAAACTACTCATATTTTTAAAAAACGTACATGATATTTCTTTAAAACTGAGTTTTTAGAACTTCTCATTTAAGAAAAAATCGGTATCATCAGTACTGTGCTTTGCATTTTTTTTTTAATTTTCGAAAATTTGAAGAATCCGCAGAAAATAGGGCCTGCGTGTATGACAGGAAAATATAAAATTTTGGAGCCTTTTTTGAGAAAATAATTGATCAAAAGTTCACTATATTTCGCGCAAAATTATGCGAGCCCTACTCATATTTTCGAAAACTTGAGCATGACTTCATTTCAAGATGTCTTTGAGCAACAAATTTTATTAAGGAAAAATGTTTCTTCGATATTGTAGTTGTAGAAAGACCGACGGACAGGCCGGTGGTCCAGGAGATGGCGGGCGTCACTCAGGCAGATTCTGCCGTCATTTGTGCTCAATCGATTTTTGGGTGCCAAGGATTTCAAATCATGGATTCTGACTACACAATTTTCTATATGCTACATTAAATAGCATACACTTCCCACTTAAAGTCATGCTAACTAGGATTCCCTGGTGTCCCTAGTCTTCCCCACGGGACCAAGAAGTTCATGTTCTGTACTTACTGCCAGCAATGCTAAATTGCTCCATCGTAATTTACAAGTTGCATGTAAAGCTTAATAGAGCTTCTGAGAGCAATTAACGAGATAGTAGATCGCCTCGAGACATGATCCCCAACGTCTTGAGGGCACTGACTGTGGATCATAGCATAGCCTCAAAGGTTCCAACCACCACTGGCAGGATTCTGGCGTTGGGCACTCCATGAAGTTTGGTTGCCATGGGAATGCCTGGTTGGTACTTTACCACTTTTTCCTCCCCTGCTTAAGAAAGCTAGACCAATCCTCGTGGCAGACAGTCACATCGACAACGTGGACCCCCCACCAGGCATTTTATAACCAGGTCAGGTTTGAGACTAACCCCTTCGGCAACGAAGAAAGTGGCTTCCGCAACTTCACAGTGTCTGATTTCCGGAGCATCTTCCTCTCTATAAAGCTCTTTTATCTTGTCATGACGCTTTATTTTTGCTGGTTTCGTAAAAATGCACTGACCGAGGATGTGATTCATGGTTTCTACCGCTGTACTGCACTTCCTGCAGTATACATCTTCTCTGGACCTTCCTCATCTAAGAGTAGTTTTATTGGCAGAGGTATTTGATCTCAGTTGGAGGGCAGTAATAAAAATACCAGGTTTCAGAAGATTATAATCTTTCAAAAAGGCATTTTCAATCGGATCGTTTATATGCGCTTTAACCACTCTCCCTTGGGATCCAGCTTCTCCCAGGCAGCTACCTCGTCATCGGCGAATTTCTTCTTATAAGCTCTCTATTCGATAAAATGCTTTTTACTACATGGATTAAATAATCTGAGGTTCCTATGAAGCTTCCGGCCGAGTTTGCAAGGCAAGCCCGTGTGCTGTAGTGTATCAAACGCTTGTACGATGTCCAAGATTAGTACTACTCGTAGTGTATGTTTCTTGCAGTGGAATGTCTGTGATGAATATTGGACTAATCTTAGTATTTGATGGCTGCTCTTGTTTGAATCCAATCTAAATTGAAACTCATTTCTTCATACACTGACGGCTGCTCGAAAGTAGGACAAGGAGACCATGGTATTCCCTTACAATGTGCAGAATTAAATAATTATAGTTTAGTTAGCTTTTAATTAAATTTTCAAAGGTTCTGCCATGTTTACCTCTGATCGAGGTTTTCTCTATTTGCTCATGAATGGAAACTGAACTAAATTATTTTCCCCTCCCCCTCCAAACGCCAGCCGGGATGCCATCGGGCAGGCCTCCAATTGCCAAAAGTGAAAGGCAATTAACTGGGAGGCAGATGTTGAGGAAATCTGACCGCGGGATGTAATCGAGCTTGCCTTCTAAGACAGCCAAAATTGAAAATGGATTAACTGGGTGTGAGGGTCAACTGACAAGGCAATGAATTCGAGCGATTCCTGGCGCGTTGGAAGATGCTGGTTTAATCCAGCATCTTCTTTTGTAGGTTGTGTAGGCTGGTAATGTGCATCCGCCCACGAGAAAACTACGGAAACCACCATACTATTCCAGACAGAAGATTCGACTCATCTTCTTGACAGATAACTGGTGACTATATATGGATATATTGGACAAATCTTAAGCCGAGGGGAAAGGAAGAAGGAAAGCGGCGGGTGTTGAGAGCTGAGGCAGGGTGTGAGGCGGAGCGAGCGTGGAGAGCGGGGCGGGGCGGGGGTTGAAATGCGGGATGGAGCGCCCGGGGCCCGGACGCAATGGCGGCGGCGGCGGCAGGGGTGGCCAGGGGCAGCGGCGGGGGCGAAAAAATCGCAAGGCGCGAACAATGGCAAAGATGCCGTTGCCGCCGCCGTCGCTTCGACTGCTATAAAGCTTTATTGTCCCTCCCGTGTTGCTAGGCAGGACGGAAGCCTGTGCGAGTTATGGTCGGGTACAGTTACCACTAGCACATTCACCTCTGCTGACACGCCGAGTCGCGCCCTGGCCCTACGCCCTCTACCCCCCCCCCCACGGCCCTCGTAGCCACTTGGATAGCACCTCCCGACCCGTCTTCTGCTTCTGACCCACTGTCATTATTTACAGACGTAGAAATTATTATTCGCCAAGCCACAATCTCATTAGTACGTTGTCTTGTTTCTGCAAAGTCATTACAACTGTAACGAACTGGGCATTGAATGTTAGTGAACTTTCCGTGTAAGCTATATACGTTACGAGATGTCTTAAAAAGATATATAAAATCGGTTGGTAGAATCTTTTGCTCCTGAAATAGACCGTATGCACAATAAACCATTATAGAAAAATTTACGAATTCTATATAGTTTAACGAGTCCGAAAACAAACCACTTTATATTTCTTCGTTCAGTACATTATCATATAACTTATTTAATTCATCAAAGGGAAAAGTTTCGCACTCCCCTCTGTAAGCTGTAGTTTTGTCTCCATATTTTATCCGAATGCTTTCATTATCTACTCTGCTTCAGTTACCTTCTAAAATGTAGCGATTAGGATCGCAGGCGCACGTCTGGCGTTTCCTACTTTGCAACTGTTTCCATTGGATTGTTAACTGTTGAAACACGTCTCTGATAGCCCTTTTTCATTTTATGAATTTGATTTATTTAGAGCATATCTTTCTTGATTTTCAATATTCTCCTCTCTTATCAATTCCTCTTTCACAAAACATTTCTTCCTATTGACTGAGAGTTAACGACCACTGTAACCTGAAATGTTTCTACTCTTAATAAAACGTGAGGCAACGACATACGTGAAAAATGTAAAACATCAGAGAATGTGAATTAAAAAGCCTGGTTTTCAAATTATATTGAAAATAAGTAAGAGACCGTATTACTTATTCCTGGGACATGTACAAATATGTTAAAATAGGCTTAAAATAACATGAAATATCTCGAAAGTAAATGAAATGAACACCTTGACTGTTCTTTATTAAGATCAACTTTTATAGTTCATTACAAATTGTTTGTCATAACAAGTAAAAACATTGTGAATAAAATGAATGTTCACAGGAGATACCGTCTGAATCATCAAATGCATATAGAAGTTAAGCAAAGTTATAACATAAAACTTCTTTAAAAGATCTCTTCTAGGTTATAAAAAAGTAATATAAAATCTTTTGAAATAACGTTTAAGTCAGGTAAGATGCTTGTGATAATTATATACAAAAATGAATTACACATAGCCTAACCCATCAAAAAATCTATGCAAGGACAGAAACATTATCAGTCTCTTGAATAAATTGTTTTACTGAGACGTATGAAACAGTTTTTGAACAATAAGAAGAGTGAAACGGTTAATGATCTCGGCACCCCTAATTGAAACAACTTTTAAAATGTGCTTCAGTAAAAAATATAGAACGTAATCAAAGTCTAACAATTTTTAAAATTCCCTCCTATTCAGGACCCTCAACGCAACGTACAGATCGACTGACTTCTTGCTTGCCGTTTGTGAAGGCGCCAGAAGTTAAACCTATCTCCTTATACATGCTTCCTTCACATTCCGAGCACCTGATCTATTCCTAACCTACCACAGTCGATTGCCTTCAGTTTCCGAGGGTCCTTCAGAAGTCCTTTCCTCGTCACTTCCTCTCCGCGCCTGCCTGCTGCTCCCGCGCGCGCCCTTCGCGAACAATGGAATGCGGCGGCGCGGGCGGCGCGGGCGGCGCTCTGACGTGTTATAACCGTTCTCTGTTTTACGGGCTCTGCTGCAGTTCTTCGGGCGGCCGACACCGTAATTCTGGAGCTGAGGGCGGCAGAAATATTGTCGCTACGGCATTTCCAAGCGACATGCTTGTAAACGACGAGGTATAACTGTCGTTATGGAACATTCCTTGGCGTTCATTAGTGTGTTCATTTGACGGAGCGAGAGTTACGGGCTCATTTTGTTACAAAGCGGATGGTGTTTGAGACTACGGAATAAACATTGTAGAACGGTGGAATCTTTAACCATCTCCCTGAAGGAGAGTAGACATGTCTTTAAAGTACATTTTTACGACGCTTCATGATGACAATGGTTAGAGAGCATTTCTGCAAGAAAATTGATTACGTACTCTTGAACTGTTTCAGAGAATATTCTAATGAAAAAAATTTTCAAGGAAACAGAAATGAGTATAAAAACGTGTTTTTGTATTGCATTTCAATTATTTTTATAAATATTCATTTTTAGATAGTTTGAATGCATTTATATTTCACTAGGGTATGAAAAATTCATTTATTAAGTTGTAATGACCATTCCACTTTCAGGCACAAGTAAAATAGAAAATTGTATTGTTAGAACTCTGTCAGGTATTACGAGGGATTCGGCTTGGTCATCCACTGCCTTTTTGTTCTCTTTAATGTCTCTCACTCCCTCACTCTCTCTTCCTCTCTCTCTTTTTATTTCTCTTTCTCCCTCTTTCTTTCTCTTTCTCTCTCTTTCTCTTTCTCTCTCTGTGTCTGTCTCAGTCTCTCTCTCTCTGCCTCTTTTTGTCTCTCTCTGCATCTCTTTCTGTCTTTCTGTCTCTGTCTCTCTCCCCCCTCTCTCTCTCTCTGTCTCTCTCTCAATCATATTGTTTCGCCCAAGATAATTCTCTAGAATCCGCAAAGGAGGTACCAGCTGAGTTGGCTCGGGGAAACAACTGTTGCCTCTGCAGTATTTCTGAATGGAGGTTATAGGGTAAGTGTCCCCACGGTGAGAAATTTTCGACACTAGCTACATAGCTATAAGGTTGAATTTAGCAGCTGTCTGAGAATTCTATCAGCCGGCTGCTTTCATCGATAGCTTTCTTCGATCAATATTAGGCGAATGTCGGAGCAGTCCCCTAACGAAAGTGCTACTGACCCCGCACTTTCATTTCTCTTCCTTGTGCTATTCTCTCCCCTTACACACATTTACACTTACAAGCACTACACTATCGCACAAATCGGGAGATCTGGCGGGAGTTTCGAACTTGTCCCGACGGGGGCGGTGTTCCTCTCGTGAAGATTTAGGAGGGGGGACCTCTGCAACCGACGTGCAGGTCGGCGTCTGATCTCACATTCTAGCGAGAAGCACCGCCACTTTCCGGTCATAACATGTGCTACACTTATAGGATTAACAACCATGTCTGATGACATTCCCGGAAACTCAAAATAATCAATCTCAAAGAAGCTCAATCAATCTCGAAGAAACGTTGGAACGACATTACGGTTTCCCCTTCTCTTTCTCGGTGAACCGCCTTTGCGTTGTCCCTAGTCTCACTCCTACTTAAGCAGACAATGCCTCCTCCTATCCCATCTCTCGTTTTCCCTTCAGTTGCTGAATATTTGTTAATATTGTGGCGTCATGGAGAAAAACATACAGACACTTACAAGTATGTACAAGTTTATTTACACGTATGTACAATAACCAACTTCTGCTCCGAAACTACACACTTGTGAGTATTTCCCTGTGGATACCCCACATAGCTAGGGAGGCCCCGCCTCCTCTGACGCTACTCCCGCGCCACTACCGTGACCTCGTCACCCGTGCAATAGGCACGACACGCTCCAGCCTGGGCGTAAAGTTTTGCGCATCGCGCGAGGTTTCCAGAATAACACCCCCGTGTGAGCTCGTCGGCTCGATTTTATACCAGAGTGCAGCCGTCACGTGACAGTCCTAGGTGTAGGAGGGAGGCTCGCGTCTACCACGTGACCTTCCCGGTCAAGCTGGCGTCCCCTTTGTCTAAAGGTATCCCAACGCCGGGGCGCCCAGCTATTCATGCCCGCAGGTATGCGATACTTCCGCTCCTCCTCCCACCCACGGCCGCCAACCTGACGCTATAATATCATCACTGGAGTGTGTATGAAGAAATGCCTTGAAGGCATGTCATAAAGGGATGTCGACCCGAGAGTTGTTGAAGCAGTTAAACGAGAAGAGAAGACGAAAAAGAAGAGAGCAACAACATTTTTGAAGTGCAATTGAAATAAAATGGATTGTTGGTAGAAATGGTCTTATTCTTTTGAAATTAGTGAATGGTGTTAAATAAATATCTTCCATTTACTGTACTCTCATATGGCTTTACAAAGCAATATATAAGTACTAGGTAGAAATGCGTGTGTCGGGATTTTATTTTCACTTTCCTTCACACGAGCTTCATGAAAGCTGTCATCAGAAGACGTGGAAATTATAATGCATGCATTTTACCAACTCTGATAAACCGATTATTGTATGTGAGGCAGTTACAACTATTCCCTACCAACTCCACAACGCTGACAAGAATGAACCGGAAATGTTGAAGAGGTGAGAGATAAGACATTCGCGAAAAAGAAGTTGAAATGATATCTTCGAATTAGGTTGTGTCTTAGCTCATAAGGAACTCTGTTTTAAGATATTTCCTACATTCTCAAGAAAAGCCGATTTAAAATTCCAGACTGCATACTTATCGCGGAAGGCCACAAAATCTAAAACTCAGTGAACAATGAAGATTTGTTATACTCTTGACTCGTATCGTGGTTTACATGTCTCACCACTAGCCTTCGCTCTTTGATACATTATGCAACCTCTTTGTTCAACACTTGAAATGCTTCTTTTGTTACAATGCATAACGCAATGTCGCAATTGCTAAAACTCTTCTGAATATTGTTCATTACGACTGTCCTAAGTCGTTAGTGACGTGATCCATAGAGGTTAAGGATGTCTCCTTACGCCTTGTGCCAAAACTTCCTATTGCTCTTCAAGGAGAACGAAACGGGCGGTGACTGAAGCGGTTCCGCAAGCGCTGCTGGAGTAGTGGCGACAATTCATTTAGCCGGATCGCTTTACCCCCAACCGCCCTCCCCCCGTGACAAGAAGTGCAGATTTCTTTACCAATACGCTGCCGTTGAAGTTCGATAACAGTTATTAATGTGTACAAATGAGAAGACGGGCAACGCGAGATCGCAAAGTGGAGAGATCTCAAACAAATGATCGTGATCCCCTATACTTATGAAAGTACTCGTGTATAGAATCGTGTAGATATAGAATCTTCTGTACGACTAACCACACGCCTTTCTTCCCTCTTGCCCCCCTCATACTCCTCACCACTCATCGTTTTCCTTTCTTCACCCTTTCGTGATTGATTGATTATTAGTAATTCCGGATGCGTCAACTACTATGGTCATTGGTCCCGTGAATGTACTGCATGTTTTTTCATCCGGTGGTGGCGGTGATCTTTCCTCACAGGATGGCGAGATCCGGCGGCGACTTACCGTGGACTTGCGGGTTTTTTTCCCTAACCAGGTACCTCCCACCAGCCGGGCACCGCCCCAGCTGGGACAAGCTCTAAGCTCCCGAGGTAGTCTAGCGCATGTTGGTGTAAATGTGTGTAAGTTGGGTGAAAATAGAACAAGAAAGAGGAAAGAAAGATCGCGCGCGGTCCGAAGCTTAGAGCTTGTCCCGGCTGGGGCGGTGCTCCGCTGATCGGAGATATCTGGTTGGGAAAAATCTCGCTAGTCGACTATGGGACGGCACCGGATCTCGCCATTCAGCAGGGAAAGATCACCGCCACCTCAAACGATAATAGCACGCACTACATTTAAGGGACTAATAACCTTGGTAGTTGACGCGCCCAGAATCACCAACAATCAATCAATATTCCTTGCTTGCATTATTGATCCATCCCTCTTGCCTTCTCTTGTCTTCGAGTATTTTCTCACCATCTTTCACTCTGCGTTTGTTCCACTCGCAATCGTCTTCTCTGTCGTCTTCTGATTTCCTCTCGTCCCCGCGCTTCGCTGCTGTCCCTCACCATTATCGGTCTCCGCCCTCAGTCGCTGCCGCCGCCTCCCGCCCAAACATCGACCTCTTCCGTTAGGCATGCAGCGGCCGGTCAAATAGCCCGGGCACTCTTGTTCCTTTTTCTCTTTGCGCCGGGCGAACGTGACAGCTGTGTCAAGCAGTCGTTCCTACCGCTGGGGCGCTTTTGCTGCTTATGGAATGGCTAAGCGAAGCTGCGAAAGTGTTGACTCTTCGGTAAAGCTCTACCTCGCAAACACAAACGTTACCTAGTGGTACTTGTAAAGCATGTTTCTTGGAATTGTAGTCTTAAAAATGGGAAAAGTTATAATAACATAATATGTGGTGGTGTTAGGTGAATTACAACTGTGGAATGTGTCCACGTTTTTTGGCCCATGACTAACAGTAGATGGCACTTCATTAAAAAAAGTTTTAAAGAAAGACAAGACGTGACGACAAGACGGAGATTGAGCTATTGATTGATTGAACGCATTGTCTACGAATAAATACATGAAAATGGAAAACCGTCATTTATCGAGGCAGCCATCGTGCTAGGTAAAACAATAATAATAAATGTGATACAATTGACATAAATGATTGGGTAAAGAAGAAGTTGTGAAGTACCATTGCATGTTCGATTTTTGATGATGTTTACCTACGCAGAGCCCTCAAACAAGAATCTTTCATATTCAAACATTTAATTTCATTTAAATATTAAATTAAATCATTGACCTATTTCATAACTGTAACCTCACGCTTATATTATTATAATCAATATGAACGTGCTTTGTTCTATTTGCTTATTTATTCATTATAGGTTCTACACATTTCATTTCGGCCCGTCTTTTCCTGTTCTTCACTTTTTGTTGAATATTCATGTGTTGAACTATACGTGAATTTGCATTAAATTTCTTGAATTAGGTTTCGATTTTTTCGAAATTTTTTGACTATTTACTTTATGTTTTTACTCAGAATGGTTTGACTACCCCAATGCAAACTGCTTCAGGAACAGTTACGTTCAACATGTCATTGTGCAGATTTTTGTGTTGTTTTGCTGATCAATGGCAGTCACAACCGATGTATGTGTCCCATCATACAATACGTCTTTCGGTGGTCACTCCGACATTGCAGAGGTGATGCACCGACACGGAAACAATTACTTAGAGACACCGAAATCCTAAAATGATAATTCGTATTTGCAGCTAACTTCCTTGTATAACTTTTAGATAAAACAGAAGAAACCTTCCTGATTGTCAGTTATATTTGTAACAATAAAACGTATCCAATATTTTAAAAAAAGTGGATACATTTTATGGATACAAAGCTAAATTTCTTATTTGGAAACACTAAACGAGTTCAACGAAATATCAAATTAAAATGTATAGAATGATTAATAAGGTACGTGATCTCTAAAGAATCTTCACACCATCACGAAATTTGGCATTCTGTAGCATGTGGATCAGTTGGACGAAAACAACTAAATAACACGGGGGGAAATGCTTTTTTTATTTGGTTAGAAGGTCGTTTTATAAGCCGGAAGTCCGCTAAATACCCTACACCCAGCTGTCGTTCTGCGCCAGTTTTGTACGTGCTGTTGTACATGGATGTTTTCACCGTTTGATAGAAAATTGCATGGAAGATGAGGCAGATAATCACGAATCTCGTAACACTGAATTGGAACGAATGTTCAGGGCAGTGCTCGGTTCGACCGATGGTACAAATGAGAAGTAGCTCTATTCCGATGAGTACTTTGCTAAATGTGAGTCCTGTTACCCCTGTGATTGCATCGGAATATCACACGTAGTTGATCGGCGGGAAACATAATTCCCAGGCGCTCTCTGCTATGCCCCTGCAATGAAACGGAACTGCCCTTCTTCCATAACAGTATCATTTAAATCATCGTTTCATGAAGCGAAATAACTCACGACGTAGAATTCATGTTCATACGGGTTCAATATCAAATAGACTACGATAAAGTAGGTACTTACTTTACTTTACAATACACATTAAATAATACTCAAATCGATGTACCATTTCAATTGCATAGTAACAAGTTTTCTAATGCATCACTTTATATATAACTAAATTCGAAGGGGAAGAAAAGTGAAATCTCATTTCACACATGCAAAATACATTCTTAGAATGTCCGAAAACTCAAACACTTTCAAATGGAAACTACACTGAGTATCAAAAATTAATTGTGTATTTACAAGATGCTAACGCATTAGCTTCGCTTTGTTATAATTTTATAACAAAGTTATAAGTTTGAATATGCCTAAATTAAATTTGTTATAAACTTCTGGTAGTGATTCTCATCTCGATCAAAATATTTCTCCAGTTTTGTATAATCTATTGAGTAAATGTTGGAATTTCTTCCTTCTGAATACTAAATTTAATCATTGCTTACACCTAAGCTGGCCAAATAATGTTTGCCGGCTAAGGTGTCTCAGAGCATCAATTGATGTCACTGCAATGCATCTGCCCGGGAGGTCCTAGGTTCGAGTCCCGACAGTTGCAGGATTTTTGACACTAGCTTTTTAGGTAGATCGAATTCAGCCGCTGTCTGCAGGGGAATTCTAGCGGCCGGCTGCTCCGGTCGGTAGTTTTCCGTAATTTCTCCTATCAACACCAGGCGAATGCCGGAGCAGTACCCTACCAATCGGACCACGAACCGCGCGTGATCTTTTCTTCCTCTTACTTCTCCTATCCCTACCATTTACTTACACGCTTTTACATGTACAAGCACTACACTGCCACATTTGGGGTAGTGCCTCGCTGGTGAAAGATATCTGGTCGGGGAAACTTCCGCGAGCGGACGTGCGTCGGTGTTGGATGTCACCATTCTGCGGGGGAAAATCACCGCCACCTCCCGCAATACAAAAGCATTACACTTTTTTTAATTTGTTGCGACTAGAATGACGCAACGCGTCTCCAAGCTCTTTGGGGGGGGCGTTGAGCGTTTTGCACTTGGGACTCCATTACCGTTTTGCACTTGGGTTTCCATTAACCTGTGCGCATATGAATAATCCTCCATTAACGGTATGTGTCATTATATGTCACGTCACGCACGTCGTAATCAGTTGTCAAGAGGACCGCCAGGAAGCATCTTCGCGTACGTGCCTCCTGCTACGCGCTCCTGCGTCACTACCCAGCAGCCAGAATTGCGAAGGAATTAGGATAGGGGTAGGGTTTATGACACTTCACAGGGGTTGGCCTAGCCGTAGAGAAGCAGCCTAACTCGTTTTGTTAGAACAAAGTTCACATGAGATTGTCCGCGAATCGACGGCAATCGAAGACGTACCTCCTTGGTGAAAGGCAAGAGACTTCGCACCGAGTCACGAGACACTTGCGGGAGTAATAACCTCAGCAGTTGACGCGCTCGGAATCACTAATCAATAAATCAGTCAATCAATGAACGAAGGAATGAAAAAGCTACTCGTCCGTAGACAGCCAAGAGCAATTCCCTTTGAGACCCTTCGCGCAAAGACGTCTCCAGGAGCGCTCCTGCACTGGATGGGCTCCTTGGTGAAAGGCGAGTGGCTTCGCTCTGAGTTACAGTTTCTGGGGGTGTAATAACCTCAGCAGTTGACACGCGCGGAATCACTAATCAATCAATCCATCAATGAACGAAGGAATGAAAACGAACCTCGCCCGTGAACCACCAAGAGCAATTCCCTTTGAGACCCTTCGCGCTAAGGCGCCCGCACGAGCGATCCTGCACCGGATGGGCTCCTAGGTGAAAGGCGAGCGACTTCGCTCTGAGTTACAGTTTTTGGGGTGTAATAACATCCGCAGTTGACATGCGCGGAAGCACGAATCAATCAATCAATCAATCAATGAACGAAGGATCGTAAAAGCTCCTCCCCCGTGGACCACCAAGAGCAATTCCCTTTGAGACCCTTCGCGCTAAGGCGTCCGCAGGAGCGATCCTGCACCGGATGGGCTCCTTGATGAAAGGCGAGCGACTTCGCTTTGAGTTACAATTTCTAGGGTGTAATAACCTCAGCAGTTGACACGCGCGGAATCACTAATCAATCAATCCATCAATGAACGAAGGAATGAAAACGAACCTCGCCCGTGGACCGCCAAGAGCAATTCCCTTTGAGACCCTTCGCGCTAAGGCGTCCGCACGAGCGATCCTGCACCGGATGGGCTCCTAGGTGAAAGGCGAACGACTTCGCTCTGAGTTACAGTTTCTGGGGTGTAATAACCTCAGCAGTTGACACGCGCGGAAGCACTAATCAATCAATCAATGAACGAAGGAATCGTAAAAGCTCCTCGCCCGTGGACCGCCAAGAGCAATTCCCTTTGAGACCCTTCGCGCTAAGGCGTCCGCAGGAGCGATCCTGCACCGGATGGGCTCCTTGATGAAAGGCGAGCGACTTCGCTCTGAGTTACAATTTCTAGGGTGTAATAACATCCGCAGTTGACACGCGCGGAAGCACTAATTCATCAATCAATCAATGAACGAAGGAAGGAAAACGAACCTCGCCCGTGGACCTCCAAGAGCAATTCCCTTTGAGACCCTTCGCGCTAAGGCGTCCGCAGGAGCGATCCTGCACCGGATGGGCTCCTTGGTGAAAGGCGAACGACTTCGCTCTGAGTTGCAGTTTCTGGGGTGTAATAACCTCAGCAGTTGACACGCGCGGAATCACTAATCAATCAATCCATCAATGAACGAAGGAATGAAAACGAACCTCGCCCGTGGACCGCCAAGAGCAATTCCCTTTGAGACCCTTCGCGCTAAGGCGTCCGCAAGAGCGATCCTGCACGGGATGGGCTCCTTGATGAAAGGCGAGCGACTTCGCTCTGAGTTACAATTTCTAGGGTGTAATAACATCCGCAGTTGACACGCGCGGAAGCACTAATTCATCAATCAATCAATGAACGAAGGAACGTAAAAGCACCTCGCCCGTGGACCACCAAGAGCAATTCCCTTCGAGGCCCTGAGGCCTCGCCAGTCGCGCTGCTGCGCCGGGTGATTCACCGCCTGCGCCTGCGCCGGAGCGGCCTTCGGGCGGAAGTTGAAGGCTGTCGGAGGAGTCGGCGGCGGTGCGGCGCGCGGCCGAGCGGAACGAACGGACGGCGCGGCGGAGGAATGCGGCGGCGTCTACGAGGCGCCACAGGGCGACGGGCGCACTGCGATCCTTCCGCTGCTTCACGTGGCCATGCTTTTGTTTTCATTTTTCGTGTTGGTAGCAGACTGACATCCCTTTGATTCAATATTCGCACTCCCTGTGGAAGACTGTCCTGTCCTATGGCTCGACAGTCCGCTACGGGCCTTGGCCGACCAGCGGTGACCCAGCTTCTCGGCTACGGGATAAGGGGTTCTTGTGGTTAGCACGAACACATCCACCGGGAGCGGTAGCCCAGTGCATCAACTGATGTTACTGCAGCGCCTCTGACCGGGAGATCCTAGGTTCGAGTCCTGACGGCAGCAGGATTTTCGACACTAGCTTTTCAGCTAGGTCGAATTCAGTCCCTGTCTGCAGGAGAATTCTAGCGGCCGGCTGCTCTGATCGGTAGTTTTCCGTGGTTTCTCCGATCAACACAAGACGACTGCCGGAGTAGTACTCTATCAAACGGGCCACGGACCTCGCGCGATCTGTCCTTCCTCTTCCTTGTCCTATCCTCTCCCCTTACACACACACACTAACATGCACTACACTACCACATATTCCGGGAGACCGGTCGGGAGCTTAGAGCTTGTCCCGACTGGGGCGGTGCCCCGTTGGTGGGAGAGTCCTGGTTAGGGGGAAACCCCACTAGCCGACGGTAGGTCGGCGCCGGATCTCGCCATCCAGCGGGGGAAGATCACCGCCCTCTCCCTAGAAAAAAACATGCACTACACTAACGGGACTAATGACCAGAGCAGTTGACGCGCCCGGAAACCTGAAAAAGTAAATCAGTCAATCAAACGAACACATCCCTTCACCATATACTCTGGTCTTTATAACTTTGGGGTGGGCTTTCTCATCGTCACATAGCAGTAGATACTGGGACATTTGTAATGAAAGCGCATAGTTATTATTTTGGGCCGGCCGGAAATTGAACCCGGAGTTACGCCGTGGTAGGCGAGCACGCTAACCAACGAGCCACCGAGGGACTACTGTGGGAGACTGTCGCAAGTGAAAATGATGTGCTAGAAATCGAACTCCATTTCAGCTCAGAATTTGGTTGACTTGCTTTTCCAGTATGAGTGACCGTGTAATATAGATCGGGACGTTGTTATTAACGAATCCACTTTTTACAAGGGCGATGAACAGTTTTATAATAGCTCACTAGTGTCTTTGAGACCTCACATTCCAATATACGCTGCAAATCTGCGTTGGGGGACAACCTCCAGTACTGTTTTGTTTTTAAAACCCTACTGATACAACTTCTGCTGGAGTCATGAACGCCAAATGATCGAGTCGCAGCAACATAATGATAACTACATTTCAGAGATCAAAGTTTCCCTCAGTTACGCTTAAACTCTTTCCCAAAAAACTTAGTTTCCTCTAAAAGCTAACATTGTGATCTAATCACCGTACAAACGTGCTGATTTAATTACAATAGGCTATGTGTATGTTATTGGGAACGTGCGAATCTGGCTAATTACTGAATTAGCCGGTTAATGTTCACATTATTAAAATTAAATGGCTAAACATCGTTTTGGAATAACTTCGAAGGAAACTTCGGACTAAAGCAGGATGCAGACGTTAGTTAATACGAGCTGTCTAGGGTAGGTGAAGTACTTTACGGTGATGATGAACAATTCGTATATTAAATGAGTATCAGACGGCTAATGGGGAATTCCTAAAGCTAGTGAGAGTATCTAGTTTCGTGCTTCACTGTATCAGTCGTTTCTGTTTACACGATTTGTCAGCTGGCGCTTCGGCACACATTTACAAGTTGGCGCCCAGAATTCACCCTTAGACCTTCGCGATTTTCATAAAACATTCTTAGATTGTGCAACGCAAAATTTTTGACGTATTCTTGTGCCAAAATACTTATTGCATAGGCAAAAAGCGTCTAACAATCTCGTTGCTTCAAGTTAGAGTACTGAGGCTGATACGAACTTTAACAAGTTGAAGTCCAAAAAATCCGTTCGTCATTCATAAGCTTTATCTACAACGTCTGGCTAAGGTGCAATTTAACAGAACACTCCTAACATTATCTATATTTTGGTCTTTATTCGTAACAAAAAACAAACTGAAAGTAAGCATAGATATGCAAAATTTTTATTTTTTCTCTAACTTACAAATTTTACGTAAATAAGGGTTATAACTAGGTTAACTTTGATTATCTAATACACCGCCAAAAATGATCAATAAAATTCCCTTAAAATGTTTTAAAAAATTCCCTAAAAGCAAACAAAATGACGTAAAAATTTTTATCAAAACCAGTTCGGATGAACAACTCAAGCTGTTGGATGCTTTGCTGATGTAATCGAGGATTCTTATATTCGTTCAAGTGAACTCAGCATTTAAACTCTTGATTTGGACTGTTCTTTACCAGAAAATCTGTCTTTAGCTCTCCTGAAATTGGTTGAACCGATACTGGTCTCTCTCAGGAATCTTAGACTATATACAACGGCTAACATATACAATTTCTGTGCGAATTAATCGAATAAGGTACTCAGGAATTCTGTGGAGAACATTTGTTGCATCTCGTAAATTTTATTTGAAGAAAATACCATTAAAATGATACTAAAATTGATGAAATCAGCGAAAAATACATTAAAAATTACGGAAAAAGGTAAAAAATGACTTAGTCGAAATCGACGAAAAATGCAAAAGAATGACATAAAAAATGGGTCATTTCTTTTTGTCATAACATGAAATTAATTTCTGTACTAAACGGCATTGTTGTAAAGTAAAAATAAAAAAATGACATTTCATTAAAATCCGCCCTCTAGTTACAACTATGATGCCCCGACCCGAACCGAATAGTTGTGCAAAAAGCCAAGTACTGGGGTGAGTCGGCAGCTTGTTGCAGGGCCGCTGTAGTCGGCTGCTGAGCGGCCGCAGGCGGGGGAGTGGGGCGAGAGGGGTGAGCGACGGAGAGGCGGAAAAGGCGGCGGCGGAACGGTGCAGTGACTGCCGCCCCCGACCCCACCTGTCGCCTGTCGCCTGTCGCGCGGCAGAACAGCGCGCGATGCCTCAGCAGTCAGCTGCGAGCGCACACTACACGGCACGGCAAGGCAGCGGGCGGTACTGCGAACCCGTCTCCGCCAGGCGGTGCGGCCGTCCCACTCCTGCAGTTTTTCAAACCTCTTTAACCCTTTCACTGCCAAGAGCCGATGCGTTTGTCAAAGCCAAACTGCCACGGGCCGATCAGAGCCGATCGCTTGTGCTTTTAATTCATTTATTCAGCAATAGCGTAGAATGCTTCTTATCGTGTTGGTTAAGGTTTCAACTGGTCGTTTTGAATGAAGCATATATCTTTCTAATGTGTTTGAAGTTGCAAAAGCTATTACATAAAGCTGCAGCATAAGTGCAATGTGGCATTTGCTAAGAAACAAAATTTCACACGATAATTTTAAAAAATTGTAATATGTAAGCCATACTTTAAAAAACAATAAATATTTAAGGACTTATTCACAGATGTGTAAAGAGTTTGTTTTTTAGATGTTTAAAAAACAATTATGGCAAAAATAATCCTTTTGAACTTTTTTTTTAAATTTGAAAACATATTGTGTTAAAAATTATTTTTTTCCAAGGGAAAATATTATTCTACCTTAAATCCGAGACATATTAAAAGTAATTTATATTTCTTTTTTCCACAAAAAAATAGTTTGCATATCTTTTAAAATAAAGCTGTTAGAGAGATTTGAAAACGTGTCTGCATTTTTTGAACTTCCCCTGTGGCAGTTTTCGCAGTACTTGGCCGGGAGGCGCCGGTAGTGAAAGGGTTAAGGCAAACGCTCCTCCGGTGTGTGTGGACACCACCTCCCCCTGTCTCTCCCATTACTCTCCCCCTACACAAACGCAAGGAACTACAAAGAAAATACAAACAACTATACTGGTTGCTAGGAAGAAAATCTGTGCTGGCTACAGACAATAAACTTTTAATATACAAGTTATTCTTGAAACCAATCTGGACATACTGCATACAGCTCTGGGGCTCTTCCTGCAGGTCAAATATTCAAACCATACAGAGATTCCAATCCAAGGTTCTGAGAGACATTGCTAGTGCTCCCTGGTACGTCCGAAACGATGTGCTACATAATGATTTTAACATCGCAACAGTAGAACAAGAAATTAAAAATTTTAGCCATAAATATGTCAGCAAACTAGAAAACCATAAAAATGTACTAGCCATAAACTTACTGGACAATAGTTTAGAAGTCAAAAGACTGAAAAATTTCAAACCATTGAATTTGCCAAATAGATTTTAAAATGACAATAGTGATAATACTGTAATGTGTAATATGTAAGTGATAATACTGTAATGTGTAATATGATAAAGGAAGATCACCAGTGGGTGACCTTTCCATGCAAGTTGTATTTTCTAACATCATATTTACTTATCGTTCTTGTTGTACAGATTTCTTGTTGTAACAGATTGTAAATTTACAGATTTAAATTTTTAAAAAATACTCTTCCCCCCCCCCCCCCCACACACACACACAGATACTCACACATCGCTTGCGCTCCACGGCGTGCCGCGGCAGAGCCAGGCTGGCGACTGGACACCTGTTGACCCACAGCAACCAACGAGGCGGTACTATTAGCAGTCGGTGATTTCCTGACTTCGAAGAATACATGGCACGTGTGCATGTACACAGCAGTTGGCAGATGAATATCTGATTACTGCAGAAAAAGGAAAGTAACAAGAGAATAAGAACTTGAAATTGAGAAAGCTTCTCGTATTTCTTGAATGACAATACGCCGGCATCCAACAAAAATCAGAACTTTTTCGGCGGTTTTTTGAAACATTCATGAATTGGTAGAAATCAAATATCATACATCATCGAAAATAAACCTTCATTAACAAACTTCAATGTCGCAAAATAACAACTTTTTAAAGTAAAAACATACTATTGACTGAATGCAATCGAAATTAAATATCGAATGAATTGACACTTATAACATTTTCGACAATGTTGAAATAACGGCAGGTGATATTTATCACATCGCATTCTGTAAATACATCGTCTTACGTTTAAAAAAGAAGAAATTCAAACACTTTCTTGGACAAGCAGACTTTTCATATTAACCGCAAATATCAACCAAGCTTGTCCGGTAATATGGATTGTTCAAATTTACCTTTGACTGAACCTCGTTTTTGCTATTTTAGCATTTGAGAAACCATGAGAAACTCACGTTCACTTTAATGAAGTAATATCGATCGTTTTTGTAAGGGTAAGAGCATCTCTATTACCATAGGGACCAGATCTGCCACGTGTTCAATAGTTATCACTCTGACGGCGGAAAGCCACACAAAAAGGGGCCGAGAAGTTCAAGAAAGCAGCATTTCCCATCAAACGAGACTTGTCATCTTAACGTGCGGTTGAAGGCAAGAAAACCTTTCTGGATGAAATCACCGATCCAATTTAAAACCAGTGAAGCTTGGACAGAGTAATGGGAGAAGAAAGTCATAAAAAGTAACTCATGAAAGACCCCAGACTACCGGTTTCAGGATATGATGTGCTTTCAACTTTTAACAAATTGGTTGTTACAAGTTATAGTGCTTCTGTTACCATACGTTATGAGAAAGTAATAATTATATAATACAACGCGTTCTTCAAATATATTTTTTGCGAGTATAATCAAAGTGTACAACCAAGCCAAGTGACAAATGGTATTATTTTATTAACAAATAGTTAAATTCAAATATTAACAATCACAAGAGGTATAAACAGTTAAGGAATAAGTAAGGTTTCACTGATACGTTTTTATGTGAAAACATTCACGTGGGTATTGCATCTTATGAAATGTTAATGATTTTACAGGATCACACAAAAAAGGTTCGGGTTTCAGAACACTATTAGCCGAAAACATAATCTCCTCTATTACTTCAGTAGTATACATTTTATTTATTTATTTATTTTACGTCAAAAAAACAGTTAAAAACTGCGTATGACGTACATACCTTTTGATCTCACACGCAACCAATCTTTATAAATGAGGTCTCTAGAGAAAGAAAATTTCACGAAGACGTTATAAATTGCACTTTGACTTTAAAAATGTGAAAGGTTTGTTTTAAAAAGACTCATCTAAATATTCATGTTAAAAGTAACCCGCAATTTTGTCAGATATATTGTTAAATAACTCCTAAACGAAGCGTCTTAGAGTCTTAAAAATTAAAATTTTGAGGCCAAGAGCCTCAAAGAAACGTTTCTTCTACCGTAATGTATTGGATGAGATATTCTTGTATATTCTATTAAAATGTTTGCCGGTTCGGTGCTTATCAATACCTCCAATACTACCTATACACGAAGGAATACAGAATATATTCCTCCATGAGTCCTTGGTGCTGTTGGCCACCTTTGTGACGTCACGCTTAGAAGACTTAGATTCCTCCATCCTATATTTACGTATTCTGTATTCACGTCATTTGCGCAGATTGTCGAGGTTTATTTGCATAATTATTAAATCAAGATTCGCTCTCGCAGCAAAAACTAGAAGTTCTATTATTAGTAGATTGATACCGATGAATATTGTTTCTAATGCATGTCGTTCAAACATTCATATAACGTTTTGTCGTGTTCAACAAGTGCTGTGTACCTAATTGTGGAGGGCACTACGATGGAAACGGACCACATGTTCATATGTTTCAGTTTCACGATACTCTTAGAAAAAATTAGGGTGTGGTTTAACGTGCGAGTGTTCTCGCATGGGTACGCTAGTTTAACACAGTGGCTTAAGATTTGGGTTTTTATTGATTGATTGATTTTTTCGTGTTTCCGGGCGCGTCAACTGCTTCGGTCATTAGTCCCGTTAGTGTTGTGCATGTTTTTTTTCTCGGGAGATGGAGGTGATCTTCCCCCGCTGGATGGCGAGATCCGGCGCCGACCTACCGTTGGCTAGTGGGGTTTCCCCCTAACCAGCACTCTCCCACCAGCGGGGCACCGCCCCAGTCGGGACAAGCTCTAAGCTCCCGACCGGTCTCCCGGAATATGTGGTAGTGTAGTGCATGTTAGTGTGTGTATGTAAGGGGAGAGGATAGGACAAGGAAGTGAAAGGACAGATTTCGCGCGGTCCGTGGCCCTTTTGGTAGGGTACTGCTCCGGCATTCGCCTGGTGTTCGAAGAAACCACGGAAAACTACCGATCAGAGCAGCCGGCCACTAGAATTCTCCTCCAGACAGCGACTGAATTAAGATTTGGGGTTATTTCTAAAACGTGTGGATAGCTCGTGGAAACAAGAGTATTGGAGTTGCATCGTCGCGAGGTGTTGGAGGCAAGTGGGACAGTAGTCGCTGGCCGTGGCAGGCGCGAGTGAAGAAGCGCGCCGTTGCAGAGTGTAGCGCTGCGCGTGCTGGAGCGAGGGCCTCGATGAGCTGTGACGAGGCAGCGCCCGTTCGGTCCAGCGGCGAAGGCGGCGGCGGCAGGTGGCTGAGGAACGGTCCCGCGCGGCAGCCGCTAACGGCACCGCGCCCGCGCCCGCGCCGCCGCCCGGGGCAAGGTCCTCGCTGGCGCCCAGCGTCCACGCCGCGGCGCCCACCGGCCTTCGCCTGCATGGCGGGGGAGGAGGAGGTGGCGGTCGCGAAGACGGTGGCGGTCACGATGGCGGTGGCGGTCGCGATGGCGGTGGCGGTGGCGGTCGCGATGGCGGTGGCGGTCGCGATGGCGGTAGCGGTCGCGATGGCGGTCGCGGTCGCGATGGAAGTGGCTGTCGCGATGACGGTGGCGGTCGCGATGGCGGTGGCGGTCGCGATGGTGGTGGCAGTCGCGATGGTGGTGGCGGTCGTGATGACGGTGGTGGTCGCGATGGCGGTTGCAGTCGCGATGGGTGGCGGTCGCGATGGGTGACGGTCGCGATGGCGGTAGCGGTCGCGATGGCGGTGGCGGTCGCGATGACGGTGGCGGTCGCGATGGTGGAGGCGGTCACGATGGCGGTGACGGTCGCGATAGCGGTGGCGGTCGCGATGACGGTGACGGTCGCGATGGCGGTAGCGGTCGCGATGGCGGTGGCGGTCGCGATGACGGTGGCGGTCGCGATGGTGGAGGCGGTCGCGATGGCGGTAGCGGTCGCGATGGGGGTGACGGTCGCGATGGCGGTGACGGTCGCGGTGGCGGTGGCGAAGAAGGTGGGAATGGTGGAGGGGTGTGGCGTAGGTTGCTGTGGCGGCTATTGATTGATTGTTAGTGATTCCGGGCGCGTCAACTTCTAAAGTCATTTATCCCGGAAGTGTAGTGCATGATTCTTCGCTGGAGGTGGCGGTGCTTTCCCCGCTAGATGGTGAGATTCAGCGCTGATCTATATGTCGACTTGCGCGACAATCCCCAACCACTTATCTCCTACCAGCGAGGCACCGCCCTAACCGGGACAAGCTCTAAGCTCACAACTGATCTACCGGTATGTGTAATGAATAAAGTGTGTGTGTAAGTAAGGGATCAGGAGAGAATAAGAAAGAGAAGGAATGATCGCGTGCGGTTCGTGACCCCCATCCATTAGGATATTGCTCCCGCATTTGTCTGGAGTTGATCAGAGGAACCACGGAAGGTTACTGATTGGTCCAGCCAGCCGCTGAGGTTCTCTTCTAGACACCGACTGAACTCGATCTAGGAATCAAACCAGTGTCAAAAATCTTTTCACTTAGAACCTCCCGGTCAGAGGTACCGCAGTAACATCAATTGATGCCCTTAGCCACCTTTGGTATGGTGGAGGCGACTGCTATCATCCCCCTTCCTGCGCTCATACGGGCTGCCCTCATAAGGAGGAAACTCCTTTCTTTGACATTTATCGTTCGTACATTTCACCTGCAGTCTCTTTCATTCACTTTTCAGTGCCTTTTAAGTTCTAATGGCAGCGCCTACGTGTAATTTGAAGTGTAGAGCACTGGGAAAGAGAGACGTTTTCGAGATGGTGATGATATTGGTCACTAGATGCTGATGATGACCTTAACTGTAGCGTTACACCGAACTCAGCACCTGGTCGAAGAAATAGCGCCCGGTATTTCCCGCGCTCGCTCGTGCGGCGCTGGGCAGGGCGGCTGAGTGGAAATGAAATGGCCGCGTTGAGTTGGCGAAGGACGGCAAGGGGGCCCGGCGACCGGGCTTCTCTGCGGTTGATGAATCAACTGGCGGTGGTGGTTGATGAATCTAAGAATAATTGTTGTAACCGTGATGGATGTCAATGGGTATATGAGAAATTGAGGACACAACGATTGAGGAATGAAATATCAGAAAACATGTTACCCATTTTCCATCCCCTAGCACAAATTGATCAAAAGTAATGATCATTAAGACGGACACCCGGACAGCCCAGATCATTAAGACGGAGTTCGAATAATATAACCCCGAGGCCCATTTTCTCAAATGTAACCTTCTTGTTATAAATAAGGTGATATAAATGCTCTGTGAGATAGAAGTTGGAAAAGGTTATTCTTACTGATAAAGTACCGCAATATTCCAAGAAAAATGCAGCTCTTTACAATGCGACCGACACATCCTTATGAAATTAGCTATTCTTCTACATAAACGATAACAGTAAGAAGTTATTTTTGATTTACTTGTTTTTTGGATGTAATCGTAAATACGAATATACAAAGTATATTAAAAAAATGTGGACTGTTTGAATTGCGCGTCTTCAGTTGATTCCAGGGGCATTAGCTTGATGTCGCTAGGTTTGCTCAGATGTGCTGATTATGACATCATAACAGATTGTCGATATCATTTGTTTTTTAGCTACGTGGTTTTTAGTAATGTGCGATTTTTCATTTGGCGGATTTCAAAATGAATGACCTGAAAGAGCAGCGAATTGCTGTGAAATTTTGTGTTAAACTAGAAACATCTGCGACAGAAACTTTAGCTAGACTTAACACGACTTTCGGGGATGTTGCTATGAAGCGTACGGTCAGTTTCCAGTGGCATGAACGTTTCAAAGATGGTCGACAGTCCAGTGAAGATGATGAGCGTTCTGGACGTCCTTCCACGTCAACTGTCGACCCACACATCAACAAAAACTGTACCCTGGTGCAAGCAAATCGACGTCTGACTGTTATGGAGCTCGCTGAAGAGTGTGGTACATCCGTTGGACTGATAAATTGAAGATGCACCGCGTTGCTGCGAAATTTGCGCTACGCCTGATGACGGAGGAACAAAACGCCCATCGTTTCCAGCTTTGTCAGTTTGTCAGGAACTGCTTGATCGTCCAGACGAAGATAAAAACATCTTGTCAAAGATCATAACCGGTGATGAATCGTGATTTTGTAGTTCCCCAGACCCAAGAAAGCTCGCCAAGTTCGGTTCAAGGTCAAGGTGAAGCTGACAGATTTTGTTTTTGTGCTAAGACTGTTGTTCACCACGAGTATCTCCCAGAAAGCTACACAATGAACCATAATTACTATATTGAAGTTCTGAAATACTGAGAGACACCATCCGTCGCGGACGGTCAGAAATGTGGAGGAGTGGTGACTGGTTTTCCCATTATGACAACGCTCCAACCCATTCAGTCCACAGAACTCGTGAGGTTTTGGCCAAACACTCGACTACAATTTCTTCCCCACCCTCTCTACTCACCTGACCTTGTTCATTGTTACCTTTTCTAGTTCCCCAAACTCAAAAGACCCTTGAAAGGTAGAAAATTTGAGATGATTCCCGAGATTATGGCAAATGCGGCGAAGGAGCTGAAGGACATTACAAAAGAAGCGTACGAGAACTGTTTCAACAAGCGGAAGCACCGTTGGGATACGTGTGAGCGTTGGGGAGAAGAGTACTTTGAAGGGGACCCAGACATAAAACTACCTTTTATTTATGACGTAATTTGACGTAAATGACGTAAACGACATTTTATTTTATGACGTAAACGACATTTTATTTTATGACGTAAACGACATTTTATTTTATGACGTAAACGACATTTTGTTTTATGACGTCAGTCCGCGTGTTTTTTGAACAGCCCTCATATACGTATATATGAATGCAACGTTTGATGATTCCTCACGCTCGAAATGAATCAATAAATAACAGAAAGAGGAGGTTGATATTTTGGTGACATGTTATTGGCAATGAATAATCAACGAAGGATGTGTTAATGATAATTGAAGAATGTTTATCAAACAATAAAAATTCTGAAGAAGTCGACTATGACTTTAATAGGGGGAATATTGAATAAGTCAATAAAATGATGGCGGTGATAAGATATAGCTGTTTTATTTAAACGCGATGCTGTATATTCCAGTTAAACCATTCATAAATAATTCAGTACTTCCGTTTGCGATGAATTTCGCAGCTGTTTTTTTATATATTACTCCTCAGAACCCCCGGTGAGGTATGTTATATATCATTTAATATAATTTGATGCCTATAAAAATTTACCGAGCATTGAATAAAAGAAAAAGTTACATCAACCGTATAACTTGTTCAATAACTTAAAGAAAATTATGCCCGCGAAAGATTTTCCATAAGAGCCTATGCTAATTTAAACTTCTTTTATTTAAAAATAAGGTCCATTAGGGCCAAATTCTTTCTTGCCGTCTTGAAGAACAGAGATTTTATTTTTATTTAAAGTATTTTTGGGGGGTACTTCACCGTTGTCGATCTAACGAATATACTACCTCCTTTATTTTCTTGGGCTTCTTTTGCGGTGGTGTCAATAGTATACAAAAAGACGATAAAAATTCACTTAATACTACAAAATGTAGAATGTTAATAATTTAATTAGTTTATTAGTATTAGAGTTATTTATCAACTGTTTATGATGTACTTTGACAAACCGATTAAAAAGTTGAAATCAGAAAACAGATGGAAATAAGCGTTTTTGCAAAGAATTGATATTACTCGCCAAGCAATTGCACATAGTTTTGAGAACGCTGCACTGGCAACAGCGCTTCTGTATAATTTCCTGCGAATACTGTAACAGTCAATTGCATTTCTGCATGTTTCATTTGTCAAAGTAAGAAAGGATTGCCACTCCTGACTATCGAAATGAATGCAGATATGCATCCCAAGCGCTTTGAATTTGACGTTTTCAAGCAATAACTGAGATGTTAGTAGGGCAGAAAATGCAATATTTCAATATACGTAGCTGTTTCCAATAACGCGAGAAAGTATGTGCTGTTGTAGCACCAGGTTTTCTACAATTTTGGAAAAATGCCTATATTATGCTTCAACATTTGCTTCCTCTCTAATCTTCACGTTTTCATCAAAACATTCCAGCATGATAGCTACGTGAACGACAATCATGGAAGACGGTCAAGACCAACAGAAAACCACGAGCAGTGAGGTCGGGCCGCGAAAGTCATATTTTGCAGTGTAACGATGAGGTGACCGTGTACCACCATTTTTTTCCATCGTGACGTCATATTTGTCAGATATCTCTATAAAACTTCAGGCACGCTTGACGGTACGTACATTCAGTTGAATTTTTTTGGTTGAAGTGTATTGGTAATATATTCCTTCCGTGGGAGTGGTTGCTCGTAAAAAGCAAAAGACCGCGCTGCGCTGCGCTGCCAGCGTTGGGTGTCTGGCGGCCGCAGGGTGGGGGGTGGGGGGTGGGGTGGCGGAGTGTTGGTAGATCACGCGCATCTCTCGCAGTCCCGGGTTCAACGCTCCCTCCGCGCCACGCCGCGCCGCGCGGCGGCGGCTGTCGCGGTTCTTCTCGGCTCTTCTTCCCTCCCCTCCCCTCCCCTCCCCCTCCCCTCCCCCCCTCCCCCGCGCCGGCGACGTGACGACGCGACGTGGCGGAGCCCACTCTCCTTGCGCGCCCTCGGCGGGGGGGGGGGACGTGAAGGGCGTGATCGGGGCTGCTTATTGTTGCGTGGGGTGGATGGGAAACAAAGCGTCCTCAGAACAGGTTGTAAGTACAAAACTAAGGATAGGTCATTCCAATCTCAATTTCTGCCATTTATTCACGAGGTCCGATCAAGTAGCCTGTCCAAAATGTGGTGCAGCAGTCTCCACCTCATTCTTGAATGCCCTGCTGCAAAGAATATAAGAAAATTTCTGAAAATGGAACCCTACAATCAATACTCAGCTCCACAGATGGGTGTACCAAAGTGATAAAACTTTTAGAAATTACAATATCTTGTATAATTAAAAATAATTGTAAGACCTTAGATTGAATGTTGTTGTAAAAATATAATTATAATGTTTTTCTATAAAATTTAATAATGATAGTGGTCGCTGATGACCTCAATGTTATAAAGCGACCTTAAATAAGTAAATTTAAATAAGCATCCTCAGAGCTCCTTCTTCTCCCTCAAATTACAATGGGCAAACCGAGGCTTTGGAAGGCGAAGCAGCAGTATTTTGAAAAAGACCTTTCCCATCACGTGATGTGATGGGTGCATTCGTCTTTGTGATATTTTTGCTCAAAATACATTCTCTGAAAGGCGTAGGGAATGAATTTTTTTATTTGAGTATCATCTTCTCAATTGTATCATTATTATATGTACTCGATATCTGAAAAAAAATTTACTTCCCCCGTCCTGGCCCTTAGACACGTAAAGGTTTTATGTAAGCTTGTTTGAATCGCCACGAAACTTAGTGCTTTACGTTAATTAATAATTTTCATTGAAATGACAAATATGCAAATAAATGAATTAATCTATCCAAATCTATCTAAAATATGCATTATATACATTTTGCATCTGAAATTCAATATTTTCCCATGAAACATAAGATTTTAGAGCTTCTCACACTTACCTTCACAAAATTCACACTTCTCACCTTCAACAAAATTCAGTAAATTAGGTCATGAGCTCTATTACTTTCATATTTAAGAAATTATTTGGTTATACAGAGTATCACTGTGAAATAAAAAGCAACCGTCTGTGAATAGCGGTAAAAAATCAAGGTTTATAACAAGCATGCAAAGCAAATGAAATAACTTGTACCAGCGTCCCAGTTTCTTTCTCCCGTTACGTACACATTGATGTAGCCAGAACATTCGCATGTTAATGCAAAGCATTAGAAACGGCGCTGGAAATTTCATATCAATGCATTTTCATCTCACCAGCAAGCTTGTTATGTGAATCCTAAAATATATTGCAACGGATATGTACAATATATGTTCATTTCGTTATTTCTTGCTTTGAAATCGGGTTCTTGTCCTTATTCAACTTATGAAATTGTATCGTAATATTTTTAGTACGTTGGAACATACGTCCTTTTGATATCGCGTGTATGTAAAACGACAGACACAAGATTACATTTATTTGTTAATTGTAACTGGCAATGGTGAACTCTGAAAATATCCTCAAAGAATAGTTAACATACACAATGTACAATATAAGACTGTAATACGTTTTTTCGAGAAATTATTAAAAAGCATTTGTGTAAAAGGTTTTCAAAATTTCATGAATTATTAAATTTTTAATACAAGCTTCGTCTGTGTAAACCACGCAAGTTATTCGGAGTTCTGCTCACTAGTACATACGTGAAGTATTTGCACAATGGATTCTTTAGGCCCAAGCTGCAACACAAGTGCTCTTACTTAAAAACGAAATAAAGGACCCAGTTACGAACTACACAAACATGGAAGAAAACAAGTGGGTGTCCTATTTTCGGGACAATAGTTGTAACGGGCAGCACATGTTCTGAAGTTGCTTGTTCGTTCACAAATGCAGCTTTGTAGTGCGAAAATGGGATAGGGTGCGACATTAACGAAGTCGTCGCGGACAAGGAAGTTGCACGATGCAGAGCCTCGCTGCACCAGGAAGGAGGCGGACGCATCTGCACCGAGTGATGGCACTCGCGGAGGAAAAGAGGAGCAGGCGGAAGGAAGAGTTCAAATCGCTGACGACTTATTGAAATTGTGAAATATTTTAACATTTTTGGCGAGCTATTTTTTACGTTAGTTCACTGTAAGTTGAATCTCATCCAGACGATCTCATCCAGACGGGAAGGGCCTTCAGCTGGAATTAGAAAAGGTTATTGGAGGTTTCATAAATATCTGGCATTTAGAGATTGGAAATTCTCAGAAAATAGATCGTCAGTGTTATAAAAGTTAGAAACTTTTAATATTGGCTAAGAGCAGGCAATTGACGATAATGATTTTGGTTTTAAAGATGATTTGTTTTCGTAATATGTAAAAGTTGCCCAACTCTAATGAGCACTAATATTGGAACGAATGCTCCAAAAACTATGCGTCCCATCTCATTCAACGCAGAATATAATGCCCTACATCTCTTGATAGAATCGTGTAGATACCATGAGTCATTTATAAGATATAAACGTAAAACAGTAAAAATACCCCTTTTACTGTTTTACGTTCTGACTCCCAATACATTTTTACTCCCACCACCGCCACCACCATCACCACCACCACCACTTAAGCACACCTCCGCCGAGGGAGAAAGCCTAGGATAGTCATGTTGAGCCAGAAATGTAGCCATTAAAACAATAAAACCTTTTTGCAGCAATTATTTCCGATTTGGATTTTAATTCTCCGGGACTAACAATTCAATTCTATGACATCCTTGCACCATGAGGTAGTGGGTGAAGTGAAGATAGATATGTTTTATGTTCGAAGACACATTTTATTTTGAAAAGTAAAGGTTAGTGTGTGTATGTAAATAAATCTAGTGACCAGCAATCGTCAGACTCATGTGCTTTTTACCAAAAACTTTCAGTGATTATAATTGTAAGTGGTACTTTGTATATTTAAGTCTCCAAAGTTGCCTCGAGTGTATTGATCAGAGGGTATACCACTTCAACAACTTTTCATAATTGAAGTGGATAGCAGGATGTATTAATACCCGCCCTACATCTTGATCCATGGCTCGGAAAAATGCAGGTTGGGTTAGTTACAAAATCGGCCACTAGAGTTTTTGAAGAAAAACCATTCTCTCAAAAATCAAAGTCAAACCTACATTTCAATGTAATACATGACTGGTTAATTTCTTGACCAGGGAAGCATACTGACTTCGTTTGCCTGAAGTGACGGATCTCTTTTATTATAATTAATTCCTTTTTATCAACTGGGCCAGTTTAAAAACTAACAAACAAGACAAACTTTTTTAAAGACACAAAATACTATAAATCAACCTTTCACTCGAAGGTATGTGGAAAGCTGAAGTAAATATTTGAAAAGATAGTTACACAGATTACGATAAGTCTCCTTGAATATTGCCTTTTTTTAGGCGTTTCTGGAGAATTTTAAAAATCATTGGCGCTTTTAGTATTTATTATCTGTATCACCGAAATCCTTATCTCAATGTCAGCGTAAGTTCAACCCAAAACATTTCTTTAAGAATGCATAAGAATTTTGTTCCCCTTTTCCAACTCGCAAGCCTTCACAACATTTTCAACAATTTCGCGTCAAACAATAGCTATTGTAAGTTTTCCTATCTTCCTCAGGAACTCTAGGTGACTCCTGTGAAGGATCTGGAACTCTTAGTCATTTCTTGAGATTTTCAAGGAATAACACGGATAGTTCTCGTTTACAATAGCAAATAACTTTGATTTCGCGCCCAAAAAGATATTGCGTTTCGAATCTTGTCATCAGTGCTTGCTGCGAGATTTTACCTTCAACTGTTCATTGCACCAGGAAGCAGGAAGGTAGGCTATTGGTCAAGAAAACTTCAGCAGGTAACACAATAGTTCACCACAAAATGTGGGTGCAGACCTAGGTAAATATACATTTGCAATACATTTTCAAACACACGTTTTAGTCTGGATTTACAAATAATAGTGATTGTATTGTCCCAGAATTTTGTAAACTTCCTTCATCACTTTTGGAGGAAACTGTACAACAATAAACACGTTTTTTTATTGAACACATTGTTTTTGTAACATCGTTGCCGTTTTTTCCATTGTTGGGTTTTGTATGCCTCTTATGGACAATCATATTAACTATTTTAGAAGCTTAGAAACCTGCACTAGGTTGTAAAGGATTTCTAGAAGATACTTTTCTGCAAAACAAGGCTGAATGGGTGGTGGTCTTATCAATTTTGAACTAATTTATGAAGATCTGGCAAGAGCTATGCAGTTGAAATTATGCATTCAGAAACAATGTAATGTATATGTTATGGTTCATTTTTCTTGCTCAAATAATAGGGAAGCAGTTCAGTGTTGAAGTCTGGATATCTTTGATACTTATGTTTTCAGACTTTTCCCGCAACATTTTCACGATGTGTTAATAAAGTCAAAATTGATACTATTTTCATTAAATAGAGCAAAACAAGTTATTCAATTAAACTCAGATTCATCTGTTTAGCAGTAACGGAGAAAGAAATAAGTAGTAGTTGCGAAGATCTTGAAATGGTACTTTATAACGACACTCCATGAGACTCAAGCCAGAGGCCAAATGTAGCATTTTTGAGCAGTCTCCGCAAGATTGGCAGAATGACGGGGCTTATTTTTCTGGCTACTGTGTGAGAGGGATTCTAAATATTTTTCGTAGGATTTCTCATTTTTTGGTATTATTTGGCCATAATGTTTTCAATAAATCTCCGAGCACCTCAAGAGCGTATTAAAATTAAAACTGCTTTGTTGGAGGTGGGAGTCAATTAAATGCTTGCAATTAATTATATTCACTAAAATTCATTCCACTTCATTAATTCAATATATATATATAAAATAATGACGTTTGGTATTGTCATTATAATTATTGCATATTCTGCAAGAACGTGTGCCCTTTCATCGAAAGATTTCGAAAAGATCTTCGCCTATAGATATGCGCTATGAATGAGGACACCCTCACGATGCCCGCTGCTTGCTCTTCTCGGTGGCTCCTTCGCCCTCGCTCTCGCCCTCGCCATTCTTCTCTGCCCTTTTCTCTTCATACCTCTTTCTCCCTTCTCTCTGCATGTTCCTCTGTTTCTCCTGACCGTGCTCTGTGTTTCTTTCAACCCACCTTCGAGATATTTCTCACCGTCTGATCTTTTCGTGTTTGTCTAAGCAATGGTTGCGTGCGTGTTCAGTGGCTCCGTGCCCTCGGCCGCTAACAGACCAGTTCTGTCTTCATTAGAGGCGTGAGCGCGGAGCCTCGCGCAGCTAACGAGGCTGCTTGCTCTGGCGGACGGCCCGGCAGAGGTGCGAGCCAGGCGGACAGCCAGACGCACGACTAGACGGATGGCTAGACAGATGGCTAGACGGTTGGCTAGACGGGCGGCTAGACGGACGGCTAGATAGACGGCTGAACGGACGGCTATATGAACGGCTAGACGGATTGTCAGATGAATTGTCAAACGGAAAGCTATACGGACGGTTTGTCGGAGGCCAGTAAGACGGCCAGACGGACGGTCACACGGACGGTCAGCCGGACGGTCAGCCGGACGGTCAGACGGACGGTCAGACGGACGGTCAGACGGACGGTCAGGCGGACGGTGAGACGGACGGTGAGACGGACGATGAGACGGACGGTCCGACTGACGGTCCGACTGACGGTCCGACTGACGGTCCGACTGACGGTCCGACTGACGGTCCGACTGACGGTCCGACTGACGGTCCGACTGACGGTCCGACTGACGGTCCGACTGACGGTCCGACTGACGGTCCGACTGACGGTCCGACTGACGGTCCGACGGACGAGCAGACGGACGAGCAGACGGACGGTCCGACGGACGAGCAGACGAACGAGCAGACGGATGAGCAGACGGACGAGCAGACGGACGAGCAGACGGACGGTCCGACGGACGACCAGACGGACGACCAGAGACGGATGACCAGACGGACGATCAGACGGACGACCAGACGGACGACCAGACGGACGACCAGACGGACGACCAGACGGACGACCAGACGGACGACCAGACGGACGACCAGACGGATGACCAGACGGACGACCAGACGGACGACCAGACGGACGACCAGACGGAATGCAATCAGAAAGGCGGCAGGCTGACGGGTGGACGTAGGAACGCGCAGGAGGACCTACTAGTGGGCGAGCGAGCGGGCGGGCGGGCGGGCGGATACGATCGCGACAGCATGAGGTGCGTGGAGGGGCGGGGCCGGGCGGGGGCGGGGCTGCCGAAGCCGCGCCGCCCGCCGTGGGACGCCGTCTGCGCGCGCAGGCGCTTCCCAGCGCAGGAACCCATTGTGCGCCGCGCGACACACAACTGTCAGAAACTGGAGCGGACAGGCGCGCGAATTCGTGCACGTGAACGCTCACATCTGAATAAGATCACGTGTGAATGTAAAGGGGTGAGGTATTTGAATTTGATGATTATGATGCGAAAACTGAATGATAGAGCTCGGATGATTCATTGCGCCAATTATAAAACACTTGAAAATATATTTTAAAGCAATAGATGCTTTTACACACTTGTGGGGTAACTCCATAACAATATTATTACAGTATTTTATTTTTGGAAGGGGTACACATTTCAGAGGATATAGAAAAGGAAATGCAATAAAATGCATATTAAGTAAATAAAATGTGTTACGCGGAGTCAAATATATATTTCAACTTAAGATCTTTTCGATCGCGTAGCGATCATCAGTGATATCTTTCAGGGTCAGGGCGGAAACGAAGTTCTGAATATATATTTGATACCGGACAATAACTTTCATTTATTTTATACATCTTATTCATTAAAACCTCATATTCATTGGACCGGTTTTTGCGATCAAACTTTTATTGAGAACGGTATTTGCTTTCTATCCCCAGATGTTTTAATTCGTGTTCAAAACCAGAATTTTTAGATATCGAAGAACATTATCTACCACAATTGTGTTGATAATAATTCACAATAATAATTTCATATTGAATGCACTCTCTGAATTGTAATAATTTTACATGTGCCACTTTTCTTTTTTAAATGTTGTTACTCATGTCTCATGTAACTAGGCATTTTTCCAACCGAAGTTTCCTTTTCCAAATTCCTTGTTTCGAACATTTCAAAGTGTGTTAATCTTACATTAGGAATCTAGGAACTGATTACAATAATGTGTTCCAAGAAGGGTTAAAATAATACTTTCGCAGCGTGGGACATTCTCTGCCTAGCCTGTGAAATCGAACCCTGCCTCAAGTAAGTCTCCAAGGAGATTCAATTGTGGCCTCTTCCTTTTCCGCAGCCCGTGTGCGCCAGATGTGGCCGGAACAAAAGAGCATCGCTGCACGTGGGGGGGGGGGCACGCGACGCCGCGTGAGAGGCCGGCTCGTTCGCCACCGCCGCGTCGCACCGACACCACTTGCTCTCATTGCGTAATGGGGAATTCATCTCACTCTTTACCTGTAATATGAATTAAATTTTCATACGTGTTTAAAAATCTCGTTGTTTCCCATGCTGGGGCTTTGAATATGTGTTCATTGCACACCGACATTGGCTGAATTGTCGGGGAGATTTGAATTTAGAACAACGTAGACCAAATTTAAAACTAGTTATTAATCCCGTGTTTGTCACCAGTGTAATGAAACAGCAAGTCTAGTATATCTATCTACTGACTGAAGTACCCCGCGTTGCTCAACATACATAATAATTACATACTGGGCACGAGATAAATGAATTCTATATTCTGTGCGTAGGGCGGTGATTCACTCTATCTTGCCCGTTAATAGAACGTAAGTTATGAAAAATTTATGAGAATGCGTCTCTCTTGAATTGGAGAATACCTCTTCTGCAGCATTCTTAATCGGATCTACCCTCATCCTTCACGTCAATTAGTTAATTTTATGAAATCTGATAAGGGTCCTAAATGAACTCCTACCGATACGATTAGTAGTTTTTGTGATGTTTTATGATGCATCTCCTTGCTTCCTCCAGTGAGTGAGCTGCCCCCCCCCCACGCGCAACCTCAATGAGCAGTGTCGCACTTACAACCAGTGCACCCCGCCCACATTCGCACCCAGTACCGCATTAAAGCCTCCGCAGTTACATCAACCGGGCTGGCTGCGAAAGTGGGGTTAATGCGTTGAGACGAGGGGCCATTGTGCGAGCGAGTCCCATGCGAGCGCGTGACCAGGCTTGCCACCCTCGCGAAGCGACGCGGAGCCCCGGCGCACGAGCCCTGGAAACGTAGTTCAGAAACCCACTGACTCAATTTTTTGCACTCGCGACATGAACGCAACTCCCATTACCATCGGCCTCGCTCACGTTTTACGTCCTTATTCCTGAAAGGACAAAGAGTATGTTTGACGTAGTTATCATTGCAACAAGCATAATGACAAAATTGGAGGAGTCCGTTCCCAATTACTTTTTATTCTCATAACTTCCCAAACATTTTTTTGTACGCAATAATTACTTTCACACGTACTGTTTACGCAGAATAGAGAAAGTCTTGTAATGTTGGGGGCCCTATAAACAAAAATGGGCCTGAATACAAAAAATCTTGGTACCGGAACCTGGTAACGAAAAAGTGCATAAATGTTGTTCCTATATGCAACAAAATTACTTCCTCTAACACGGTATGTACTCAGAAATTACGTTTGGTGGGTGCTTGGCACCGAAAAACTCTTTGACGGCAAAACGTAGGTTTGGCCGCCCTTTTTCACCAAAAGTGATATTTCCCGAACAGTCTGACTGATGTCGCGGCTCCTCGAAATTAAAACGAATATTTTTATTCTGGTGGATACTTACATGAAGACTCAACATTTTCAGTATTTTTATCAAGAATGCCTCCAATTTTTTTCTTTAACACTTTTCCTCTGATAGAGCAAATGACGCATTAAGAAATGGCGTATGTTGCATTTTTGCTGAACTTCCTGTATTTTCGAAAATTGCAAAAGTTCAAAATTGTTTCGGCGTTTTCATACAACTACAATAATGAATATACACAGTTATCCCCCAATAAAATTTGTTCATCAAAAAGAGATCTTTAAATAAAGTAATATTTATTTTCCGAAATATGAGTAGTTTTGGCGAGAGGCAATTTTTCAACAACTATTTTCTCAAAAACTGCTCCAAGTTTTTTTCCATCTATGGAATAATGGAATTCCATCTATGGAATATGGAATGGAATAAATAACGGTAAAAAATTGTACTTGTCTCATTTTCGGTGAACTTTCTTTTCGAAAATTGCAACAAAGTAATATTCTGGGTCGCGGGTTCGAGTCCCGCCTCGGGCATGGTTGTATTTGTGTTCATCCTTTCACCCTTTATCATCACCATATAGTTTCATCTTCATAGTTACCATACCGTTAACTCCAATAGTGGTCGCCAATGACCTAGATGTTGATGCGACATTAAATAACAAAAAAAGCAATATTCTAAAGTACTAATAGAGATTTTTCTTCAATATCTCTTTAAAAAAATAAATTCTCTAAAAAAGGTCATTACATTTTTTAATAAGGAGATTTTAGGTAATTTTGTAAATCTTCAAAATTTGCAAATTCGAATTTTCCGCATCTCAATCGCTTGAGTCTTTCACGAGATATCAGATTGTCATACATAGGCAATGCCGCGCTGCCACACGCGTCTGAAATTCTGAGAATCCCTTCTAATTGCTAGGAGATGTTTCTTGCTGTATGAAACAGTTTCAATTGAGGATTTTTGTTGATATTAGCTTTAAATGAATTAGTGTTACCACCTACCTGTACTATTCTACAATTTGTAATGAGTTTTTCAAGTGATGACTGAGATGTATTAGTATGGGCGGAAATTGTGGTAGTACAGTATTACGTAACATTAATAAGTACGAGAAAGTACGTTCTGTTGCACGACCACTCATTTTACTGTTATAGTAATAGTCTCAGTTAATTGGCTGGCGTATACTGAAGCAAATAACCTTGCAGGCCTCATGTTGTGTGTGTTGTTTTGTCTGTTTCTGTTTATTTGTTTGTGTGTGTGTAAACCCATATAATTTAAAAAATATATAATGTAAATAAGCTCCTAAACTATTTAGCATTCATAACTACCTATAGTTACTCATAGTATCGGCAAAAATTATTAGTTTTAGTATATCATTTGGTGAGGCCTGCCCATTAAATTAGCGATATCAGGGATATCTTAGCCTTTTTAATTATTTAATAGAGGAAATTACAAATCTACACCATTCTTAATCCTACAAAATAATTGCATTAACTCATTTCCTCTTTGAAAGCAATTTGACTTTCACTTTGAAAGAAATTTGACATTTTAATTTTTTTTTATTAAATTATAATATAATGTAATATAAAAGAAAATATATTGAGATGGGCGTACCAAATGGTCTACGCACAGCACAAATTATGGTGCTTGTTCCAAAGAACTAAAACTGACCCACTTAAAGTTGTAATGTAGTCACCTGGCCCCTCCATAGCAACGGGGTCATTGGATAAAAGACTCCAGATAAATAAGCAGAATTTTGTGAGCAGTTGAAATGACAAGGCCTATAAAAGTTAAAATCAACAGACAGATGAGTGATCAGACACAGTCACGACGTGAACGCAGGAGTTTTAAAATTTATGTTTAAAAGTTGTTGAATTTTTTTAGTATGTTGCGAAATATATATTAACAGTATAAGTAAATTTATTGTTTGTAGGTATTCATGTGTTTTGATTATAGATTGGAAATATTCATTGTAGAAAATATTTCCAATTAGAAATGTAGAAAATTAGTTTCGTTTAAAAAAAAAATTACTACCTTCTTATTGTATTAATAGCATATCTCAGTCGTTTTTTCCATTAATATAGTTATTAAATCGTACGAAAGTCCATACTGAAAGAACGGAAAAGACAATACATTTGCAGTGTATAGCAAATGGTCTTGGAGCGGATCATGATCCGCGATAAAAATTCTGTTTGGTCTTCGACAAATATGCATTTTTAATAAATACAATTTGAGGAGGGAAAAGTGTATTAGTTCTTAATGTTTATTCGGTTTAGCAGAAATACCTCCAAATTTCACTAAAAGTAAGACATGAAATAGGTAACTGTCTACCGAATTGTTTAGTAAATATATGTTCTAATTTCGTTCCAAAAGTTCCCTTTGGATGTTTGAAAAGAACCGCTCTTAATTATAACTGGAAGTAATACTTACATTGAAGAACACTGAAAATTAAGTACTTACGGTCAGAGAATCCAATTCATGACATTGAAATGCAAGAACATAGTTCACATATCAGATTCTTATTTTTTACTGAGTATAATTAAAAGAAACAGCAATGTAAATTTTACCTTTTGTACCACAATGGAAACTTCGCCACTTGTGAAAAGCAGGTCGGTAACACTGTAATGAAAAACATTCTACTTACTTAACTTCAAAATTTCACCTCAAAATCCACATTCTCAAATAGACAAATTTTAAACTAATATTTTATATTCCGCTGCCAAAAATTCATGTAGAAATGGAATGTAAACTATGCTATGACTTAGCTCTGTAACAATGCTAAACGATTACTTGGATAATTTCTTCTTCTCCACAGTTCGAATTAGCAGATGGCATAATAGTTGGGGCATCGCACGTAGAAGCATGGTGGCGTTGGTTAGAAAGAAGCACATGAAGTTACTTAATAACCCCACCACAATTCTGTATTTTGAGATGACGTAGTTTGCCAGTTAAGAAGAATTTGTAGTTTAGAAGTTCAAGTGACACCAAGATTGTCAAATAAACACGAAATTTGTCACGTACAAAAAATGGATTTTGACTACACTACGAGTTAGAGTAAGTAATTTACTACCTACAGGAACAACTATATCCACGAAAGGCGATAAATAGTTCCACAATAATTTTCGTAAAAAGTTCATGTTTTGGAAATTTTTATTTGAAAAAGTAACAAGTTGATTTGCAGAAAATTAAGTAATATGAATAAACTCATCTGTGGTACTGTTACCGAAATTTTATTCAAGATGGAAGGAAGACCGTCAGAGACAAAGGAACCAGAACACAGATGAGAAACCGCCACGTCTAAAAATGATAAAAAGACTATTACAAAGAAAAAGAAAAAGTTTTTATTTATAAGCACTATAAATGTTTGTTAATTGTATATCTAAAACTAAGAATTTATATGTTGAGATTTATTTAATGGAATTTCTTCCATCATTTTAATCCTTGAAACCACCCACGCTGTCCTAAAGCCATCATTATTGAATTTTGTGAAATATTTTGTAAACGGTTGTTTTAGCTTTATGAAATATTTTGTAAACGGATGTTCCAAAAGTTAGATGTATCAAAAATATTTTAGAAGAACAGTAAATGTCAAAATGATTTCTCGCTTGGATACGATATGCATATCTCATGCCCAATATGACAGCACTGAGGGGCCCTCCGGCGAACGCCTAAGATAAATACACAAACATTAATTTTCCTCATTTCTGCTCTCCACCTTGACCTTGAGCTACTAGGTAGGATTCAGTTAGTTTTTACGGTTAGAGAACGTCATTTTGGAGAACATATTTTCAGTTGTTTTTTCTCGCACAAAGTGATGGGTGTCCTTAATATTAAATAAATGTTCCAAAACGAGAAACTTAATTCACTTCGTTCGTCCACGTGATGCATTACCGTGAATGGGGCGCGGAATGGCCAGATGCCGTTTTGCAGTCGTAATAAGGCGCCTACATTTGCGCGGGCACAAGTCATTCCCCGCGGGGCTTCCGGGCGCCGCGGTGCGCCGGTGGCATTGACTGCCTGCAGCGCTTCAGCGCCGGCGGTTGCCGCGATTTGTCAACTTTTGCCTACAAATGCACTGAACGGCTCCGGAGCCCGTTGCCTCTCGTCGCTGCATATTGAGAAGCATGAGTGTGGGCTTTTGCTGGAGTCGCAGCGAGAACGTAGTGTTCAGATGTGTTATGAGTGGGTAACGGAGAACGTTGAGATTAACAAGGAAATGCAGTACGCGTGAAAAGAATCTTTGATGTTTTTTGTTGCGGAGGAACATGTCAAAAATAAATTTGTTGAAAATGTAAATGAAGTACGCTCAAAAGAAGCAGTTTTCACTCTGACAATCGAAGGATAGCTCGGAGGTGCAGCAATAATCCACAGTGAAAATGGAACCTGGGTACACAAGGAGTATTTATTTATATGCACAGAAGTGAATGAAATTTAAAAAAATGATTATGAAAGCTTAAAAGGATAAAAAGAAAAAAATTTAAATGCCGAACATTTGGTGACACGTAAATAATGTAGGGTATTTCACAAATGAAATCACTTTCAAGATAATGTAATTTCGTATCAACTTTGAACTGCAATACCAGCATCTTTTTGACCAGCACGTAGTGTAGGCTCCTGTTTTCTCAATTCATTTCACAAAGATATTGATGTCCTTTTCATAAATTTGCCAGCACTCCCGACAAATAAGCGGTAGTTTTTTTTCTATTTTGGAAAGAATATGAAACTTATTTGAACATAATGTGCATGAGTAAGGACGGGACGTTCTAATCCACTAAATGTGAAAATGATCGATTTCGAAAAATTTCAGACTTTCAAACTTTTTATTCCTGATAATTTATTCACATTCAGCTACATTCGATTCTTTTACAATTCGTCTTGCTGAACAGATTCCCTTAGTAGATTCCAGAAGTGCATTTTCTCAATATGGATATTTTCGTTAAATAATAATAATAATAGTAATAATAATAATAATTATTATTATTATTAAATTAGCTTCTAATTCTGAGCGACCTGAGGGTCTTTCATTGGAGAGCTTTGGCTTTAGATTGCAAAAAAGGTTAATTTCGTGACATTCGATCCGAAATTACCGTGTGTGTTGAATGTTGATGATAGTCCCAAAATACTGAGTACTAGTACAACAGACGTAATTCAATCCCATCTCATCCGACAGCCACGTCAGAGAGCATTCAGAGTGGAAGAGAAACGATATGAATTGAATGCATTATGAAGATTTTCAAGTACACTAAACCCGCATTAACACGAATTAGAAGGGACCGAAATCATCGGAGTTTGTGTTATAAAAAAAATCGTGTTATCCGAGCACTGTAAATGTCCGTATTACCGTAATCCCATGTCGGGACCGAAGTGTTCGTGTTACGGTGAAATTCGTGTTAAGCGAGTTCGTGATAACGAGGGTTTACTGTATATTAAAACTGGTTTTTGTTTGTATTGGGTGTTTCCCATCACACATTCACACGTCACTTGCACATACACACATAATACCACACAGTTCAAATTCGACTGGCAAGAGAATATAAAAATGGCGGTATCGGCAGCGTAAAGGAATGAGTTTCTTTCTGTGCACAGACTAGCAGCGCCTACGATTTTGGAAAATCCGAAAGAGCCTGAAATTCAGGAATAGAACATTTAACTAGCGTACAGGTAAAATTAGTCTTTAATTTGAGATGTGGTTTGTTTGAAATTATTTTTGTGCGCTGCTAACTTTAGATAGCAGTAGGGACTAAAATTCAGGAATAGAGTATTTAACTAGCTTACAGGTAAAATTAGTCTTTAATTTGGGATGTGGTTTGTTTGAAATTATTTTTGTGCGCTGCTAACTTTAGATAGCTGTAGGGACTAAAATTCAGGAATAGAGCATTTAACTGGCTTACAGGTAAAATTAATCTTTAATTTGGGATGTGGTTTGTTTGAAATTAGTTTAGTGGGAGCCATGTCCTTGAGACGGTGGCGGTGGTTGCGGCGGTTGTGGCGGGGGCGGCGGGGGAGGCGGAGGCGGCGGGGGGCGGGGGCGGCGGGGGGGGGGCGATGCTAACGGCACCCGCTCCGCCCCCGCAAGACACTTCGTCCCACGGCCTCCCTCACGGCATATGCGCGATGCTGAAATGCGAGATTCAGGCAAATGAAAACTTACTTTTTTTGTACAATCGCTACTTCAAGCTGCTATTTCTATACAGTTAAACGGAAAGTCGAGACTTCTCGAGCCAGACCAGTAACACCTTTTTACAGAACTAGTTCGTAAAAATGCGCAGTTGCGATGAGCAGGAATGTTCAGAAGACAGTTCAGTACTTTAAGACGATTAACGATCTTAAACGGTATGAACAAGAAGTAATAGTTATGGAATTCCCAACGTTCACATTCCGAATACAAAATAAGTGTTCTGTACTACGTCGGTAGAAAGAAAGTTTGGTACACGCCTTATTACAGTATAGAAAAGGCAATTTTAAGAGAAAGATCACGAAAAAATGTATGCTCATCAGTCAAAATGTGAATGTTATTCATCAATCTCATCGAAAAATAGTAAGATTCTCAATTATTTGTTGAGGAGTCGCCATTTCGGTTGCTCGATTAAGGAACCGGCTGACACAGTTTGCACTTGAGTAACTTTCCGGGGCCTCCGAGAACAAGATTCAAATCGGTGGGGTTGGGAATTTCAAAGCGCAATCTCAAAATTTTCCGAGGAGCACCCAGAAATTCCTTTTGAGGAGTCTTGCAAGCCTGTCCCGCACGCTGGGGGCACGGCGCGGGTGCAGTCCGTGAAGTGGGTGAGGTCGAGATCGCTCCAAATCCTTAACCCTTAAGGCCCATTCACAATGCAATCACAAACATAAGCATAACACATAGACATAGACATTAACACAAGCGAAGAGTTGGCGTATTCACAATGTCGAACATAAACACAGGCAAAATAAGAGTTTCTATTGGCTACTAGCTGACCCGGCGAACTCTGTTCCGCCTTAACAACCGGTCCCATCTTTTTCTCGCGTCGCACTCACTGTAAGAAACTATACTATCCTTGTTGCACTGCGTACGTGCAAAAACGTGTGTTCTCACACAGGAACGCTGTCGAACGGGATAAACAGTATCCTATGTCCGTCTCCTGGCTCGAAGCTTCCTGCTCACCAAATCGGTACAGCCGTTCTTGAGTTATAAATTGTGTAACTAACACGATTATATATAGATATAACGGCGAACGAAAGGCGGCTATCATTATCGCCTTCTGTTATCAGTGCGGCGTTACAACAATGGGTTACAACAGGCAACAATGACCGCTAACATGCGAAATCACGCGAAAACATGCGAAAACGTGCAAAAACGTGCGTTCTCACACAGGAACGCTGTCGACCGGGATAAACAGTATCCTATGTCCGTCTCCTGGCTCTAAGCTTCCTGCTCACCAATTTTCAGCCAAATCGGTACAGCCGTTCTTGAGTTATAAATAGTGTAACTAACACGACTTTCTTTTATATATATAGATGAGACGCAGCACACGAATCGACATGAATAGTTCGCCTATCGACTTCGATATTCGATTTTGAGTTAACGAACTGTGATTGGCTCATTCCTTATGTCTGACATAAGCATAAGCCCAGAAGCTTGAAGCTTGCAAGCTCTTAAGTTAACGTCTTACGTGTTATGCTTATGCGAACGCATTGTGAATGAGTCCACTTGTAGACGTAGTCCTAACTTGTATGTTAACGCCATGCTTATGCTTATGTTTGCATTGTGAATGGGCCTTTATGCCGTCGACTCCACAAAGTGCTGTATATTTTTAAAATAGTATTATGATTAACCAGCTTTAAAATCCAGGCATTGCTCTGGCATTTATTTATTATAAACATGTATTAGATAGCTGACGTGCATACTGTAACGGGTTATCTGAGTGACATAACAACTCATCATTAAAAGGAGATGAATATAGAAAAATATGTTTCGACGAGCTACAAAGAAGGACATTGTTAGATATTTAATGAAAGTATATATAACGAGAAATTAATGGGAAAGAAAGCAGAAAATAGTGTGAATTTTAGTAGTGAATTAGTAATGGACACGTGAGAAATTTTCATGAATATAATTAGAATTAAAGAATTATAAGGGGATCGGGTATCAAGTAGTAAAGAGAATAATAAGCAAATAGGTGGTTAGCCAATCAGGAAAAGCGTGGATATTAGACAATGGAGGCGGAGGATTAACCAACAAGAAACGAGTTCGAGACGATATTGCGCATTTTGAAAACAAGTGAACGGCGCGGATTACAAATTGCCGCAACAGAACGATGTAGGTTTTTGTAGAGTAGACGTGTGGTAGCGCGGTAGAACGTACAGAGACAGTGCAAATTTGTAGAGTACGGAACGTTTTCCTGTGGTAAAACAAGTAGAACGTGCTTAGCTGTGACTGCGTATAATTTGTTAGTTGTGCGGAATACTTTTCAAAGGACTAATATTGAATTTTTTGGAAAATTGACCGACCCAAAAATCAGACTGAACGGGATCCGGCGACACACGGGATAACATCGCCGATGGTCGGAAGAAAACGACGAAAAAACAACGTTTAAGTAAACAGGGGAATCGGAAAAGGAAGTGAGAACTAATAAATATTCTAGTATGTATGAAGATTAAATATTGTCATTAGTTTAAGTTAAGATAGATTTAAGGATAACAAAATGTAGTAATCAAGGAATGATTGTAAATACGGTGTACATGAGAGGAAATAATGACAAAATGTTAATGTTATTTTTGTCTTATGTGTACTTTTTTCTTTGTTTTGTGAATCATATATCTCAGCGAGGAGAAACAAATTAAACGTCAAGTAAAAGAAGCTGGAATTAGGTTTTTTTCAGAAAGATAAATCGACTTTTGATTTCGTAGGGGTGGTTATTCCAGTAATTCATATGTAAATATATATGAAAACAATCAATATCCACATTCATACATAATAGCACACAGAAAATTTATTCATACAAACGTGCATTTCTTTTCTCCTTATTTTTATAGCCATTTACGTGTAAAACTTTAACATTTCCCCCACTGCAAGGCATTCTTGGCCTTCTGATTTTTTTCACTTTCCTGTTGGTTTCCTCTACCTTCTGGCCGTTGAATTCCAGGTAGATTCCAAATTACATTCAGTCTAGTTCAGTACACCATCAGTCATCATGTTCCGAATCTTCTCCTTATCACACAATATCTCTAAACATTAAACTTAAAACATTTGTTACTGTCACTGCGGCCAGGTATTTATAAATCCCAATGATGATGCATCGCAATAGAGTATATAAGAGAAGGAATTCCTTACATAATATTTTCGTCACCGTAATTCGGTATGGACGGTTCCGTCGACCTGCAAAAATAAATTTTCCCTTCCTCACAAGAATACTCCAGGTATTTTAGTGTAAATAAACAAGGAAACATAATTTACGTTAAAAGGAGAGAGTTGCGGGGGATATCCCAGTTGAACATATGGTTTATTATCAATTAATTAAATTTAAAGGGAGATCCATTTTAAGAACTAACCCGGATTTTCCACAACTATGTTTTATGATAACATCAATGACTGCTGTATATTTGCGTGTTTAAGTGACAAAAACAAATTATTTAACACAAGTATACTTTTACTTTTTGATAATCGCAGAAAATGTTTTTCTTTAAAAAATCTTTATAGTTCAAAACGTTTCGCGTGTTAGTTACATGCATCTTACGGTGTATACAAAAATATATAATTTTCATGTTTACGTAAAAACATGTTAAAAGCACCTATTTTCATAAAAATTGTAGAACTTAATGAAAAGCGATTTCAGAAAAGGATCATTCCAATCACAAAAAGGGGGAAATTTCCAATATAAGAACATAAAAAATTGACTGTCAAAAAACAAAGGAATACTTCTGTTTTATAATTAATATTCAAAAGACAATCATATTTTTCTGAGATTTTTATCTGTTAAAAAAATACAAAAATAAAATATAATCAAACTTACAATTTTATTGAATATTTGCCTCGCAAACAAATTTTGAGTAAAATTTAAAGTTTGGATATTGCATTTCTTGATTCAATGCAAATTATTTTCAAATATCAATAACACCAAAAAATATTGATTTCTGTATCGACTTTAACGAAACTTAAGTACCTGCAGTATCAGTGATGTCGACAGACATTTGATTTGTTTCCTCAAAAAACAGTTCTGCTGGAAGGTTTTTGACCATCCACTCCACAGTCCAGATCTCTCCCTCAGCGATTTCTATCTTTCACCTCAAGGAATTCCTGTCCGGTCAGCATTACGTTTATCACAGTGACACACAGTTGCGGTTAGTTGCCAAACACCTAATCTAACCCAACTTATACGACTCAGGGATAAAAACTTTGATCCCACGGAATGACAAAAGTCTCAGAAGTACGTGGGAAAATAGTGCAACATGTGCGGTTTGTGTTCCTATCAATTTTTTAAAAATAAATTTGTTTTGTTTTTGTTGCAAATATGGGGAAACTACTTGCTGGAGTAGTTAGAGAAAAGTGATATATTTCTCTTGTGAATGAAGTTGTACAGAGAAGCCTAAAGTATTCCAAGACATGAGAAATTGCGGGTGGTATGGAATCACAAGTGTAACAAATGATTTATTATATGCAGATAAAATAGGTTTTCGCGGTGTAAAACTACGTTTTAAGTATTGACAACGTAATGTTGTCTGTGATACAGAATTGGTTAATATCAGAAACAAAAGTATAGAGATTTTATCCTGATGCATCTCGCCGTCTGAACAGAGAAGTCACGAACGAATTCAAAAGATTGAGGTTTTCCTCCTCCGTCAGCTGAAGCTGCAAGTTGCTCTCCGAAATTGCTAGGCCTCACCCCACTATGAACCAAAGTAGCTATCATCAAGCATGCTTAAACGTTTTCCGGTTGAACTTGTCAGCTCGAAGAAGGGTTGGTACATTGTGCAAAGTTGGCATTAACTTTTTCTCTTGTGTGCCTCTTCCTGTAAACGCACACCAAAGGGCGTAATTACTTATCGCAAAATGGAGTACCGGAACCTACAAAGACACCGTTTCACTCATCGTAAATTTACTTTTTTTTAAATAAATAGTTATAAATACCTCTGAAGAAATTACACAAGGATCAATCGGGAATTGTGACACAACAACATTTACAACTTAATACACAATACAATTATAGTTTTTGATTTATTTAAAAAGGCGCTGAATAGCCACCGACTGCATTCAATTCCAATTTAAATAAATTCGTCTATAACTGCATTGAGTTGGCACACTGCACCGTACTCAGTGAGATTGCGTGGGAGCGGGTTGCTGCTGAACTGCACCGATAAGGAGCTGTAAACTGTAGCTGTGATGTCGAAACTGCCTCTTTCCAAGGCGAAGTTGAACCGCGTGTAAACTAGTTCTCAGACGCTTGGCGGTGGAGCCCCGCATGAATCTATTCAAACTTTTCGTTTCAACCAACAGTTTCGGTTGATTGATTAGTGATTCCGGTCGCGTAAACTGTTAAGGTCATTAGTCCCGTAAGTGGAGTGCATGTTTTTCACGGCCGGACGGACGGACGGACGGTCGGTCGGTCGGTCGGTCGGCCGGTCGGTCGGTCGGTCGGTCGGCCGGTCGGTCGGTCGGTCGGTCGGTCGGTCGGTCGGTCGGTCGGTCGGTCGGTCGGTCGGTCGGTCGGTCGGTCGGTCGGTCGGTCGGTCGGTCGGTCGGTCGGTCGGTCGGTCGGTCGGTCGGTCGGTCGGCCGGTCGGTCGGTCGGTCGGTCGGTCGGTCGGTCGGTCGGTCGGTCGGTCGGTCGGTCGGTCGGTCGGTCGGTCGGTCGGTCGGTCGGTCGGTCGGTCGGTCGGTCGGTCGGTCGGTCGGTCGGTCGGTCGGTCGGTCGGTCGGTCGGTCGGTCGGTCGGTCGGTCGGTCGGTCGGTCGGTCGGTCGGTCGGTCGGTCGGCCGGTCGATCGGTCGGTCGGTCGGTCGGTCGGTCGGCCGGTCGGTCGGTCGGTCGGTCGGTCGGTCGGTCGGTCGGTCGGTCGGTCGGTCGGTCGGTCGGTCGGTCGGTCGGTCGGTCGGTCGGTCGGTCGGTCGGTCGGTCGGTCGGTCGGTCGGTCGGTCGGTCGGTCGGTCGGTCGGTCGGTCGGTCGGTCGGTCGGTCGGTCGGTCGGTCGGTCGGTCGGTCGGTCGGTCTTGCCGTCAATAGATGTTTTTGGTATCAAGGGTCCCCAAAACATGGATTCTGACAACACCACGCGTTCGAGAATATTTTTCTAAATTTTGCAACCAGATTTATCCACTTTTTTGTTACCATGACCCGGCAATAAGAGATTTTATGCAGAAAAACTCGTCGCTTTCTCCCGCAACATTAGATAACTTCTATCTTATGAGCGAGAAAGTCTTTAATCATCGAGTCTTACATTATCTTTAAGGAGGTCATGTTTGAACATTTTTGGGAAAAGAGTTCATTTCGCGTAATTTGTATTTGGATTTTATGCAATATCTAACACAAATATTTTCTCAAAAACTGCACTAAATTTGTTCATTAGAGTTTCTCCTTGCATGTAACAAGGACTGGTAAAATGGTGGTGATACAATAGCACATACTTTCTTGTATTATTTCTATGTGTTTTATTAAATTAGAGTACTACAGAATCATTCAAATGTGTTTTCAACCATCAAAAAATACTCTCCTCGATCACAGGTAATTCAAGTTTATTCGCTGTCACCCGTAACTGTACGCTACAGAAGAGACATAAAGAACAAACTTGGGCCGACACTTAAAAATGTAATTATCTCAACCCCAAATTTTTCTAATGTTCGCAACATTTTTCTCAATCCCCAATTTTTGCTATTTTTGCAAATACAGAGAGTTTGTAAAAATCGGAGAATGTTATGAAATAATGCACCGTGATTTCGCAATTTTTCGGGAGAAAAACTGTTATTACGTGGCCCTCGTCAGAAAAAAGCGGATAAATCCAGATGCTACATAGAGAAAAAAATTAAGATATGGAGTAGCCAGATTATGTATTTCGTTGCTCCTTGATAGCGAAAAAATGGATTGACAGCAAAACGTCTGTCTCTCCGTCTGTGGTGATCGCTACTGCCTAAACGTTTCAGCCAATTTTCTCCAAAATTCTCTATCGAATTGAATGAACTCGATGCTTTGGTAGTTTGATATTTTGATTTTTGAGGGTACTTTACTTGATGTATTTACTTTTTTAAGCATGGGCCCGAATTGAGCCCATACGGCGTTTCTATGGTGTAGTGTTATGAGTGACAGCGAGTTAAGCCTTGGGAATGTGAGTTTGTGGCGCGGGGTGGAAAGAAATGTTTACTGGCTGAAAACATTTTGTCGGGTTTCTGTTGTAGTAGAAGATCGCCGAGCAGTTAGAACTAATGCGAGAAAGTGTGTGCTTTTGAAGCACCACTAGTTTTGATCTGTTGGCAGGAGGTGTCGGTGCAACGCGTCGTTTTCAATGAACCCAGGTGCAGAGAGGTTTCTTAGTCCTTGATCGTGACGGCGTGTTAGCACAAGTGAAACCATGTGTTTGTCTTACGCAAGGCAACCGAGCTGCTCGCAGACCCGTTCTTCAACTTCCACTCCCTTCCGGCGATTGGTCAGCGACTCTCTTGTGAGTTTGATCACGGCGCATCCCCGATGACGGGTGAGTTCGAGCACGTAATGGACCGGGAGTAATTCCAGAGGACCTGGCGTGTTTTCCGGCCAACGGGTGGCAGTTGCAGTACATTGAGGTGTATGAAGGTGGCGATGGCGCTTGCAAAAAGCGACATGAACGCAATGCGCCAGCGGCAGCGAAGGCCAGGCGACCGGGAGAGATCGGTCGCTCATTTAGTGTGACCTCGACACAGGAGCAGATTCATGTTTTGCTGAGGAGACGCATTTGAAATGTTAAATACAAAAAGGCAAAAAGGCAAAAAGGCAAAAAGTGTCATTGTTTCCCTAAAAGTTTTATTATTTTCTACCATTAAAACATAAAGGAAAGTCAAATAAAAAACACCATTCTTTTCACCATTCATTGTTCAACTTATTTTGGATGAAAGAAGGAAGTCATTGTGTCAACTTTGATTTATTATTAAATGATTATTATTAATAACTCAATGTTTATTTCCTTCATTTTATCCTTGAATATTATCAACATTACATCAGTTATACCACAGTTTCAACAAAAATTCCAAAAAATTTAAAAAATATTAAAATGCGAGGAAAAGTCAACAATTATCCGTACTTTTCATTAAAAACTTTATTAATGTCAAATACACAGTCTGGTTTTCTTTTTTTTTTTTTTTTCAATGCAGTCTCCCTTCTTTGTAATGGATTTGGTCCAGCGGTCCACAAGCTTGTGTATTCCTGTCGAAAGAAAGTTTTCGATTATTGCACAGCCCCTGATGCTCCACTTCCTGCACCTCTTTGACTATTCTTTCCAAAAATGGCCCACCATCTCCGTTGTTACAATCGAATGAGCGACGGCAGATCTCAAGAGGTTTGAGGTTGTGTTCTTCAGTGAGTTGTCGTGGCACCCATCGCGGAAAACTTTACGGCAGCCAAGTTCATGATGGGCACTGTACAGGTAGGGCCATGACCGATGTTCAACGTAGACGCAACGTCATCGATAGTAATCCGCCTAATTGTAAAACCATCAGTTGAGCTTCATCAATTTTTTTGGCCGGTATGGACGTTAACAGGCGCCCTGCTCCTTCTTGCTTCACAGTTTCCCGGCGCCTTTTAAGCTTATGGATCCACTCGAAAACACTGGACAATGTTGGTACACAGAGACAAGGTGCTGTCCCCATACTGTACTACCAATCTACGATGAATTTCAGCCCCTTTCACTCCTTCTGACCAAAGAAATCGTATCTCTGCCCTTTTTCCTCCTTCGCGTCAACTCTAGAGATACAGACATGCTTACACTGCCACTGTCAGCTCACTTCTGTTGCAATGAAGTTCGAACAAGGTACTTGTCACCACTCGTACTGCCAACTGTAAGCGCGAAACATAGTATCACTTCTGCAAAAAAAAATTTTTTTGTGAATTGCTGACTCACCTACTATTTTAAAAAAAATATTTAATAACAAATTAAGTTGTCTTTTTACTTTCTCGTATACATACGTATATACGGAGTAGTGCACGTGGTAATAGAGAAAGTTATGTAATGCTGTGAGAAATCTATTTCATTTCATAAATGTTTACATTATTGCATTTACGACTACAAATGCTTTAAATAATGTCACATACAATTTCTCGGAAACTGAACCGTTTTCGGTGAAAATGAGCTCAAAGTTGGGCATTTTCAGAAAAGATCAAACGTCAATTTCTCAGAAAAGGTTCCAATTCTTTTCTTCAAATTTGCCGTATCGACAGTGCTAATTGCCCTGTTTAAGACGACACAAAATTACTTTTGTTGTATTCTTTTGTCTTTTCAAAAATTACACAAATATTTTTTTGAAATATCTCTCATGCCTTTAATAAGCACATTTCAAGAAATTAATATACATTATTGCATTTGTAAGTAGAAGTGCTTCAAGTAACTTCCAATCAATGTTTGTCGAAATCTCAATAGTTTTCTGTGGAATAAAGCTTCAAATTTCGCATTTACAATAACGCTTAAACGCCATTTTCCAATAAACGGCACTATATTTTTTAATTAAAGTTTCCGAATAGGACGAGTTTTTACTCTTGTATTATATTCTTAAAGTAATTGTTTCTTTCTGTCATTAGGAAACCGAAAAATTGAACAAATGTAAAAAAGTGATGTTTGGGCGGCGATAGATAGACATCAGTGTATGTGTGCGGCTTTTACATCAATGTATGTTTGTATGTAGACTCCTTGAAACGCACTTTTACATCAATGTATGTTCGTGTAGACTCCTTGAAACGCACGCAACAGCCGTGGCATCAGAGACGTTGATTTTAAGCCGCCGAGACTCATCCTTCCTCTTCATGTGTTCCTTCTTGTCGTTTTCCACTTAGACATTCTCTGACACCCGATGAAGCACGCAAATCAGACGTGCGAAACGGTTTTTGGAAGTGAAAACACTTCAACTTCAGTTTTGGTAGTGTGGCCTTGACTTCTTAAAGGTGTCAAGACTACCCGTTGATTACGCCAGTAACATAAAAGCATGGATGGCAAAGATGTTATTTAAATATTGGAAGAGAAATGTTGTCAAAGAAAGGAAAATAAAAAGGAAAACTTTTTTTTCATTGACGACTGTACGGTACTTGCAAATGTAAATTATGTTCCTGCTTGCCCAATACCATCAGTAAACGTCAACCATTAGATCGAGGTATCACGCACACATTCAAATGCCTTAATCGCAGAGAAGTGGTGAAACATTCTCTTACGTGTCTGAAGAAAATAAAGGCCCCGAGATTAACGTACTTCTAGCTATGAAATTAGCAAGGAAAGAATGGTACGTAGTGACGTTACTATCAATAACTGCTTCAAGAAAGCTGAGCTTTGGATCGCTACAGATAAACAAGACTTTCCGCCAGCGGAAAATGAGGTTGAAGTTGGACCTAGCAATGAGCAATTGGCCGAGCTTGTGTTTCACAAAGCCAGAATATTAAGGCCAACCTGCGAAGACTTCGAACAGATTGACGACACATCGCTATCGCCGGAGAATACAACGACGATGATATCGTCAAGAATAGTGTGAGCCCGTGTACTTACAGAAATGAGAGCGAAGATGAATCTGACAGATCACATATTTTCAATACAGATGTAAAGAACAAGGAAACCAAGAAGCTTTAAATGCACTGGAGACGCTCCACCAGGTTTTTTAATACTTAGCGGGTATTGATAAAACAATATTTGAGAAGACTTATGAATTGGAAAGAACATATACAAAATGCAAAAACAGAAAAGCAGAAGAAATTAATGGAGTTCTTTAGGTAAATATTGGTGTTAGATATTTTTATTTTTCTAACCATCTACAGTTGATAAGTCTTGTTTATTCAGTCCATAATTTCCTCGAAAAACATTAATTTCAAGTAGAAAATTAATACTAACGCAAAATATATGACAAAATAAGTGAATAATTCCAGTTAAATAAGTTTATACACCTAGACGAAACGGGCTCGAAGTTGATACTCACCAGCGTATTTAATCGCTCAGGAACTAGCAGCAAGGAAGGTGCCCGAGCGACTATATATGGTGATGTATCTTAATCTGAAGATTACGCTGTAAGAGACTCTTCTTTGAGACCTGAGATCTCAAAATGTTAAGTTTTAAGGCCCTAGAACGCTTCGTTTAGGAGGTATTTTACTATATAGATTTTGACAATGCTGTCGAGTGTTGCGGGTCGCATTTGAAATGAATAATTAGATGCGTTTGTTTTTTAAAGTCAAAATACAGTTTGTCACGTGTCCGTGAAATTATATTTCTCTAGAGACCATACTTATAAAGATTAGTTGCCTATTAGAGCAGCGAATGGGAGGTATACTACTGATATAATACTGGAGACGATCACTACGTATTTGCTGTATTTTTAAAACCTCTCTAAGTAAGAACATCAACTCCTATACCTGTACAAGCGAAAAACATGGATGAATGAAATACCTTCCTTGATTTCTCATTTATCCAGGTTCGAGTGTATTATCTTTATGAAGTTTGTCTACATCGATTACGTAGGATCTTGTTGACGTGTAGACGTACTCCATGACATTCCACGCGTCGACGCTCATGTGCGCTCAGTACCGACCACGGATTCCGCGCGCGTCCTGCTTCCGCGTTGGCGCCAGGCTCCCCCCCCCCCCGCGCTCCGAGGCGAGCAGCTGGGCAGGCGCCCGTGGCCCACAGAGGAGGGGAAGGGGGGGGGGAGCTCTTCAGCCGGTGAGGCTGCGCCTTTTCCGTGCGCGCGCTAGTTTCTCTTTGGAGGCGCTCGCTTTCTCATCTTCCCGGCCCCTCCCGCTCAGTAAGTGCAGCTGCAAGTTTCCTCCATTTACAATTCTATTTACTCTTTAACAATGTTGCTTTGGACACTCTTTAATAATTACTATCACTAGCTATTTCTGCAATACACTTCGGGCATGTTCTTAAAATAGTAATAATAATATTAATATTATAAATGATAATAATAAATTATAATAATAAATAATTTATAATAATAACTATTATTATTATTATTATTATTATTATTATTTGAATAAAAAATTGTGCGGAGGTAAAATTGCTGTGTGAGGTAAAATATTCCAGTAATGGCATCTACATCAAATTTGGCCTTGACAAACGAGCGAAGCTCAACTTAAAGATAGAAAAAATGGCCACGACATCCGGTATTCAATTTGAAATGCATACTGTAATTCAAGCAAATAAGTTTGGCAAAGCCTACAAATTTCTAGGTATTGAAAAATGTGACATCTCGGACAACACGAGAGACAGAAGGAAGTAGATCTTCAAAAGAGTGAGACTCGAACTAACTCCGCTCTCAACTTGCAGAATGAAAAATACGCCAATGGTAGTTTGGTGCTGACTGTCGTCGAGTACATCTTTGCACTGGTAGACTGTAAAGAGCATGGACTTCGAACTGTGGACCAAAAAGCCAGAAAACTGCGTACAATGCAACAGACTGCCCGTCTGTAAGCTGTATACATACTTGTTCTCGTACACAAACGGAGGGAACAGTCCCAGCCTCCTTGCATAGAGCAAAACTCAAAATGGGAAAGTATACAGTCAGTCGTCAAGATGACCTATTTATGACGTAAGTCGTTAAATCTGACCTGATAAGTGGGAATGGAGATATTAACCCTAGATTACAAAGTCTGTCAGACTACCGCACTAAGCCGAAAGCTCCCCCCTTCCCCCTCATTCCCAGTTTCCGAATCTCTAGGTACCTTCATTGTGTGACTAGTCAGTGAAATACATGTGACATTGTGCGCGTGCCTATTTCTGGTGTACGCCATTTTAACAGGCGTCGTTCAGTGAACTTTGTAGTTACGTCAGGGATATTTTTGGCACTGTACTGGCTAATAATGTAAATAATGAATCAAACTTTTGTGTTGTAGCATTTATGTTTTGTTCTGAACATTTAGCAATCATAATGGGACGAGGATGATCATAACAAAGGTCGCTTGAAAAGGTACTTCTGCGGACGCTTCTCAATAGCCATTTGTGGACAACACCAAGCACGTGTCTGCCTAAAAGTCAAGTCATTTAGATGTATCTATAGAAACCTTTAAGATGTATTTAGTAACTCCATATCATACATATTCAATCCACAAAATTCAGCGTTTCATTGTAAAAATGAGTTGTTGTTTCTTATTTTTACCCAAAGTAGTCTGTCAGACTAAGCCTTTGGAATAATGCTTGGTTCAGGTCGCCTTTATATTCTAGAATACAATGTGTCAAGAATTATAGGGAAGGAACATGCAATGCACACTGAATAACAAAAACAATGTACTGCTGATGCTACGTGACATTAAGAGTGAGTCGCAGAAAATGTTTTGAAAAAAACATGACTAAGGAAACCAATGCTAGAAAATATCTTAAACGAATAAGCAAGGTGGTCAACAAAAGACGAAAATTTATGTGGTTTAATAGAAGATGGAATCAACAATTAGACGCAGTTGTAGTGTCTTATTCCGACTGAGTTTGCTCAAAGCGAGCATTGCCGGTATCTTTGCTGCGATTCTGACCGGCATGTATGGGGTGGTAGTCCCCACAGCCGATTTTCCTTACTACCTGTACAGCTAGGTCCAAATCAGCCGCTGTCTGGAGGAGAATTTTGGCGAACAGTTGCTCTAGTGGATACTTTTCTACGGTGTCTTCGATCACCAAACGAATGCCGGAACAGGACCTTAACAAATGAAGCCAAGGACTGCGCGTGATATTTTCTTCCACTTCTCTCTTTACACCTAATTACATGCTCTATCCTACCGTATATGACGGGAAACCAGTTGGGAGCGTAGAACTTGTTCTTGTTGGGGCAGTACATTCCTAGAGTATTCTTTCAATAAACTACAGATTCCTACTTTTATAGACATATTTCCATTTTAAAATTTTCAAAACATAATGGACATTTTACACATATATCACTTCATATTGTTGTCAAATACAACGTCTTTAAGACGTTTTGTTATCTTCAGTTACAGATTTTTTTCAATTTATTTCAAAATCACGAAACTCAATAATTATACAATATTAATTTTTGGATTTTTTCGTTTAAAAAAGAAAAGAGAAAGAAAACAATTGGTTTAAACTTAAAATTTTGCTATAAATTAAAGTATTATGAAGTGAGTAAGCAATACAGAAAAATAAATACACGCATTATTTCTTTGTGATGAATTATATATTGGACAGTATGTTGTCATAATTGATCAGGTAATGTAAAATTTGCCTTGGATGAAGCGTTGTGTACAGTAACGTCGATGAGAGTAACCGTTGGAATGGGACATAATAGAATAGGGGGAGGGGGTAAACGGTAGTGGAGGAAGGTTACGTATTGCCTGTAGAGTGGAAAAAAGAAATTTGTAGTTACATTTGGTTTAGTAAATTTTTACGACTTTTAAAAATTTACAGTAATGGATTATTTGATTCTGTAATTGAGTTTAGAACATTCAAATATTAATATTTAATGTTTCCATTATTATTCTGTTACAGTAATTGCATTTCGTGCCGGGAATTTTAGTATTTTGAAAGTCAATAGTGTGGTTCATTGAAATTCTACGTTTATTCAGAGCATTTTGTCTGTTGATGAGTTCGTTACTATTGCGTTAATGTTCATTAATTCTAAAATATGTCTTTCTCTTAGATTATCCAACATACTGAAGAGTTCAATTTGAAGAAGATAGTAAGTAAACGGTGTTTTGTTTCTAATAAAGTAATTAGACCTTTTTGTGTTTAATGAAATTATCTTTCGTTAGGATTAGGCTATATTGAATTGTTCTTGTAATAATTTTTTACTTTGTTATTGAGATTTCTTAGTTATGGTAAAGTGAAACAAATCTCTGAGTCTTTTTCTTATTGGTTAATTACTGATTTAGAACTTAATTTTAAATTTTAATTTGACGGGCAGTTTGTGTGTAGTATCTTATTTGTTTGGCGAAGAACATAAATAAACATTGCATTTTACATTGTTAAAAAATATAATAGAAAGGAAGCATGCATATATTTATAACATAAATATTAACTTTTTCGTGAAAATCATTAAAACAATTTTTGTTTCGTGAATAACATAAATAAACATTCCACTTCCACGGCGCATTTTGGAATGACATTTACCAACGACTATTAGAAAATATTCAAACAGACGTGACTACTTACTTCATAGAATTTCAGCAGCACCTAACACCGAACCCTCACTATCGTGATAGCTGATGCATACGCTAACCTATATTACTAAAAAATAACTCTAAAAACCAAACTTTTAACTTAAAACGCTTCCTAAGAACATTAAGTATAAAACTTACTCTAAGCAATCGTCTATAATTTGCGATACGCATGAATAAACAAAAAAACAAAAGCAGAAGTTTACAGATACAGCCACATGTAATTTGAATTCTAAAACAAACGGACCCTGTGATCTATGAGTGCGATGAAAATACGATCTAGCGGTGTAATAAGTAAATACTACTATTCCCAAAACCCCACGATCGTTGTGCGTCTGCCTTTGCTATCGCAGACACACCAGGCTCAACAAAACTTCGAAAGGGGGCACCCTCACGGTCGTGAGAATTGGGGCTTAAAGGGATAAGCATTATTTACTGAGAAAACGAGGTATACATGTGTAGGGGAACTCCCATAAGACATGTACGTAGGTGGCTCAGTAAGATTCCGCCCTGACCAACATAACGCTAATACATATGAGAGAAAAATTGCCACGGAGAATTCACATGGCTTTGAATAATTTTCCATTAACTGTATATATTGCTCGCCTACTTGTAGTGTTATTACGAGTTATTTTACATCCATTGTGTCGTGTTATAAAACAATTAAGTCTATTCTTCTTCTATTCAATTATCTACAGTAAGGATCACAAGTAATAAGTTTCAATGCCATCATATGGATGGTCATTCACTTCAAACATTGGACACATCGGACGTTCCCGTAGCTTCGCAAACTTCTGATTATCGTCAACCACCTGATATTCAAGAAGATACTTCAATGCTTACAGACGAAGTATAAATGCAACAACGAACATTAGTTTCAGAGAATTCAACATTTTTTGTTTGAATTACCTAAGAGGGTCCAACGAAGTGATTCATCGATTATTCCAACAAACTATGCGAACTTACATTTCAACAGATAAGTGTCATCTATTAATAATATTCCCTTATCTTCATGTCGTACAGCTGTTAACAGTTCAGCTAATGAATCACAAACTGTGCACTCTTCTCCACAAAATACAACTCATCCTTGTTCTTCAAATTCAACCATCCAAATGAAGCCTACGACTTCAAGAACAGAAACAAAAATACAGAAAAAAGTAATTCAAGAAGGAGAGAAGGTGAATCAATTCCTCGTTCTAATGGTAAAAGACTGTCTCCTGATATCTCGAAACCTTTCATTCCACCTATATCTCTTCACAATAAATATACAACTCAATCTACTTTACAAGAACCTCAAGATGAATCCCAAACCATTAACATTTCACCAATAATTGTTTTCAATGTATATAACTTTACACATCTTACTGATCTCCAACACATAGTTAAACATTACTTTTCAATAAAAACAATAAAAAATAATGTAAAAATTATGTTTCAAAATATCGATGATTTCATAAACTACGAAAATGTTTGTGTCACCAATAACATTTAATATTTCTCATACCCTGATCCTACTATTAAAACTTTCACATTCATATTTGTCATCATAGGGGTCCCAATTTGTTATACTAATGAAATAATTTTTAACGAACTGACTTGATGAAACTTTCCAGTACAAAAAGTCATTTATAAAATAAACAACATGAGCCAATAGAAATTTTTTCAATTAAATTCATTAAAATCCTGAACTTCAAATTTTTTTTAACTAGAAAAAATATTTCATAGTATAATTAATATTCAAACTAAAATTACAAATAATCTCCCATTGTAATATTAAAGACGCCAGATTTTTAACCACCCTCAAGCAAACTGACGATTATCTCTTCTCGTATTAAATGCAAAGAAAATCATCATATTCCAATTACTCACTTCTTAAATCAACTCCGCCTGTTTGTAAGGAGAGAGGTGGCTCAGTGCATCAACTGATGTCATTGCAAAATCTCTTACCGGGCGGTCCTAGGTTCTTGTCCCGATAGTGGCAAGATTTTCGTTACTAGCTTCTCAGCTAGGTCAAATTCATTCGCTATCTGGAGGAGAATTCCAGCGACCGGCTTCTCTAATCGGCAGTTTTCCATGGTTTCTCCAATCAATACTAGGCGAATGCCGGAGCAGTACCCTAATAAACGGGCCACGGACCGCGCGCGATCTTTCCTTCCTCTTACACACACACACACACACACTAACATGAACTATTCTACCACATATGCCGGGAGACCGGTCGGGGACGTAGAACGTGTCCCGACAGGGGGCAGTGTCCCGTTGGAGGTAGATACCTGGTTGGGGAAAACTCTGCTAGCCAACGTTAGGTCTGCGCCGAATATCAGCATGCAGTGGGGGAAGAGCACTGCCACCTCCCCATGAAAAAGCATGCACTACACTTACGGGACTTATGACCTCTGTAATTGTCGCGCCCGAAATCACTAACAACCAATCAATCAACCTCCTGTTTGTGACAATTGTAACGGGCAACATACTAAAGAGGTTGCAAAACTTTTAAAGATTTTATACAATCAAATCTATTTCGACCTTCAAACACACATACATTACCCACTAAGCAACACATTACCCCCCCTCCGTCTTTAAAAAAACGTTTCCACTCCTTGATCATTTATACAATGCCCAAAACAGCACAACACAAGAATCTTCTACCCTTACTGGAATACATACATCATCTTGTCATACAACCCATAAATCGAATTAAAATGTTACAAAACCAGAAAAAAACATTTCAAACTATTCCTATTTAATTTCCTACATTGTTCAACAAGTCCTCTCCTCCATTATACCTCATATTCAAACCTTAATACAAAATATTCTACCATCTCTCCTTCGTGGCAGATAATTTCAGTACTAATTTAAATTACATTTCACTCTTTAATTGGAATTCTAATGGAATCAAATTGCATATATAATATATATAGAATGCTTAAAGTCAAAGAATACAAGTTGTCAGGGCGACATGTAAACAAGAAGTTCCATAATCAAAAGCATGAGGTTCTTCATTGTGAGAGATGAAGCTGGGCCCCATGGTAGTATAAACAGAATGTATGGAGGACGCGGTGCAAGCCGTAGTTTTATAGAAATTTAGTAATATTATTCAGTGCGACTTCTTCTGTTGATTGAGTTTAGTATTTTTAATTATATGGAAGTGGGTGACACCTAATTAGTTTTGATTGGCTTAAGAGTTTTATAGACTAATAATTTAAAGATGACCTGTTAATTTGTGTTGTAAATTATAAATTGGATCTAAAGAGACTTCGTATTCGAAACGGAACTTATGATAAGATAAATTCGTATATGAGGATGGTATTCAATAATTCGAGTTGAACATAGTCGCGAGTAGGTGCCCATCTGAGGCACAGCACAGGAAAAGTCGCGATCGCCGAATAATTTATTTGCAATTTTTGTTTTTTATAGGACCAGCAAATAACACTTTAATATTCCGGGAACATTTTGCAAATGATTTTTACATTAGGTAAGATTACAGTACGAGGGACATCAATACAAACTTCTAATGGACAATATCAAGACAGAAGATTACGAGTTCCTCCGAGAAATCAATGTTGCTCGCGGAGTTCATAGTAAGCCATGACCTTTAATTCTTGGTCGTAGGGATTACAATTATCGTATAGAGGTAAAATAAGGTCAAATCGTTTATGAGTTCATTTATAAAGTGTAAAAAATTAGTAAAAAAATTATTATTTTGAAAATAAAAGGATTATGCATTGTAGCGTTTTGCCATCAATTCAAATAACAAGTTTCAATCATCAGAACTTCCACGAATCTTATTTCTGTATAGAATTGCACGGCAGGTAAGATGGTAGCATACTGTATGTCGAAACCCATAAGCAGAAATAGAAATAGAATCAAGATAACATTTCAGTACCGGGCAAAATATGAGCATAGCGAGACAAATAAATGATCACATAATATTGATCAAGAAATATGTAAATTCCTATAACGTGCTCAGGCAGGAAAGAAATAATATTAATAAAAGTAGAGAGATTCATCATTTTGTGATAATTTACAAATTAGTAACAAAGATTTATTATTTATTATATAAAAGTGGCGGGTATTTCACAAATGACTTGCCCATCGTGTGGCAACAAAAGTAAATAAGTATTGAAAGGTAATGCAGTATTGCACAATAAAGAACATTTAAAATTCAACTTAAATTGTTTTAGATGATATTTTCTAAATGTCATTAATTTTATTTGAATGATTGTTATCTGTATGCTTGAGGTTTTGTATGTTTCATTTTAGCTCGTTGTGTCTGACTCAGATACAAGATAAACTTCAATTTTTAACAATGAAACCTAAATCAGCAACTTTTTGAAATCAGTTCCCAGATAAGATATAAACGTGAGGTGACATTCATTGAGAATTTTGAACCTTGGGCCGCATCGTTTTGATGCTGAGATATATTATACAAACAATGTTTCACTTGTTACTGTTATCGGTGTGAATGGCCTTTAAATGTTCTGTTTGAAATGCCTGATCTTTGATATTTGAGAAATCATTTGAAATGAAATCTTGATGACGATGTTTCTGAAATGTATGTTTCGTTCACTGCGCGCCCCGAACATGACATAAGCCTCTCTTGGTCCTGTGGGTTTACATATTTGCCTACGCTACCACTCATCCCATCCTTGTGCTTATTCCTTCGTTCTAGGTGTAGGGATCCAGTTCCTCAATCACACACACACACACACACACACACAGTTGCCAGGCCAAGATGACTTCTACGGATATGGGTATAAATGGAATGCAAGAGGGACTGGGATTGATCGCACGCCTCGAACACATTAAAACAGCCTAAATGTCCACATTCATGAGCTTATCTGCCCCGTGGTCCTGTGTGAAGAAGCAATATCCCTTGACCGTACTATCTGTAAGCGTTATTCGGTTATGTAACATAATAATAGTAGTAGTGATGATGATGATGATGATAATAATAATAATAATAATAATAATAATAATAGTAGTAATAATAATTATACTAGATCATCCGAAGAATTGAACCGCCATAGGTATTCACCATAGGAGAAAACCGAGAATTTTCGGCGGAAAAAAATTGATTGCTGGGCCCTTACGAAGAAAAAATGGATAAATCCAGTTGCTAAATTAAGAAAATAATCATCTAACTCCTGGTGTAGCCAGAATCCCTGTTTAGTGGGTCCTTGATGCCGAAAAACCCGTCCTCGGCGGACGTACATGTGATTTAAATAATGTCAAATAAACTTTCTCGAAAACTCAGTGGTTTTGTGTAAAAATGAATTCAAAATTCCGCATTTGCAGAAACGCTCACACGCCATTTTGTCAAAATGGATCCAAAGTTTTTTTCTTCAAACTTTTCCAACGGATAGTGGTAATGGTACTGTTTAATATGATGTAAAGTTCATTTTGGTGTTACAAACAAACACAGTTACATTTTTGTAATTTTTGAAAAAAAAGAAAAGTTTACTACTCGTCCGCGATTGTGGCATAGCAAGACAAGAAAGAACCCAAGCAAACATCTGGTCAAGAGGAACTTCGTATTTTAATACCTGTAATCTGTCAATACTTTTAAACTATCCAACCTTAAATATGTATAACCTCAATTACTCTCACCGGGAGCGGTAGCTAAGTGCATCAACTGATGTCACTGCAGCGCCTTTGATCGGGAGGTCTTAGGTTCGAGTCCTGATGGCGGCAGGATTTTCGGCGCTAGATTTTCAGCTAAATCGAATTCAGTCGCTGTCTGGAGGAGAATTCTAGTGGCCGACTGCTCTGATCGGTAGTTTTCCGTGGTTTCTCCGATCATCACCAGGCGAATGCCGGAGCAGTACCCTACCAAACGGGCCACGGACCGCGCGTGATCTTTCCTTGCCCTATCCTCTCCTCTTACACACACTCACACTAACATGCACTACACTACCACATATTCCGGGAGACCGAACGGGAGCTTAGAGTTTGTCCGAGCTGGTGCCCTGCTGGTGGGAGAGTCCTGGTTAGGGGGAAACCCCACTAGTCGACGGTAGGTCGGCGTCGAATCTCGCCATCCAGCAGGGGAAGATCACTGCGATCTCCCGAGAAAAAACATGCACTACACTAACGGGACTAATGACCAAAGCCGTTGACGCGCCCGGAAACACGAAAAAATCAATCAATCAAATCTCAATTCCTCTCTGGAAAAGACCCTGATCATAAGCGTCTCCGCGTTGCTTTGTGTCTGACGCGAGGCTTCGACCGGCCTCGACCTCCAGCCTTATCGTTCGCCTCGGAAGATTCTTTCTGCACGCACAGAGATAAAGGCAGGAAGGACAGAAATACTTCGTAATATTGCAAATTGCTTTAAGCAAATAAACAACTGGCTTTCTAGCTTTATTTGTACGCTGTTTTTTTTTAAAGCAAGGCCTATTGTATTTTAATGAAGAAGTATTTACTTTTCAATCATTTGTTTATTTTGTAACAACTGAAAAGTTTAAAAATCGATTAAGTGTTTTTTAAACTAGGTCTTCTTGATAGTTTATGCAATCAGTTTTCACTTTTTTTTGCAATGCTGCGCTTTTAGTATTACCGAATTAAACGTAATGAATACCAAAAAGCATATACATTTTCGAAAAACTATCGTATTGGTATTTAAAGTAGATAATATCGCTGATGGGATTCCATACAGAATGTATGTACATACTTAAGTCAATGCGATAATAAACACAATGAGCACTGAAAGTGTTATATAAACGACCCGTTCTGGCGGTGAGAAAGCTCGAATAGCTGGCATGTGAATGACGAGTGCAGCCTCGGCGAGTGGCCGAACCGAGCTGGTGGGAGTCTCGTGCGCCGGGGTCCACCGGTGAGTGCAGCCTGAGCTCGGGCGAAGAGCAAGTGGTCTTTTGAGCTGACAATGAAGTCACACTCCGAGATATCAGCGCCCAGGACGCGTCGTGGAAGGAGAAAAGGAACAGCTGCGGTAGAGCGATAACCAGTCGAGCGCGTGCGAGTGTCAAGACGTGACAAGGAGGAGCAAACACGCGTAAGCTGAAAGAGTAAGTACCGTATTGCAATCGTAACTACGTCAAGTCGTGGTTGTTTCTGAGAGTCGTGATAATGCTCAGTTATTGAAATTATTTTGTTGTAATATCTCACGCGCATTCTTACATCACCAATTGGTTTGTGGTCTTATCTTGCTTCACGTTGCTGGGAATGTGTGTTCTCTATTAGTATGCTGAATTCATTACTGTGGGAACTACAGAACAATAACCAATGTTCATGCTGTTTTCTCGCATACGAAAGTTTGAAGTTCGTTTGCGTACCAAGAAATGGCAGTCATCGAAGCGTTTTCAATGATTGCATAATTAGTGATTCCGGTCGCGACAACTGTTAAGGTTATTATTTCCGTAAGTGCACAGCATTTTTTTCCTCGGGAGGTGGCGGTGATATTTTCCCACTGGATGGTCAGATCCGGCACCGGCTTCCCTATAGAATAAAGGGGTTTTTCTCGACCTGATATCTCCCACCAGCGGGGCACCACTCTAGGCTAGACACGCCCTAAGTTCCCGACTCATCTCCCGGCATGTGTGGTAATGTAGTGCATGTAAGTGTGTGTGTGTGTAAGTGAGGGGTGAGTGTAGGACCAGGATGGGGAAGGAAGGATGGTACGCGGTCCGTAGCCCGTTTGTTATGGTACTGCCCCGGAATTCGCCTGGATTTTTCCTTTTTTTTTACCAGGACCCGGCAATATGACTTTTCTGACGAAAATTAGCCGCTTTTCGGCACATGATTACATAACTTTTTCTTACGAAGTACTTTCGACAGAACGAGAAAGTAATAACAATCTAGTATTACAAAAGTGTCTACAAAATGTAAGCAAAAATAGGTGATATATTTACAAGATTCCAGCCTGCCAGAAAGTCTGTTTTGCAGAATGTGCTTGTTTGTATACAAACCTCTTTCATCTAAAATATCTCCGAAAGTAATGTATGCAAGAAGTTCGTCTTTCACGTTACTTTTCACTTTTGTTTATGCGGTGGGAATAATTTCCTTCAAATTTTTTTTCTAGAAAATTTGCTTTTCAAGCGCCAATTCTTTATTTCTTGCAATTGTTTCTTCCAGCACGATCTTCTGTGTTTGAAAATGATTTTAGAAAAGTATTCCCTGCTGGTTTGAGATAACTCAAGGTTATCGCGATCGGTATGACTATTGTAGCGTGATGTGCGTATGTCTTTTTCAGATTTACTGTCATGATCCGACATTTGTACATTTTCCAGTTCATAATCACATGAGTCATCATCGATCTCATTTTTCCTATGTGATTCCGTCCCAAACTTTGTATTTAGAAGAACTAAACTACTTCTATGAGTACTTTCTATTGTAGAAATGAAAATTTTTGAGTTCCATCATTAGGCACGCAGCGAACAGAGTACGCCTTGATGCACGAGAAAAGGTAAAGAGTTCGCATACAGCTTATCCATCAAAAAGAAAAATACGTTTTGACTCACAAACCAGTTGTTGCTCTGTCGACTGTAGGGAGGGTATTAGGGGTGGGCATTTCCGGCTTGTCGGAATTTTAGGAAAGAAAAGCTCAGAAATGTAGCGTAGCGTATTCTGTACGCCGCGCGCCCACTTAAGGATTAAAAAATAAAAACCATTTATCGTATTTAAATCACCTTGACTTAAAATATACTTTTAAAATGACTGCAAAAGCTCTGTGCATTTATTTTATTGTTTAGTATACATTTGTTTACATTGCTGTAGCACCCAGTAAAATTTTGAGTTTGGAATTTAGTTTCAAATTACCATTTTTAAATCTCTCTACACCTTTGCATAAGTTTGTCAAACGCTAAGGAATGACGATAGTTTAAGCAGCTTAGAAGAAACCATCGACACAAAACCTTCAAAGTGTGATACCGGTGGACAGAGAATTACACCTCATCCTATATCGAAAATATTTCAGAAGAAAAAATAAAAGTTTGCAGATTATGACAGAAAAAACTATTATTGCGACACATATTATAATCTCGAATAACTAGGAAGCGCCTAGGCCTCCTAGGACTTTTACACCAGGTTTGCGTGTTTCATGGGGACACAAGTTCTTTTGAGGACAAGTAAATTCTGTGGATGATGTGTTTCGGAGGACGGGTAGATGACAAATGGGGAAACGATGAGGGACAGTGCGGGTGTAGCTGAAGGATGAATGGGAGACAGTGGGGAAATCAAGGGAGAAAGGCTGGATCCAGATTAAGTTCTTAGGCAGTATTCTACAAAATTCGACTTTTATGATCGTCCTTCTTTACAATATTTCATATTTAGTTCTTTTGGGTGCCTCCTCTCCACAGCATGGGAAAAGAAAAGATGAAATCAATGTCAAATTAAATTGAAGGAAAATATCGAAATGATCTTTCACGATAAAATTAAAAGGAACTACTTTATTTTCTGCGAATTTTTATCACAATGCTGAGCAATATTGGAATGGGTTCACTCGTACAGTATTGAGTCTATAATTCTGTAAATCACATTTTAGTAGTTAGGAGTTCCCAGTTGGGTGCTACATGAAAACAATTTTCAGTTTTCACAGAATTATCATTTACAAAGGACAGAGTTTTCGCAGAGTCCGGATTGTATATAATTATTTATACGTATACAAGAATAAATACTTAGGCAAGGTAAAATACAAATTTTCCTCTAGTCTGAAACATCTACAGACGTGAGAGCGTAGGTTTCCGCTGCCGGAGTCAGTAATTATTTAGCTGCCCGGAAGATGCCGCGTCCTAGGCACAGTTACCAATGTTTCAGTCGCCATTCTATGACCTTTCTCCTGGAGAAAGGTCGCACGTGTCTAGGACGCAGGGACGCAGCGTCTATCGGACTGCTCAAGTACTTCAGTACAAAAGCCTTCTTTTTTTAAACTATGGCCCAGCAATTAAAAACATGTGAACAAAATTCACAAGTGTTCTGTGATGAAGTTTTAAGATTTTTTCGTGCTTGGTTCGGAGAACTTTATACCATCTTATCCGGGTGTATTCTTTATTTCGCTAGTACATTTTAAAAGGTTGTGCATACGTATGACAAAACAAATAATAACTGCATAACCTCGTAGAAAGCCTGAATATGATACATTATTTTGCATCAACAGTCCATACGCCTTGTATGGCATTTAGCTGCTTGATACATAACAAAATACCCCGTACTAAAAAGCATAGGTAAGAGCACTGTCGCGGCGCTTAACAGTTTGTAGCAAAGCTCTAATGACAGCATTGTCCCTCCAAGTGCAATATGAAAATATTGACCGTAAATATTAATATAGATCATTTTAACTCATGCAATACGAAACAGTATTTACAATATTGTAATGTATGTGATTATCAAGTCAGAAGTAATTACAGTTTTTAGAGCTGAAAATGTAAAAATCAGTAAATGCGATTATCTCAAAACTTGTAAAATGTCGCATAGCCTGTTGACGCATAACACCGTCCAATTAAGAAACCGAAAAATTGAGGAAATGTCAAAATGTATTTGGATGGTGATAGACGACAGCTGGCAAGACTACGTGGTCCGAAGTTCTGAAGTCCAAATAGGTAGCCCAGACCAAAGAAAATAGAAAACTCATACGAGAAAGTCTGTGTCATTCCGGTAGCACCCCTAGTTACATATGTGAAGAAAATTTAGAGAAAAGTTTGCAGCGGCTTTTAGGTATAGTATTAACTGCTACAGAATGCTACATTGCTGCTACAGAATGGCACAGACTTTCACATAGTAAAGTTGCCTAATTTCCTTGGTGTGGACTGGTTTTACGGTCTTGCCCCATCCTCTTTTCAGTTGCTATCTGTCGCCGCCGAAAGGACATTTTTTGACTTTGCTCAATTGTTCGGTTTCCTAATAGTAGAACAGAAATATTACTGTAAAGGTATTAAAAAGAGTAAAACCCCGTCATAACTGGCAATTTTCATAGACAAATTTTGAACCGATTAAAAAATGGCATTTAAGCGTTACTGTACATGCGAAATTTGTATCTATTTTTCACAGAAATCGTTTGAATTTTTGAAAAACTTAATTTGAAGTCATTTGATGCACTTAACGCACAGTAGCAACAGTGTTTACAAATCGCTGGAAATCGGCATATTAACGGCGTGAGAGAGATGTAAAAAAATACATTTGTATAATTTTTGAAGAATAAAGGTTACTGCAAATTAAAGTTTACGTAACTTTTCACGGTGTGATTAGTACTACTGGTCGGAAACGTTTGAAGAAAAAATTTGGTGCCGTTTTTGAGAAAATTACATTTGAGCGTTTCAAAAAATGCGGAATTTTTAGCTTGTTTACACAGAAAACGTTTGAGTTTTCGAGAAATTTTGTAAGACATCATGTGATGCACATGGACTCTCTATTGAAAGATTGTTAACAAAACGCGGCTAATGTAAATATTAACGGCGTGAAAGAGTTGTTAAAAAGTATTATTATTATTATTATTATATTATTATTATTATTATTATTATTATTTGAAAAAACAAAAGAATTAAATAATATGTCGTTTATGTCATCTCATAGAGTACATTAACCTCTATCACCATCAAAAGTTAAAATTTGGAGTAATTCTTTGAGTAATTCTTATTTTCGGTATTTCTTAATATTTCACATACTGCGTGCATTATTACACGAAAACTACACAAATATTAAAAAAAAATTACAGGACCTCATTGAAAGAATTAAGTATGGAGAAAAAATTATTTGAAGCAAATAATTATTTCTTCTATTTAGTAGTTGCAGGAAGACGCCGAAAAAATTGTCTTTTGCAATTATCTATAATTCAAGAGTTATCAGTAGAAATAAGACCTATGCCTTCTTTATAAGAGTATTTAGATCTTTTCTCACAAGAAATTAAAATGAAAAATTTGGAGCCATTTTTGAGAAATTAATGAAAACGTCTTTTCATGAAAAATTCATGAAAAGTACTCTTAAAAATTAATGAATGTTTTTTTTTAATTGTTGAGCTCCGACTCAGGTCAGATTAACAGAGGTTTATTGTTTGATAGGAGATTCTCAGACCAGATTGATATGAGACCTATACCATTCTCGAAACCTTCCTTTGCTCTCTCCAACACCAAAATGTAAGAAATTTTTTAAAAAATTAGAGAATTTTTTTAAAAAATTAGAGAAATTTTTTAAAAAATTTAGAAAATGTCAGAGGGGTTTCTTGTGAAGGATCCCACGAAATTAAAATTTCGATTTCAAGTTCAAGGGGCCACGACATCATGCATTACAATTTAGGAATATCAATTTCGGAGAAAATATGCTGAACGTTTTATTTTGTGCACAGACAGACCGATGGACTTGTCGTCAATCGATTTTTCGATAACAAGGACGCACAAAATGTGAACCGTTGCAAAAATACTGGAGATGGACTTGTTAATTGACAAACGCCTAGTTTGTGAACTTAAGTTGCAAAGCATTCCATTTGCAATGTGAATCCGGGCTTCTTCATTTGACATAAAACGGCCTTGAATCTGAGCAACCAGGGCTGGATGCCCTTGGGTGTAACGCGGGCCGGTCCTCGTGTTGAGGCCCTCACAGGACAATTCACTTTCATTCGCCAGCCCTGGTGTGCGTACAGACAGGGGAAATCTAGATTTGATTTTCTTTTCCGTAAATGAAACCAAACAATATTTGTTAAGGAAGGTTTTAATGCTACTAATACTTTTCAGCTTTGGGGGGTACTTAATTTTGTGTATTGGAACTAAAAGAGAACCTACACAGTACGACTAATTTTTTTTTAAATTTTCTTATTAGATTCATAAAATCACAAATAACAAAACTGAAACAAAATAATAGCATTGAGAGTCATAACTGACCGTAACATTAATGCAAAGAAAAGTATTGGACGTATCAATCACCACTTTGAGCAATTTAAGGTCCCACAAACATTTAATTTCTTTATCTGCCAAATAAAGCAAACAAAGATTGTACAGAGATAAGTTAACATGATTTATTTGCATTAGCATTTCCAAGACGAACATGAAAAAACTTCATTTTTTTAATATTCACATATTTGTATTGGAAGATCGAAACAGTTTCTATATTTTCGTTGATACATGAGAATGTTGCATTTTCTCTTACTGACTCAATCTGAAGCTGAAAAGTATGAATTAACGCATTCGTTAAAGTTCGATATATTTGCATTCATATCACAGGGTAGATTGAGTACGAAAGTAGTAACATCAATAGGAGGCAGCCACTTTCGCGTAATGTTTTTTTTCTGTTATGTTTACATGGTAAACATTGCTTATCATGTATTTAATATAAATAGCTCTTCCAGTGTAATTTTGTCTGTTTTATTCATACTCATCCCTATAAAAATATTTTTCTTCTTATTTGGTAACTCCATTTATTGATGTCATCATTTGAGCCAGTGTCACTCAATCATAGTCGACGTTGTCGCCAGAAAGATTATTCTGATTAGCCTCCATTTAAAATTTCGTGTAAAGTGTGAATATCAATCCTCATTTTTCAAATGAGCCTATAAAAAACGACCTGCAGTTCGAATGCCTGAGCTCACGTTAAATCACAATGCATTTTGTTTCAATTCCAATGCACATAAGGGAGTTGTTTAACCCTGCTCTGCAAGAAATCAGACGTTATTTTTTATTTTCTCGCCTTATTTTCTTGGTGGCAGTACTGATAATTCTCTCCATCTCCGACCACCTATTATCCTTTAGTTTTGAAGAAAAGCGTTGATTCTGGTTACCTTTTCTAACGCCTTCCTTTAATATGTCGGCCTCAATCCGCCAATAGGTCTACTTCATAGGCGTTGCTATGTTGAATTCTTGGAGCTGCATGTTCATCTTTCTCTATTGAGGGAGACCTAATGACAATGTGTTGAATTTTAAGGGAAAATATGCCTTTTCCAAAATCTTCAAATGAGCTTTCTTTTTATTTAAGATCATTTAATTTCGTTTGAATCATATATATTTCACCAAACCATCTGACTAATATGGAAATTAAATCACTAATTCGCTAAAAGATCATATTTAGAACTTCAGATGTCACACATAGATAATCGTGCTCGTAAACGCATTGCATTTGGATAGGTCAATTATAAGCGAAACATTCCTTAGGAAGTAATAAAGAATAGCATTCTCACAGCTTGATGTGAAATACAATAAATTTATTTTCGTCTTCATTAACAATGTTATTTATAATAATAAGAAACTTTAGATAGTTCTAGCCTTTTTTTTTTTTTTTTGTGAATTTTCGAATGGCTTAAACATGGAAGTGGAGACGGCGTCAGTATGGTACATGATATCAAGTAATTAATCATCATCTTCCGTGGAAATTTCAAATCTAAAACTTCTGTGTATACGTAATTTGTCGACTTAAAATGCCAAGAATTACATCCATGAGCGATAGAAATACAATAGAGTGAAAATTGCGCCGAATAATATATCTCCCTCCATGAACATTATTCAATAAATATATCGGTTTTTAATATGCATTTCTTTATTTTTAGTTAATTAGTTATTCCCTTCTATTGAAAAATTCTGCTTTAATCATTTAGTTAAATTGATATTGAGAAATTATGAACCTAATACAATACTTATTGATTTTACTAAATCGTTCGATGCAGTTCCGAATGACTTACTCGTCGCATAGCTTTTTTTGGCGTCTTGTACCGTGGGATGCGGGAAAAAAAGGCTACTACCTACGTCCTATCACACTGTAACATAATTAAAACTATTCGCACCACTTTTGCTTTCAATATAACAGGACATTATAGGCTATATATTAGAACGAATAATCAAGTAATTAATAGCAACCGCAGCGGAATACAGTTAGTGAGTGCTTAGTACCTATAAAACAGCTTATTAATGAGATTTGTTATAAGTATTTTTACTTGTCATCTTCTTCTGAATAATTGTAATCATCACTTGGATTCTCAGTTTAATTATTATGATGTCATCTATTGCGATTTTCACTATCCCGACTTTTGCCAGTATTCTTCTAGTTTCTTTACATGGTATAAAATAGCAAATAAAAACATACTGCACAGTAAGAAACCGCGAAAACGCGAGAACTGAATTCATTTGGAAGCAACGATATTCATACCTGATAATTTTGTTGTGCCGTTCCGTGTGGGACCAAAGTCTTGACATGTCCGGGCCAAGTTGTGCTGGTTGAGCTCTAGGGAGCGTAGACGTCAAGAAAAGTCGGGCGACTAATACTGATGTTGAAACTCATTGATAGGAAACCTAAAAGGCGGGTAATGGCATCGATAAGTTATTTCATTGCGATAGAAAGCAAATCGTTCTAGCAAGGCATTTATTAGATGCGGCTAGTATTACATCCGGGGATTTTCAGGGCAGTGTCATAGGCCCGCTGTTGTTTATCTTCATATGACGTCAAAATTTGGACTCTTCGCCGACGACTGTATAGGGAAATATATAGGTGTCGCGGCTGTGTAGCAACTTTTGAAGAGCGCGCCAAGGTGGCAGCGCTCAGCGGCGATCGAGGGAGTCGGCGGAGGCGGCGGAGCAGAAAAAGGCGCCGCCCAATCCCAAGTGACGAGCTGGCCGGAGAGCCAGCAGCGGGGCAGCGAGTCTGCGGCGCCGCCAGCCAGAGAGCAGAGCGCTGTGTTTGGTTATTAAGTGAAGTTGAGCTAGGAGATTTGTACCGTGTGAAAGTGATCGTTGGCCCGGCAAGATTATTGGTTTATTCTGTGATATTTATCGGTTGCACTCTGCTAGTTTTTGGTACATTTCCTGGACTCTTGGTTTTCTATTTTGGCTGTTGTTTTTGGTACATTCTTTGGATTCTGGAAGTGTACCTGATGTACTTTCTGTGTTGTTAATAAATCTGTGTTTGTTTAAAGCGTGTATTATTCTGAACATAACAATAGGGAAATTGCAGAACAACACATTCTTATAGGACAATTAAATTAAAATTATAATTGGGCAAACGCTAATAAAATGACTATAAATGGAAAGAAAAGTAAAGCGATCACATTTCATAGAATCAGAGCACTTTATACAATACAATATTAGCTAAGTAATGACCTGGTTCCACGCGTCTTTCATTCCACAAATTTTGACAGCAAATTAAGTTTGCAGAAACCAACGAACTGTATAGTGGGTAAAATTTGGAGATCGTTGCATTTCTTCATGAAAAATCTTGCAAAAAAGTGCCAAAGCAAACGAAGCCGGCGTATACCGCTTGTTAGAACGATAATGGAATACGGAGTCAGTTTTTGGGATTCATACAGAAGTACTTAACCCTTGAGTGAGCACGCGGCGGATTGAGTACGCCACGCTACATTTCTGAGCTTCTCTTTCCTAAAATTACGATAAGCCGGAAATGCAAACATTTAATACTCTACCGCCAGTTGTTGCTCTGTCGATTGTGAGTCAGTATGTATTTTTCTTTGAGTTGGGTAAGATAGGTGCGAGCTCTTTTCCTTTTCCCGTGCATCTAGGAGTACGCTTTACGCCGCGCGCCTAGCTTTTTTTCGCTTTTACAATATAAGATACGCATAAGTAGCGCTCTTGTAGGTGCAAATTTTGGAATGGAATCACATTTGGAAGAGCTCGTGAGATAATGAACCGTAAAATGTACAAATGCCCTATCATAACACGAAATGTGAAGAAGACATACGTACATCACGCTACAACAGTGATAGCGATAGCCATAGCGATGTGTTATCAGAAAACAGCCAACAATACTTTTCTAAAATTATTTTCAAACACAATAGATCTTGTCGTTAGAAACAATTACAAGAAATTTAAAAAAGGTGGAAAACCACGCCATTCAAAAGCAAATTTTCTAAAACACAGAAAAATATTGTGAACAAAATTATTCTCGCATTCATTAATTTCATAGACATTTTATATGAAATACATTTGTACAAGAAAAAGCACATCCTGCAAAAGAGACTTTCTGGCACGCTGGAATCTTGTAAATGTATCAACTATTTTTGCCTACATTTTTGTTTACTTTGTTAAAAAAGTGTGCAATGAGAAAATCTTCGCATAAAATATTTTAGTGTATTAAATACGATATTTTAAAGTATTTCGTTATATTTTAGACGCTCTTTATCAAGCAAATGAACTGGCGTACTGGATATGCTGCTCGTTTATTTACGTGAGTATTGCTCGCGCGCCTACTAAAGGGTTAAAGAGAGTATAGGGAATATTCAAAACCGAGCGGCAAAATATACATTTGCAAGGAACATTGCAGCGCATCGGGAATCATTAAAGCACAGAGGAAATAGGGCCTCATTTTCCGCCGTGCTTGCATATTTGTTGCGATGTGACAGAGGGTCTGAGCGGCGTGTGCCGCGTGTGTGTGTGTTGCAGAGTGCGCAGCGGAGCCATGGCGCCTGCAGAGGGCGCCCGCAGCGCCGGAGCGCGGCCGTCACCGCCGCCCCCGCCGCCCGCCCCCGCTCCTCGGCCACGCCCCCCGGCGCGGGTGCTGCTCCTGGCGGCGGCGCTGGCGCTCGCCCTCACGCTCGCCCACGCGCCCACCGCCCAAGCGCAGGTGACTGCCGTCCTTCTCTTCTCTTTGTTTTTTTTTTAGAAAAGAGTACCTTAACTAGAGAAGCTATCATGGTTTTCGTATTATTAGTATATATTTAATATGACAATGAAACACAGAGTGATTGGTTGGTTGGTTGGTTGGTTAGTGATTCCGGACACGTCAACAGCTTAGGTCATTAGTCCCGTAAGTGTAGTGCTTTTTTCACGGGAGATAACGGTGATCTTCCTTCGCTGGATGGCGAGATCCGGCGCCGAACTACCGTCGGCTAGTGGGGTTTCCACCAAAGCAGGAGTCCCCCACCTGCGGGGCACCGCCCCACCCGGGAGAAACTCGAAGCTCCCGATCGGTCTCCCGAAATATGTGGTCACTAAAATTCTCCTCCAGACACCTTTTCAGCTAGGTCAGTTCAGTTAATATCGAAAATCCTACCGCCGTCAGGACTCGAACCTAGGATCTCCCGGTGAGAGGCGCATTGAATGTTGTAAATTCACTGTTTGAATTATTGATTTTCATATGTTGTTTTTCGCACTGTTTATGAACCCTCAAGATGTCGTTGCCTCATTTGCCTGCCCGATCGCCACATTTGTTTCTTGTAGTTCTCCGTTACGCACTTCACTTTTCTCCTTGACCTTTGAAACCACACTCCCAAATATTTAAATTCTTTCAGTTCTTTAATGCTACTTCCCTTTCACATTATTATCTCTCTCTTTTTCTCTTCCTTTTGAGACTGAAGCACATAATCTTACATTCCCGTGCTTTTATTGCTTTCTGTAATCCAAAAAGTCTCCATGCTTCTCACCATTTGACTATTTCTTACAATCTACCAACAAAACAATATCGTGAGAATAAACCAGTGACCAGATATTACTCCTTCCTACCCGTACCTCCCTTGGGTATTAAACAACAGGAGGCTCAGCAAACAACCCTGCCTCGCCCCACTCTTTGCCCGAAATGTCCAACGTTTTTCGTCCTCTTCCTCTACTTTGCAATATGTCTCTCTATACGTACACTAACCTAACACAAAACGTAATAAGACCACTAATCCCCATCTGTGTCATTGAATCAACTAATATCCTATTAACTTTGAAAAATAATAATGCTACAACAGCACGCACTTTCTCGCGATATTGTTAATGATTATGTAATGATATAATCAGTGGTATAGCTTCTTATTAGGCGGCAAGGTGGAGCCTATAGTACGGTGCAATTATATTCAAACCTCAACATTCAAAGTAAAAGTTCCCCTCCAACTGCAAATATTTCAACACAGCCCACGTATTGTTTGGTAAAAAGTCACACATTACCACTAAGGAAACTACTGTTCTTTTATAGAGAACTGTGGTTTGTAAAAGCACGCGATTTTAGAAGCTGGTGGTATGTTAGTGATAAGGCCTTGAAGGAACGACACCGTCACCGCCTTCTCAAGAGGCGCTACTTTTTAAGGGAAAGAGGCATCCACAGGCCTAGACCGTATAAACCTGTAGTGCGGAGAAACCCATTCTGAACTTTCTCTGTACAATACAGCATTAAAATGAATATCTTTCCAATATAAATGATCTTAAAACATAAAAATATTAGCTGTATAATAATTATGATATATAATTATATCATTTTTAATTATAATATTTTTAAAACTGCAGCTTTTGGAGGAGTTTCCTTAGAAAATAAATGTATTTGGCTGTTTATGAAATCATATTTTATTAAAATGTTTGAAGCTCAGTTCTCTTCAAATATAGTCTCCCCAACATAGTTCCCTTTCTTCTGTATCTTTGTCTATGATATTCATGTCCCTGTTATCACATCCTATCGATTACCGGAGGCCTGCTAACTACCGCATATGCTTGAGCAGTTTAGACCACTCTTTGTGCACTCGCAGTTGCGGAGGGGCAAATTAGAGGCGTGAGAGATATTTCATCAAAAATACGTTTGTTTAATTTTTGAAGTAACAATAGAATGCCTCAAAATGTGATTTATGCCATATTAAACAGTTAAATGATCACTATCCATTGGAAAAGACCGAAGAACAAAATTGGAGCCGTTTTTGAGAGAATGGCGTTCCAGTGTTTCTGAAAATGCGGAATTTGGAGCTCATTGTCACAAAAAAGTGTTGAATTTTAGAGAAACATTATACGACATCATTTAAGGCACATATGCTCATTAATTCAATAATGTGAACAAATCGCGTGTTGTACAATCTTAATTTATTCTTGTTTTGCGTGTTTTGTGCATCTGTGTTTTGTTTCAAGATGCCATTAATATCCTGTGGTATGAAACACTTCTCAGTAACCGTAATTACCACCACTTCCAAGAAACGGCACTGAGTAAAACACTGTTGTCTTCCGTGATACTGGGCTCTGAGCCGTACTTGTCAGTTACTATGAAATGCCCCATTCCTCCTCCCCCCCCCCCGCTCGCTGCCGCCGTACTCTTCGGCTTCCGTCACCGACTGACTGGTTCGCTGAAAATATCGTATTGGGATAAAATCGCTGTTTTAAAACGGTTGAAAAACTACCTCCCATCCCTTTCTAATGCCGTAGAAACCATTTAAATGGAAACAATTGAGTTGTAAAACAGGAGTGGCGGAATCCAAAAACCAATTGCCATAGTAAGTACTAGAATGTAGATTAGAGTTCGTGTTCTAACCGAAAAGAATTTTATTAGTGCCTTGTTGAAGCTAATTAAGTTTACATACTGAATAGTCTTCAAATGTAAGATTCCTATTGGACATTCTTCATCTCGGCTTCCATTTTATCAACTTCACCGCAACAAAACACGGCGTCGCCTGGCGCGGCCCGGCCGCGGAATGGCTGCCACGTGCGCGCATAGTTCCCGGAATTGCCGCGCCGCGGAGAATGCAGGAGGCATTTATGAAATGAACTTGGGATTCGGTCTCAAGAATTTGTGGGCCTGCCGTGCGGTAGAAGATTTTCTCATTTTGCGTCAGGGCAATATTAGGGAGGAAGCAGAGACAAGAAATCTTGTGATACATATTGTTTTCTCAGAACTTCTGTGTCAATACATTAAGATTTTATTTTAGGACACAAATCACGTACACTTCATAAATACGTACGCCACATGAAGAATCCTGGTCTTTGAAATACCCTTGCATATTTGCATTCCGGTTTTTCATTGCTAATTTCCTTTCTAATATTTTGAGGTTCAATTTAAAATATCAAGAGTACAGTGAAAAACTAGTTTAACTCGCTGATTCTTGATGTACAGTAAGCATTTTCTTATCAGAACCGTAGAAACGCCATCGTGCTAACATTTCAACAACATAGCATTAATATTCAAGAGCCTGCGGAGTTGTTCTTATTAAATAAGTTGTGTGAACCAAAAGTGGCGTATTTGAGTAAATAGGCTGTGAGGTTGATGATGTAAAGGGTTGAGATGTAATTTGAAAGGAAAAGTGTAAGAAGAATAGGAAGTGAAATGTCCAAGAGGAGGGAAATCGATGAAAGGTAACAAAATGGACGAGACCATAATACAAAAGAGTGAGGGAACCACCCGACAGCTAACAGATACATTACAAAGAGAAGAATGGGTTGTTTTACTCACATGAATTCTTTACGGGCATCGTTTGAATATTGTATTGGGCAAAACAACTCTAAAGGAATTTTGTCCATAATTCCAGCAATTTTTCAGAGATATACATTAATAAAGGACCGCGATCTACGTCTGCGTGAAGTCTCGTGATCCACGTCTGTTCGTAAACAATATGTAGAAAATGAAATCCGCGTAACCTACATCCTCAAAAGAAATCTATCGTTTCATCGGAAAGACGGGGTGCGTGTTGGCGATTGGTGATCAGAAGTCTGATCACATCTGCGCAACCTGGGCACAAAAATATGGAATATAATTTCAGAAAACCAAAACTCTCAGTGACAGAAAAAAAGCGACCCAAAATGTACAAGTGCAATATGTCTTCGATTAGTGTTTGATATATTTATAAAACATTTTGTTGAGTTTTGCTGATACATATGAATTGTTGGTGTTTCAGCAATTCTGTACTATTTGCAGTTTTTGAAGTAAGGATGATAGATATATTTTGTGTGTAACGTTTCAATGTATTTGATAATATTGTTTGATATTTTCTATGTATTTGAGTTTTCATTTACAAAGGTAAATATTTTTCTCTTTTATGTTTTCATTGCATAATATGTTTTCACATTCCATACCGCTGACAGTTTCACGTCCTTCTATCTCTTTTCAGTGCATTAGATGTCTGAAAATCTGGCTGATGAAACGTGTGTAATATGTTTACATACTATTTACAGTCACTGAATCCAAATAAAATGTCAAATACAAAAGACTCTTTGATTAACGCAACGGACCTTTTTTATTAATTACTTTAAAATGTTACACAATCCACATACATTACATTGCATAATCTGCGTATACAAATTCATGACGATTACACGTAGAACGTGCATAGAAGTAAAATTATAATTTAAGGTACAACTTTGGAGTAACTTTGAAGGAAGTAACTGTGTTCCACGATACGATCCACCGTATTCTATGCTTAACCATAAAGAACTTTTCTAGGTTTCCCCACAATGCCAAATTTTAAATTATATTCTCTTACCGCAAAAACGCCGACCACCTATATCTTAAGCCCTGGTCGGTGTCATTATCTAAGTTCCAAGCCCAAGTCTCTGCCTTTTTAAAATCAGTTTGGTCTCCTCGCTTTGCAAAACACCGATCACAACTCATATGGTTGAACGTTTAGAATGTATACCTTGAAGCTGATAACAAGGACATACATATGATAAAGAACAAAAAAAGTCATGAGAAATTTCAAGGAACTGATAGTTGAATGTAAGTATATCAGGGTTTCTTGCTCATTTCATTATGGAGAGATGAGGTGTTAATTGAAAAGTAAAGTAGGCACTTAAATGTGCCCCCTTATAAGTGTAACCATGTAAAACCCGCAAACAAATACCGCAATTTCGATTCCACAAAAGCTTTTAAAGATAATTACTTCGCATTTCCAGTAAAGACATTGATGGGCTATTTTGTTCGCAATCTGGTTACGAAAGCCGTGCGTGGAGGACGCTCAAGACCGAAATGACACCCGAGCGTCGAACAAAGGACGCTTGGGAGGAAGCTGAATAGCGTAAGTGAAGACACTGGGATAAAGCAACTCGAGGTATCGTACATTTCTGGATGGGTGACCGTCTGGGAACCCTGGAGATCTAACGGCGCCAAGCCCCTGGCTGAAGGAATAAAAGGCAATGATTAGCTGCGTGTGGCAATGACTTACATAACAAAGGATTACTCGACGTTCGATGTCAATAAATGGTTAAGCCAACGCTGCTACGAAAAACGTAACAAAAAGTTGAAAAGGGGGAGGGGAGGGAAGGTACGTTTTCTCGGGCGCGACACGGAGGAGCCCGGAAAGGATACTTACGGAAGCGGGGAGGAGAAGAGGTGCGAAGGGAAGGGGTGGAGCGCGGAGGAATGGGGCGGGGCGGGGCCGGGTGTGGCATGGCGAGACAAAGCAGGGCGGAGCGGAGCGCACCGGTGTGTGGCATGTCCAAAAGTGAAATGACGAGAACGATGGTGGTGAGCGATAGGGAGAGGGTTTGGTTGGTTTGGTTTTTTCATGTTTCCGGGCGCGTCAACTGCTTAGGTCATTAGTCCCGTTAGTGTAGTGCATGTTTTTTCTCGAGAGATGGCGGTGATGTTCCCCCACTGGATGGCGAGATCCGGCGCCAACCTACCGTCGGCTAGTGGGGTTTCCCCCTAACCAGGACTCTCCCACCAGCGGGGCACCGCCCCAGCCGGGACAAGCTCTAAGCTCCCGACCGGTCTCCCGGAATGTGCATGTTACTGTGTGTGTGTAAGGGGAAAGGATAGGACAAGGAAGAGGAAGGAAAGATCGCGCGTGGTCTGTGGCCCGTTTGGTAGGGTACTGCTCCGACATTCGCCTGGTGTTGATCGGAGAAACCACGGAAAACTACCGATCAGAGCAGCCGGCCGCTCGAATTCTCCTCCAGGCAGCGACTGAATTCGACCTAGCTGAAAAGCTAGTGTCGAAAATCCTGCCACCGTCGGGACTCGAATCTAGGACCTCCCGGTCAGAGATGCTGCAATGACATCAGTTGATACACTGAGCTACCGCTCTCGGTGATGGGGAGAGGGGAGGCGAGGAGGGACGGGGCGGGTAGTGGAGAGGCGGGGTGGGGTGGGGTGGGATGGAGAGAGAGGCGGAACTCTGTGTGGCATGAGAGGCGGCTCTTCCTTAGGTTGCACGGTAGCAAACCCGCAGATAATGGAAAAAGATCTCATAATATATAAGAAATTTACATTTTACTTTTAATGAAATTCAATATTCAAAATATTACAGCAATATCGATGTACATGAAATCATTTTGAATCCAAAGAGGCGCTCTCTCCGGTATCTGGTGCTTTGCCAGGAATTGCACCACGCTCTTGGCTGTTGCGAGGGACCTTTCGGTGGTGCAACCAGACGGGTGGTGCAACCAGACGGGTGGTGCAACCAGACGGGTGGTGCAACCAGTCGGGTGGTGCAACCAGTCGGGTGGTGCTGTCGGGCGCTGCGTGGCAATCGAGGGAATTTCAGGGAATATAATTGTCTTCGTGTCACTGCAACGTAATTTTATGAATTACGCTTGTTATTGAAAGTACACAAGTTCAGTGAATTATTGACGGAATTTAATGCATTATTTATGATGTTTAGAGGATTTGCTTTTCTTTAATATTAGATTTCTTGATTCAAAATATACACTTGATAAATTATTTGTGTAAAGTTGGCAGTTCTGGAAAGAAGCCTCTTTCTGCCTCTCCCGGTGGATGCATATTCCTTGCTGCAGTTATACAGTGGAGACTGGTCCGAGAACGGTGATGGGAATACGAGCGTGTGTGAATCTTTTTTGAAAAATATACGGCGGTACTGACATTTTCGAAATAAAATAATTTTATTTGTGAGGAACGTGTCGCTTGTTGCAATGTGCTGGAATCGAACTTCAATGCTCAGTGGAAATCAAAGCCAGAACCACGTGCGCGGGAGGTGTATATACTACGCATAAAATTTTAAAAATAATGTTTCAATATAGACTTTAATTTACCTTAGTTTCTATTAATTTGAATTGCTAACATTTTTATTATATATTCGTATTTGAAATTTGGAAATTATATTTCCATCATTCGTTGCAGGTGCAACCTCTAGTCTCGGGGAAAACCTGCCGCCACTGGTGGCCAGTCAGAAAGCGAATGACGGGGACGATGGTGGAGAGCGATGGGGAAAAGGGAGGAAGTGGTATGGCGGGAAGCGAAGGGCGAGAAGGGATGGGCGGGGAGAGGAGGAGCGGGCTGGGACGGTGTGTGCCCCTTCAGAGAATGAATTGACGTGGACGATGGGGGTGACGAGGGTGGCGAGGGAAGGGCGGGGAGCGGATAGGAGAGGCGGGGTGTGGAGTGGAGGGGCGGGGCGGGATGTGGCATGTCGGAAAGTGAATTGACGGAGACAACGGCGCGAGGGGGTGGCGAAGGAAGCGGGGAGTGGAGTGGAGAGAAGAGGCGGGGAGAGGCATGTCGGAAAGTGAATTGACGGGGACGATGGTGGTGAGTGGGAGGCGGGGGAAGGGCGGGAAATGGAGGGGCGGGGCGTGTCGGAAAGTGGAATGACGGGGACGAAGGCGCGAGGGGGGCGAGGGGGCGTGGCTGGCCTGAATATGCATGGGCGCAGCGGACAATGCGCGGCCGTCGGCCGGACCCGCCCCTCCTCAGGGCTACGCAGACTTCTGCCCAAATCCCCGTAGCTTACGGCGCTCCTACATATGTATGATTCGGATCCCAGTAAGGCAGCGGCGACACATCAATTACAGAAGTTGCTCCTGCGCTTTGTATCGTTTTCAGGTCGGATATTAAATTTTCTCTTCCACTAAGTTTTACTTGAATTCACAGAGGCGTAGTGAGGGAGTCTGCGAATCAGAAAACAAGAATCTCTGAAAAAGAAATGAACAAATATTATACACAGGGTGGTAAATACCACATTCGATACTGTTTGATGTATGTACTTCTGTGCTGAAAATCAATAATGTTTTTCAGATATATTAAATGTGTACAGGAAAGTGTGATTTCATCAGAAACGTTTCAAATAACTGACTACCAGAGGCCGGATGATTGCGAATTAGGAGAGGCTGCATATCTGTCCGAACTACCATATACATTTTACCTCTTCAAAATATTTCTTGAACAAAGAAACTATAGCATGTAAAGTTTTACCGAATTTCACGCATCGGCTTTTAATCCCGGTCTAATACAACTTTTACGTTGATAACTTACGATACAAGTGTGCTCACAATAAGAAAAGAGATTTTTTTAAACTTGCTTCCAGCGCACAAAACAGTAATTTATGAAATCAGGTGAAAGGGTTGGAATTCTTAGCTTAGTTATTATGCACGGACTCTGCCTAACAAACCCGTATTAGCGGCACGCTTTCCCCATCCAACCTTCAATACCCCCAGTGTTTCTCAAGCAGCAGGTATAGACGGACTCGCGATAGTCCACAAGGCGACCCATTCCAAAAACATTTATCTTTCTCCTAATCTGGCACTTAAAACTAAATTCGTCCTCACAAATTACAAAACTAAATTCGTAGGCACAAATCAAACGAGTCGATTTATTGCAAGTTTACTTACTCTTCCAACTTTTCCCGAGGTTGGTTTTTCGGGACTGGATGCCCCCTAGAGCCCATAACGAGCAGCCACCATTGCTGACGAGTTTAATTTACTTCAGACACAAACACACTTGCACATAATAATACCCTAATTCATGTTCGATTCATCTAGTAACAAATAGAAGATATTGGACAAAATCGATTAAAATGGAAGGCTGTTGTGGAAACGTCAAAGCAGACACTGAAATCCTTACAGCCATTCCAGACGCAAAATTTCATTTAAGAGAAATCATTCTACCACACACTATCTCCTCCGCAATACTGAATTTATTGCACATTGATTTCATGAGAGCCAATGCACAATTAGACTATTCCTTGACGTAGCCCACGCACTTGAGAGAGTTTGGCTCAGCGGATTAATATATAAATTAATAAATTTATCTTAATAATATTTAAATTAATAAAATTATCATAAAAATATATAAATTAATAAAATTTATATATTTACCTTAGTAGACCTCAATATACATTAAAAATCACTGCAAGCTTTCTAAAAGTCAATTTTGTGTAAAAAAAAAAACTCGAAGATTATATAATCGATTCTGTAATCCGAAGTCAGTAAACACAGGAGTGCCAGAGGGCTCAGTAACTTCCCCTGTATTGTTTAGTGTATACATGTATGATATGTATACATACCAACCTAGCAATTCCAAATCAGCACTATATGCTGATGACACAGTTTTGTTTACTTCGGATAATGATATAAATATAACCTTTGGTAATAAACAAAGCAGTTTGTGTGAATTTCAAAACTGGATGGACTGGGGACTGGGAGAGGCAATTGAGCAGTCAACGGAATATGTTGGTAATCAGTAGGTAGATAAGTTGGCGTAATCAGTAGGTAGATAAGTTGGCTCAGTTGATGTAATAACGGAGTGTTACCTGACGGCGGCAGGATTTTCGACACTAGTTTTTCAGCTAGGTAGAATTCAGTCGCTGTCTGGAGGAGAATTCTAGCGACCGGCCGCTCTGATCGGTAGTTTTCCGTAGTTTCTCCGATCAACACCAGGCGAATGCCGGAGCAGTGCCCTAACAATCGGGCCACGGACCGCGCGCGATCTTCCTTTCCTCTTCCTTGTCCTATCCTCTCCCCTTACACACGCAGTTACACCAACATGTACTACACTACCACATATTCCGGGAGACCGGTCGGGAGCTTAGAGCTTGTCCCGGCTGGGGCGGTGCCCCGCTGGTGAAAGAGTCCTGGTTAGGGGAAACCCCACTAGCCGACGGTAGGTCGGCGCCGGATCTCGCCATCCCGCTGGGGAAGATCACGCATTTTGCAAGAACTCCCAAAAAACATGCATTACACTTACGGGACTAATGAGCAAAGCAGTTGACGCGCCCGGAAACACGAAAAAATCAATCAATCAATCAATCAATCAATTAACGGAGCGTTAGAGCTCGTGCAGGAAGTGAAGTGACAGTGTCTGATGGTGGTAGCGACCTGTGCTAAAGGGAGGAAATGGTGCCTTCTTTGTCCCGTGCCAGAGGGCAGCTGTGGTGATGGCAGAATGTGATTTGATTGCAGTCGTGCGACCCCGACGCGGACGCCACGTACACGGCGGCCGTGCTGGAGTACTCGCCCGCGCTGGGCGTGACGCTGGAGAACGCGGCCGAGCGCTTCCGGCAGAACGTGCAGAACTACGTGGCGTACGCCAAGGAGGCTAAGCGACAGGTGAGCCAGCGCTCTAACTAACTTTCTTCACGTGTCTTCACTCCAGCTGGAAAAGAATTCTGAGAAGAATCTTTTGAAACTCAACACATTGTGTTTGATTAACCCTTTACTATTCTGGTGGGTCCTGGAGTCTCCCGGCCAAAGTATATGTCATTATAATTCGGAAACCAATTTCTAGATAGAGTCCGTGTTGCCGGTATTCCTCACTGACGTTGTGTTATTTGTTTTGACTGGTTGTGCGAAGTGATTTGAGGCTTATTTTCGGAATTAGAGGAGAAAAGGTCTCAGAATACCCCACAGTACTGTTAACGTGAGTTCTTGTTCGTTCCCTCGATTCATGTTTTGTATACATTATTACTTAATGATTTGCATTACAGTAAAATCACAAACCAATTATATTAACCTTAAACATCGTTTGTGTCAGAATCAACCAGAAAAGCAAGATGCTACATGTGTGCGAGAAATGCGGACAGAAAGACGATAGTTTGCGAAACGTGCTGTAAAAATTTATGCCCAGATCACAGAAATTCACTGGGTCAAAATTGCTGGTAATCCACGTTTTTCTAATTAGTATAAACACCGCAAACTGATTCAAAGAACAAAATTTGAAAAAAAAAAAGGTTTTCATTGAGATAAATAGTAATATACCTTCAGGGGCACCTGCGGACCCCGCCAGAGCTTAGGTGCAAGTAAATTTCACCAGAGTATATTGGTTTAGTGGTGAGTTATAGTTGACATTTACATAATTGAAATGCAGGTAAGAAACGGCTCAACTTACTTTTTTGTATTTTCTCTCTCAAAATTGTATAAATATATTTCATTCATTTCTTGCTTAGATTTAAAAAAAAACTACTATATTACAAAAATATCAATTCTCCGCCCCGTTCTTTCTTTCTTTCTTTAATCCTTCCCCTTCCATTTCTTAACATTTTTTAAAATTATGTAACTATGTTAATTATAATTTTGTTTATATTTTTCTTGTATCAGAAAACAGATGATGATGGATAAGCCATCGAAAGCTACTCTTATTGAAATAAATAGTTTTGTTGACAATGACAACGCCTTCAATCATTTCAATTAATTCACCAGAGTAGTTAAGGATTAAATACACGCTCCGCTCTCTTGGTGAATCGAATTATTTTTTTTAATTTTAACCCACTGAAATCGAATACATACAATGAATGCATACATTATAAGAATAAATGTTACAAACTTCTATGTAATGTAGAATGGTAGATGATGATTACTTTTTGCCAATTTTATATATGGAAGCTACCCATGTGGTATTTGCACTGATTGGAAGGAAAATTCTCTCGCATTGCATTGTGTTGGGCAGGTACACGAAATAACTTTGACTGTGTCAGCAGTAAACCTGTAAAACACAAGTCCATCTTCTAGTTCACCAATAATTTCTTAAAATGAAATTTTTCTATGGTAACTTTTTTATATGTTCATTGGCGCAATGTAATCATCTGCGAACCCCCTAGGTGGCCTAGACGTTTATAATCTTCTTCTACGTCACTTTAAGAGTTTTTGCAGAGCATAAAGCACCTTAGGATATGCACTATTGCTTTCCTTTGGAGCCTCGGTGCTTGAGCAAACTTCAACGTTTCGTCAAAGTGATTGCGGAACACGCTATTTGACCAGAATTAACGAGGGTGATCTCTTGACATTTCGTATAGTAAACCAGTCGTATTACCATGGTCAATGTAATTTGTTTCCCTCTTTTTGTGTGCACTGCTAACTCTTGTCCAGTAATTCAATATTATGTTGATAGCATTGATCTGTAGGTATAATTATCGGAACATATAAGAATAATAATTTTTATTTAATTATATAATAAAACTGTTATTTTAAATTGTATTGTTACAGTGTAATTTTTAGAAAATCGGAAAGATATAACATTTCAAAAACGAAATATAAATATTTAATTATATAATAATACATACAAATCATTGATCGGTGATAGCTTCTGTCGAAGAAAATGTGAATAAAGAGGATATGCAGTATGGGAATTTAGCGGACACTCTTTTGTCACAGTTTGTAACTATTTCCCTTTAGAACAAGACGTTGTGCAAAAACTCTTTGTACACTTCATGCGCCCCTGGTGAATGATTTTCGCTCAAAACTTCTATCCCCTACCAGTTGAGTAAAGTTGGAGTTGGAAGTGGGATAGGGCGGGGGCATTCAGCGCGCAATCTTCCCGCACTGCTGCACCTGGGGCGGCGGCGTGGGGGAAGGCGAGGCCAAAGGGCAGCTCCCAGGCACAGGGAGTGGTGCAGTTCTTTGCGCCACCGATTCCCACATTTTAGATCCTGCTGTCAGAAAAGTTCGAACTCAGCGGTATTGTCCGTTAGGAATCACCAATCTTTCCAAAAACAATATTAATATCCTAGGAGAAAGGAGGTATTATGTTGGGCGACGAAACAGGTGATTTGAATTCAGCTCAGAGGCTTGTTTTAGGCTTGAGGGTCGTTTACACGCAGTGAATCTATTACATGGGACAGCCGTCTTTACTCCCCATCCGAAGAAAGGCGGACGAAGGACATTTTCGCCCTTAAAATTCACGTCTTCGAACCCGTAAAATTGGGTACAACAGCCTGGTACGCTAACCGTTCTACCTCCGAATCCGCTTTCGTCCTCGTTCCGCGTGTCATTTGTAAGCGGTCGCCAGCCAGTTGTCACATGGTGAAATTGAGCCAAATCTTTCCCCCCCTCCTCCCTTGTGGCAGCAACGCCATCCCCCGCCCTGTGCCGGGAGCCCTGTGATTTACAGCCCTAGGGACTTTCACCCCCGCAGGCCCACCCGCGCCCCGTCGCCACATCCAGACGGAGCCACTCGGGAGTGGCCTCTCGATGAATATCGACTTGGCCTCGCAGATTCCGCCCATCTGCTTTTCTTGGCCCATTTCCCTGTTTGAAATTCGAAAGCGGTGAAGCTGGGAGGGCGATTTTTTTTTCTATTTCGCCGTCAAGAATATAATCACTCAAATAATATATCAGTGAAACAAAATGAAAATTAAGATGAAAACCTCGTGAGATATTTCATGCCTAATACACCTTCCGAAGATAAGAATATCTTTTCGGAATGGCCACGCATTTTGCCATTGGCTCCATATTTCAAAGCAGACAGATATTCTTCTCGTAAGTTCCCGTTTTTTCTCTCCCAATTATGCCGACTTACAAAGGCACTCAAACGAGAATACGACAGGAATTACTTTAAATCAGAATAGCATAGGTTCAGTTTTAGTCAAAAGTAGAACAGATATCTGCAAAATGAAAATATTTTCAACTCCAATTTAGATGAATAATGCTGATCCAATTATTGATAATTTTCTGCATTTGATGATGAATCTGATACTGGGTTATGCTCCATCGAATGCTAATATACCTTTTTACAGTAATTTGAGTTTTTAAAGCATTATGGGAAACGAACAAAAAAGGCAGGAAAGAGCCTTATAATGAAACCACTGCTGCTACAACAGAACACGTTTTTCCGCATTGTTTCTAAGAGCTCCGCTATTTTACATTATCACACACATGTGCAAAGTTTTTTTCAACAAGCAAAAATTAATTAATTTCCGTTTCGCGTCTCTAACACAAGTTCTCAGAGTTAAATCGCCGTCACTCATACCATTATGTTACAATGATGCAATCTCCGGCCGACGCTTAAAATTGTAATTGTCTCAACTCAATATTTCCAACATACAATTTTTGAAACTTTAAAAAATATGGAGATTTCCTCGAAATTGGTACTAGCACCATATATTTACATATGAAAAGAAAATTTAATGAAGCTAGTGGTGCTAAAGCAGCAAGAACTTTCTCGTCTTTAGTAATAGTTATGTAATACTATTTACATCCACAATTTATCTCCGAATTAACACACACCAGTCATCATTTTTTGTAAAACTTATTATCAAGATTTGGCAGAATATTTGAAATTTAGTATTTAAAAATCTTCTCAAAATATTTTTTAAATAAATATTTAAATACATACACAAAATACATTAGAACTTCATGTGCTGTAATATCTTCATGTGCTGTAATATGTTGTTCAATACTGCTAATATATAATAATTTTGTATTATACTTTTTTATTATATCAATTTCTTGAAATTGTCAATTACAGTAAATTAGTAATTGACTGTCATACATATTTCTGAACATTAACTATTGTAATTTATTGTAACCATACGTATAAAAAGTTTTACAATATAAAATGGTATCCAAAATATGTCTAACACAAAGAAATGTAATTTCCTTTTAAAACGACTAATTTCTCAAACAAATCATCAGACAATAAACCCCTAGTATTTAAGAAAACTGCAAAGAAAAACGTCATTCAACTGCCGAAATTCGTTATAAAACGAGAGTTATAACAAATTAGTGCTGTTCTTATTACCAGATAATTGTCCAGCATTTATAATGATTTACATTTATCATGTAAAAATGAGAATCCAAATTCTACAGCTGAAAGAGCTTTTATTTTTATTTCAATGAGGTGCATTCATTCGCGGAATGAAAAAAGAAAATATCCTCGTTCCAAACTATTCTTCTTCTTTGTCTATATTTCAAGTATTTTAAGTATTTATTTTTTTAGATATACCTACTTTATGTATTGAAGTACATCTCTAAAATACATGCCCAAAAACTCAAAAATACAGTTTTTCAATTACAAAATGTATTTAAAATACATATTTCAAACACAAGTATTTACATACTGCCCAACCATGTTTTGTGGGACCTTGATACCGAAAAGTGGATTCACGGCAAAATGCCAATCAGTCTCTCTGTCTATCTGTCTGTGAACTACACCAGTGGCTAATCTGTTCAGCCAATTTTCTCTAAAACTGATATTCCTCAATCGACCTGGCTCACTTTGCGGCCCCTTGAATTTGAAAGCGATATTTTAATTTTGGGGGGTACTTTACATGAATCATCTGGGACATTTTCAAAATTTAAAAAAATATTTTCTCCAACGTTTTTGATTAAACCTTGCTGTTGAATAGGATGAAGGACGTTTAAGCGAATGGCAAAAGTCGCATATTGTTTAAGACCATTGTTTTTCGAAAATTGAAAAAATTCAAACATTTTTTGGCGTCTTCCTTCAACTACAATTATGAAAATCTTTTTTTTTTTCAATGAAATGTGTTCATTATAAATAGATCTTTAAATAACGTCAAGTGCAATTTTTGGAAAATATGAGTATTTTTTGAGTGATTTAGCGCCTAAGTCGCCCGCTCCGAAAATTCTGTGCTTCGGGAACGTAATTTACGATGTGTTTTGAAGCAGTTGGATCCTACGTAAGTTAGAATGTGTATATTATTTCATATTTCTTTGTTCGTTTCGTACATTTAAGTTTTTTTCGTGCGTTTACAAATTAATCTTTTTTGAAATTTTTGAAACCTAATTGAAATTTATGAAATAAAAATTGCAAGCCTTCAGGGGATTGATTGGAATTTAACAATGGCATTTCGCGTGTCGATTATCTGTGAATTACGTCTAATTGTTGTAACGTGATTTAGCTGTATGAAAAGCAGTTATAATTATGAAATTTGTTGTGATATTTACCCAAAAATATTTAGTTTTAGCACTAAATGTTCTACGATTTGTAATGAGTTTTTCAGAAAATGATGACTGAGATGTGTTAATTCGGAGACAAATTGTGTGTTATTACAGAACCATTACTAAAGGTGAGAAAGTACGTACTGTTTTATCATCACTAGGTATTTCAAATAGTTTCAAATAATTTCTGAAAGATTAGTGTGTAAATGTAATGTAATAAAAGGTCGAATGTAAGAAACGAACAATGAAATATGAAATAATTTACAAATTCTAAATTAGGAAGCATCAGTCTGGAATCTCATTTATGAAGCGCAGTACATTCGCAACGGCCAGTTATTTTTGTCTCGACCCATAGTAGAGATATTAAATAAAGAAATCTCTACCACCATTTATTATGTAAGTTGTAGTTTAAGATTATTAGTGAGATTATTGTAAGTAATGATAAGTAGATATCAGCAGCTACAACCAATTTAGTGTATTAATCACTGACCTTTGTATTTTTCTATCCCAAATAAAATAATTAATATATCAGACTACACCACGTATTAGAGGATTTTTTATAAATTTAGATACTGTATTTATCTACTTTTATTGCAGGGATCTGGCAACGAAAGAGTTTTTTTGCCGAAAACTAGTTTTTTGGCGCAGCATTATATAACGTTCCCTCTACCACGATAGTTATAGCGAGAACAAAAAAATTGATGCAGTCTTTAAGAAAATAACTCGTTTAGAAATGGCATAAATTTCACAGAAAAGTTATGCAAAATACAGATGTTTTCAAAAAATTGCACATGACTCCTCTTAAATATCTGAATTTTTTCAACATACTTGTTTAAGGGTAAATTCGCTATCTTGAATTTTGTAGTTTTAAAATGTTAACTTTTTGCATCTTCGAAAATACGATTGCGACGAAAATGGAACCAGCACCAACTTTAAAGAAACATTTGGAGTGGTTTTGAAAAATGTGAGATTTTATATGAAGAGACAGGCACCATTCTCTCGAGCGTCTTAGTAGACAATACAAGGACAAAGTTTAATCAAAATCTTTAGAGCCATTTTTGATACGTTTTTGAAAATTGTTGAGGCTCCATGTATACATGTTCCCTCAAAAATCAAAATATCCGTTTGAAACTCCCAGAACTTTGAAGTTTTTAATCTCAATTCATGAACTTCAATTTTGGAGAAAATAGGCTATTTGGTTTAGGCGGTAGAGGTGACCACAGACGGACGCACGGGCAGGCGTTTTGCTCTCAATCAATTTTTCTGTATGAAGGACTCACAAATCACGGATTCTATCTACACCATGTGTTTGGGGAAGTAATTTATTATACATAGAAACAGAATTTATTATCTTTTTTGTCACCAGGGCCCGACAATAAGATCTGCCAAAAATTCGCCATTTTCCGGTGCGCGGTTACAAAACTTTCTCTTTTTACTTTCTCGCACGTACTTCCTGAGAAGAGAAAGGCATGTAATCGTGCGCCGAAACGCGGCGAATTTTCGGCAGAAAAACCCTTATAGCCGGCCCCAAGTAACGACAAAGTGGATAAATCCTGGTGCTAAATATAGAAAAAATTCGGTAACACGTGTTGTAGAAATCTGTTTTGTGAGTCGTTGACATTAAAAAAAACGATTGACGGCAAAACATGCTTGTTTTTTTCGTTCGTCTGCGGACAATGCTAGCACCTAAATCATCGAGGCAATTTTCCCCAAATTAGATAGTCCCTAATCGCTCTGAACTAACTCAAAGCTTTGGAAGTTTTAAACGGATATTTTAACATTTGAGGCTACTGTACATGAAGCCTCAAAAACGTTTTCAAAGGTTTCTAAAAAGTAGCGCAAAAGTTTTTGAAGTAACTTTGTCCTCGGATAGCATAAAAGACTCTTGAAAGAGTGGTGCAGTTCTCATGTTTGTTGAAATCCTTGATGTTTCTACAATTTGAAGAGTGCAATTTTTTGGAGACTCTTGCTACACCTACATTATTGGAGATATAAATGTTTCCCTCAATGAATTTTGTTATGTAACGACAGATTTTGAAATAGTCATGTTAATTTTTTTAAATGTGTAATTTGCGAGTAATTTTGTGCAAAATATAAGCAATTTTAATTTTTTAACATTTTTCTCAGAAACCTCTCTAAATTTTTTCTTCAAGCTTTTTCAGGAATATGTGAAGGGACGTGAAAACAATAACATGGATCTAATTTTCATTGGCCCCTCTGAATTTTCGAAAATTGCAAATTTAGAATAAATGCGGAACGAAGGAATTAGGAATGAATCAATTTAGATAAACGTTTAGGGCGAGATAATGGTTCTTCAAATGATGGGAAAGAGTTTATGGAGTCCCCCTTACGTGTCCAAATGCCAGTGCGCAGTTGCAACTCATTCGATTTGCTTAGAGCACGACGAAGCGGCGTCTATCCGTGCAAGACGCCGCGTCACGCGTGCAGCAATTGTGCGTGAGGTGGGGAAACCGCTTGCCCACTACGTGACGTACTCCTCGCGCAACGTTTCTTCAACGGTGGATTGAAGAAATGCGGGCGGAGTGGGGGTATTAGTTACGAAGTCGGCCACTAGAGTATTTACAGCAATGCCAACTTCTGGAAAATCAAAGTCATACCTGCTACGTGTATGGCCAGGTCATCGCTCTACGTAGGCAACAGGAGGGACACTAGACAGGAGTTTAAGGAACCTCCCTTGAAGAACCTGAACTTGCCTCAGCCATTTCATTAGATAATGGTAAAAAAGATAAACAGAAGTTCTCGATTATGAAAGCAACTAGCTTTGGCTAATTTCGGTTTCGCGGCAACGAAGTTTTAATGCTTGGAATGTTGTCATCAGTGCTCGCTGCGAGTTTTTGCCTTCAACTGTTTATTGCTCAAGAGAGGGGGGAAGCTAGGTCATCGTTCAAAAAAATTGCGCGAGTAGTACAGACACAACGTCCATTGCACGCAGAGTCCAATATGGCTGTTGGGTATGCGCAAGCCATACATCATTTACTCCTACTTGTTGAATCAATTATTATGAAAACACCATTAGTACGAAAATTACAATTTTCACAGGAGAAGCAAAAACACGTTTAACACTGTTTTACAAAATAAATGAACATTCATAAATGCATGTTATGATATACTAGAAAACGCATTTACGTCATTGGGTAGAGTATTTTTCATTGAAAAGTACCAACATAAAGGAATAAAATGTCCTCCAATATTTATGATGTTTTTTATAATACATGTCTGTTAAAGCATATTTTATTATAAGTTACTGGAAACAAACAAAATTAAGTAAAATGTTCTTTGTTAATTTTGAACATTTTATTTAACAACGTGTGTACATTTATAGCTAACACATTTTTCTAAAATTCTTGAATATACCAATAAAATAAAATCGTGTTTCTTCTGTATCAGAGGAGATTTCTTCATCCATGATTGTGTATGATTATATTAATGTATAACAGTCTTTAAACTAATCAAGTATGCATAGCAATAATTTTCAGATCAATGATATTTTTGTATTGATGGGAACCTTCGCTTTGCCTCGTTGCCGCAGATCAGTTTCTTGGTTGCACATAGGGTCCAAATGCCTGAATCTAGAGAGGCTGTGTACAAACCGCCACACGAAGGTGCATATTCTGCGGCCGCCGGAGGAAAAGATTAGTCTAACGTATATAGGATTAGTATCAGAGAACGCTGTGCAAGAAACAGTCATCCGTTGAGGGTCCCTTGATGCCTAGGCGACTGCAATCCACATTTTCGGTCGTGAGAAATGAATACCAATCTAATTTCATTGTACAAAATGTCTCATAATACTGTTGCAAATTTGTATGGCATGTAGAGACGTTGCAAATGATTACTTTCAGCTAAGAACCACGTAGTGGGAAACTGTATATAACTGAATTTATTTATTTGTGGCAATTAACCCTAATTTTTATGCAATCTAGCATACACAGATGTTCAGAAGGAGCATGAAATCTCCTTGAATGACTCAAAACAAACTGTAAAATGGGCTACGTGTGTACTATGATGTTGCTTAACAATCAAGGCAAATGCCACATAGGCTGGCTTCTCTAATCGGCTTTCTCCAGTCGACACCAGGCGAATGACGAACCCTAACAAAGGGGCCACGAACTGCATGCGATCTTTCTTTCCTATTCCTTGTCCTATCCTCACGCCTTACACACACTTATCCTGACGTGCACTAAATTACCACAAGCAGGGAGATTGCTCGGGAGTTTAAAGATTGTTCCAGACAAAGGCGGTGGCCCGCTTCAAGTTGATACCCTATTAGGAAACCCCTCTAACCGACTTGTAAGTCGACACCGGATCTTGCCATCCATCAGGGGAGAACATCGTCTACCTCCCACGATAAAGCACACATTGCTCTTGCAGGTGGAATGTATTTAGCAGTTGACGCGTCCGGAAACCTCAATCAATCAATCCATCTATCAGAATATGTTCATTTGCAAAACGCAACCATTTTCAATACCTCTACATGTGCTGCTAGTTTGTAACGCGAGATGACCTGTAAATGTTGCGCTCTTCGAGTCTTCATAGGGATATACCCTCTGCTCAAAACGTCGCGCGCGCGATCGAAGGCGTGGTCAAGTGCCGTGTGGAGATTGTGTGGTGGCCGGAAAGCTCGCTTGGCCGACTTGGCTGTGCGCGGGTCCGCTGGCGCACCACAGCTCTTCAGCCACCGCGGATATTAATGTGTATCCATCACGGCTGTCTTAACAGTGATTTATCTCATTGTCGCTGACAATATAAAGAATACTTGTGTATTATGTTGTGAATTTAAAAAAATCACTGTAAGAAGTTTTAATTCTTAAACTAGTTACAAATAAGAAGTATTCTTGACAACAAAACAGCACACACAGAAATGTCGACCCCTATAACGATACATATGTGAAGAAAGTTTCAATTATGAAGTAGTAGTTAAAATAATGTACGGTACTCGATATTAAAAAGGTTTTATTCGCACTTTACAATGAGCCCCCTCAGCTTAAATGTTCCATTCTGGAGCGTCAGAGGTTCGATTGTTCTATTCTTCTTATTCTTTTATTAAGGTTACGCCTGTTTTTCTGCACACTTCACCATCAGCATGATTCAGGAGATGTGGAAATCCAACTGTCGATCCATCTTTTCTTCGTTCTGCCTTGATAACGTTTACCTGTTTGTTTTGAATCTTTCGTCATCTTAAGTAGTCTTTTGCTGTCCGACCTGGTAACGTGCTCATTCCATTCTCTTCTTGTTTTTATAAATTTTACTATGTCTGTTATGTCGCATTCATTTCATATATCTTGGTTTTTCAATCTATCCCGTCTTCTTACACCCAATATTGATCTTAATGTTCACATCTCTGGTGATCTAAGTAGAGTGTTAGTTCTTCTATTATCGTCCCTTGTGTCTGCTACATATATTATTACTGGTTGCTCTATTGTAATATATAAAAATCAATGTTTGTTCGTATTATATGCGCTGCTGTACAGTTCATCCGATTGCGATGAAACTTAGTCAGCATATTGCATGCACTTGCGCGAAGAGTGTAGACGTACCACAATGGGAAAGTTCGTGTGTCTGTCGCACATAAACGCAAAATGGGGCCATTGAAGATTGTATGCCTTATGCTGACTAAAATACCCCTGAACAGAATCTCTACGCAACCCGCCGCACTCCGAGGTATTGAGAGCGCTTTCGTTGCACGTTATTTCCCTGGGATTGTGAAATGTCGGCCAGATTTATTACTTGAACTTACCTTGGACAAGTAAAACAAATTTCTCCAAGACAATGTTAGAGAGAATGGTATGCCCAAACTTGAGGAAGAACATTTTAACAATAGGATACTTGACAACCATGTCCAAATCAACATTTCAAACACCTTACTCGCGAGAAAGTCTATTAAAAAAGCAGAGAGTAGGGAAAAACGCGATTAACAATCACGTGTGTGAAGTATAATACATTGTAATAGCGAAGCATTACCGGGTCCACTCGTAAATAATACATATTGTACACAAGTAAAAATAAATACTTAATCTTAAGGCTTTGTTATTATATTTGAATGTGCAAAACTTTTAAAATATACTGCACGTAAACATCCTAATATATACAATATCAATATTCGTGAATGGCCACGAAAAGCTACACGATAGTACAAGAGAGAAGAAGGTGTAGTCGCAGGAAAATCGTTAAATATATAATCTTCTCCTCTGTTTCATATTCTTCTATTTCCTACTTCCTTTGTTCCTAGTTGTTCTTCTATTTCTCTGGTATCACCTCATTCTTTTTCCCCTCCTTTGCTTCAACATCTCTTCTTTCTCTTCGTCCCTATCTTCTTTCTCTTCTCCTCCACCTTCTCTTCTTCTTGTTGAATTCAGTTCAAAAAAGCGCCTTTTGTGAAGAATGCAATTTGCTCGTGAATTTCGAAAATTCGAAGAATGTGATTAGTGGACAGGCCGTGGATTTCAATTTGGAACAAATGGGCAGTGAAATCGATGTTATTTCTCGAAATATACAGCAGGAATTGTACTACCTTATCAATAGTCCTAGGGAACCTTAAGTTCCCAGAGTTCACAAAAAATACCATCGAAGAATAGAAGATACGTTCAGAAGAAACAACACCTCAGAATCATCGATGTTATAAAACGTGACGAAACGTGATTTTTTCTAACAAATGCCACTAATACAATTTTTAAACTTCTTAGTGATAATATTACGAAATGTACAAAAATTAACGGTACTATTACACATTTTGTCTACCATGGTTGAATATACCATAGCTTTGCATTTTTGCGTTTATGTATTACGCTATTTTGTTTGTAAAATTCTAACTGTTTAGCCTATTCTCGCCGGGTCTTTAATTGCTGTCTCCTAACGCAGGTCGTCCTTTAGGCGTTAGCGCGCCCCGGTTCTTACACAACACGGACATAACCCTTCCACAACACGCGCAGTGCCCAAGGCACGCCCGCGCTCTAATTTCAATTCCGCTGCACTTGGCCCCTGTTGCGGGCCCCCGACACGTCGTCCAGGAGGCAGCGACGGGGCGACCATTTTGATTTTATTTTTGGAGTAAAAAGGCGCAACCTGCGCGCGTGGGGGGTCGGCTGGCGGGAGCCCGCCCATTAGGACGCGAAGAGGGAACAAGGGAAGTACATTAGCGGCCGTGTTAGCCGCTATGTTAATGAGATGTTAGTGCGCTGCAGCCCCGGCGCCTGACGCCAGGCGCTCGCGTGCAAAAATCTGAAGCTGCGCGCGCGATGCAGCTTTGCTCGCGTGCGGAGGGCGGGGCCGGAGGGCGGGGCCGGAGGGCGGGGCCGGAGGGCGGGGCCGGAGGGCGGGGCCGGAGGGCGGGGCCGGAGGGCGGGGCCG